>CAUJNA010003760.1:200000-322500 GCA_963377175.1 Effrenium voratum | reverse complement strand
GTAGCTTCTGGAAGATGCCTGGGGGTGTGTCCTAGGGGTATGCTTCCAGGGGTATGTTCGAGGGGTACCCTTCATGCCCATTTGTTCCAGGGATCCGGATGTTTCCCAGAGGCTCCTGGCTTCGGCTTTCAATGGATCTCAAAACCAGGTTATTTGAAGGCCCTAAATCAATCGGGAGGTTGTGGGTTCTAGAAAACCTCCACAAACCCGGGGAAAACGGCTGGTGTTCGAAAAGAACAATGGTTGAAAAGAATGGACAAGGAATTAACCCCTACAAAAACCCCAAGGGGTCCCATCAAAGGTAAGCAGCTGCCCCCGAAAACAGCAAAAGGTTACACTACCTGATGTTCGCGGGGTCCAATTTTGAACCATGTTCCATTAAAAGGGACCGGGTCCGTGTCAGGTTCCATGTTCCTTGGTGGGAGGGTCCAAAACAAGAACACTATTCTAGGCAGTCCTCAATTTCCCTGTTGAAACTTTAGCGTTTAGTATGCTGAATGGAAACTACCACTAAATTGAAAAAAAACTAAGGGACGGCTGGCAACCACCAAGCTTTTGGGGGTGCACTTCTCTGCTTAACGGGATCCAACTATAGTTCCCTTCCAACATCACCCAGAAGAAAACCGTATGAGTGGGCCACAAGTCCATGTTTAAACCAGCTGAAAGGTGAGAGGCTGTAAGGCTTGTAGCACTGGTTTCGCGCATCCGCTGTGTCCCAGCCACGCACCGTTAGTCACAGTGCCCAACCCCTTAGGGACGCAGCCGACTTCGGGGGATTGGCAAGCCTCGCAACACCCGAGGCTAAGCCGATCGCAGAAGGTAAGCTGAAAGGCAGGGGAGCCAGGCGGTTGAACCTCGACTGATTTTCGCCCATGAGCCGAAAGGTTCAAAAGTTAGAATGGAGTCAAAGCCTAGGCGTGGGGATGGAAACAGCCACCATCATCCACCCCCCCATCCAAAAATACAGCTGATGAAGCAAAACACTGAGGCAGCCGCAGACTTGTTCCAGGAATACAGCGACGACCTGGCAGATCAAGGCCAATCTATCTGGCCCCAATTACTCTACCAGCATCAAAGTCACCCCCCCCAAGTTGCAGGTTGAAACCACCCCCGGTTTGTGACTTGAGCCCAGAGGCTGTCAAAATGACCTCAGTCTCGGGAATCGGTGGATTATCCGTTCACCAAACCGCTGTCGGGTCCCCTTTCTTGTATGGGACACCCATAAAACCGCCCAATCAACATCAACCAATGGTGCGCTAATATTGGGTTTTCATTCACTTATCAGCCTTTGGCTTGGTTATGGCTTCAAGTTTCGGTCGATGCTGGTTTAGAGCCATAGCAAGGGAAGGTTGATGCTTCATGGCTCCTGAAAGTAAATACTACTGTGGATGGACAAAACCCTGCGTCACCTAAGAAACCCTGAAATGGCGATTCCCCCGCAAATGCCAACAAACAAAGGTTTGCCATAGTTTCAAAGCAGTGTAGGATTTCGTCCATCCACAGTAGCTATTGCCAGTCAGAAGCTGCAATGGTACTGGCCCCTCTTTCAGCCTTTCAAAAATGCCCGAGCGAAATGATGCGTGCGCGCTTCCCTCAAACAATGGCTGTGCTTCTCTCGCCATCGCTTTGGAACTAGGAACGCCAACGAATGGCGTTGATGACCTTGATGAGCTTCCCGCTAGTTGGTGGTTTGGATTTGTGGTTTGGAGCTTAGGGTTTTGTCCCCATTTACTCCCAAAAGGAGCAATCAGGAGTTACCTGAGAATAGTTGCTCCAAAGAGCCAGTCACAAGGGCAGCTTGAACCACAAAACCTGGGTATAGCAACCAACTGTTTCTTGCAGCCCACTCAGCATGAAACAGAACCAAGAAGCTACAAGACATTTAAACAACAAAAAAGCAACACAAAGAACAGTGAGGTGTTGTTCATCTGTTTGGACAGGTGAAGGGATCCACTTCAAACCCCTGGAAGGGAACGCCGTGGAGCTGAGGGTAGCTATAAACCGGGGGGTTAAATATATACTTGATGGGCTATGGTGGGTGTCTTGTCTGGTTTCTACGTCCCAGTTCGGCCCCAAAATAAGGGCCCCGCGCCTGCATGAGAGCTTCTCCAAAGTGCCCCTCACTTTCACCTGCTTCAGCAGGGGCCCGAAGCTCGCGTAGAGCCTCTGTGGCTCGAAGAGCTAGGCGAACCTCCAGTTCGTGCTAGGTCCTCCAGATTTGAGAGGTTAGAAGAAGGGAACCCGATTCTTTTTCAAGACGTCTATGGAACCTTCCCCCCAAAAAAGGGGAGAGAAGGCACTACTGGGGGACCTAGGGTGGTTTCAATTGGTGTCTTAGAGGTTCCTGGTGGTTTCACAAACGCCAGTGGTGCAAATTCCGAAACCACACATCCCCACCGACTGCCGACTGCGGGATCTTGAGAACAAAAACGATGCCCTCGTGCAAATTATGGGCTTTCGAGCAGCCAGCTTTTGCAAAGCAACCTGGGCCCTTGGGCTTCTTAACCTGCAAAGGGGCGCGCAATTCCCCAGCCGGTTTCCGGGCCCTAACCAAACAACACGCTAAAGCTTCAGCAAGACATCGCCCGTGTCCGAATCTTACACTCCCTTTACAACCAAGAAACTGGGTTAAAATGACATCAACCAAAGCAACCACTTCAATGGTTCGAGGCCTTTTTGGGGGCCCTTTTGCTTTCCATGTCTGGATCGACACTGCCATCTGACAATCCATATGCAGTAGCCACCGCAGCCGCAGCTGGACAGAAACGCACAACTTGGCCAATTCACAAAACGCCCTGCTCCCATCAAAAAAAGCACGCAACAACTAGCACCCCAGCAGCAAGTACCATCTTGGTGTGGGGGAGGGCCTGCATGCTGGCACATACTCCTGGAGTTGTTTGGCATCCGCAAGCCGAAGTGAAGCACTCCAAAAAACCCGTCAGCCCCCATGCGCAAGCGGCCATCACGTGCACACGCGCCTCTCTCCAAAGCCAATGTCGCTGTTGTGCAGCCTGAGCTCAAGATTCTCTACAAATTCCCTCCCACCCACAAACATGGCACCTCAAAAAGGAAACTTATCTTCCAGGTGCCCTCTCACGGGTGCTACAGTAGTGGGAGGTAGGGTATTCTGTAAGCTGCACAACCTAGAGTGTATGCAAGCTAACCAAACGGCACCACACACAAGCACGCGATAACTCTTTTATCCGAGCAGTGTGTTGGTGCCAGGGACTCATCTTCCCCTGTCAGATGTCAAAGGCTGGGTGGGCCCCATGGGCCACCCAACTCACAATCTCAAAAACTGAAGAACGGGTGTGCAGACTGATAGCGCCCGCCCCTGAGCCGGGGCCCGGGGCACCCAGGCCACAGGGGGGTCTGCCACCAGGGGAAGTGAGTCACCCACCGGCTCCGGTCACGGGAGCATGGGTGGGCCCACGCTAAGATCAAATGCATCTCCATTCAGGAGACGCGGGAGAAAAACGAACTCCTCGCAGAGTTCCTGTTTGGGGACCCTGTGCAAAGGGTCGAACCCAGAGAAATCTGGGTGCGTCAGCTCATCAGCCCATTGATTGAATTCTCGGGGCACGTGGTTGGCCGCCAGCGAGCAGCCATGGGTGTGGAGCAGGAAGACCAGCTCCATCAGGATCGCCGCCGTGTAGGGCTTCTTGGATCCAAGGTTGAGCATCGCCATGACGTTGCCCTGATTGTCACTGCCCACCGGGAGTCGGACCCGGGAGGACAGAGGGCCTTGGTGCGTGAGGATCATGTTACAGAGGAAGAGCGTGCCCAGCATTTCCAGAGCCGCAATCCTCCGCTTGGGATCCCCATTCTTGAATGCCCAAGGGTACTCTTCCACGTGGATCTGCTCGTGGAACCAGTACACCTCCTTCTTTTCCGGCTCCACTCTGTTGGAGCACCAACCTCCCACAAATGCCAGTCCTTCGTCCGAGGCGCTAGCATCGCTGCAACCCCACCAAGAGGACTTCGGCAAGTAAGGGGAGTACTGGACGAAGGGCGTGTTGCAGAGGAACCGCAGCATGAACGCCAGCATCCTGATCAGTTTGGGGGGTTTCCCCACCGTGGTGGTGGCCATCTTCCAGGCCCAAAGTGGCTGGAGCATCGACTTTGCCAGCGGACATGCAGCAGTCGCCCATTGGATGCGACCCAGGGCCTTCTCGATGTCCTTTGAGTGCGTCGCCTGCCCTTCCACCATGGTCTGCAAAACCTCCATAACCAGGATGTGTTTGTTGGCGGCCATGAGAACCTGCGGGATGTTCGGGTGGACCACGAAACCCAGCCACGTGTTAACCTCCGCCAAATGCGTCTTCTTCCAGCTAAGCGGGGTGCCCAAGGCCAGGAGTGTTGCCAGCAGCGCCACCGCCAAGTTTACTGCCCCCTCGCTTCGAAGCAGCCACAGGAAGTCATCGACAAAGACGAAGTTCCAATCCACTTGAGGGAAAAGTGCATAGAGGACCCTGAGTAGAAGGGCTGCCAGGCGTCCCCAGTAGGATTGGGCACTGGCCATGCCATATGTGCCTACCTTGTTCACCCACCATTCTTCCCCCAGTGAGGCCACCTGGAACCGCCAGTCCTTCCTGAGGACCTGTACTCTCCGGTGGGCCTTGGTGACATCCGCCTTCAGCAGCACCCACCTGGTGCCCGGCTCCGGCCATAGCCAGCCCCCAGGTGGAGGTTTGACGACCTCCCTCTCGGGGCCAGGGGCACCCTGAGAGGGGGGTCCCTCCGCAGCTGCCGCATGTAGCCAATGAAGAGCTTGTACCCCATCCAGCACAGTCGGAGCCGTCGTCCTTTCCACCGTCTGGTTCCGGATGGTGTCATTGGCCCCGCCCACCGAGCCATCGTAGATGGTGCGGATCTTGTCCCCCTCGTCGATGCCCGCTAGGGGGCCGGGACAAAGGTCCTCAATTTTGCAGCCACAGCGCGATGCTGCCTCCACCTTAGTGAAGGGGCCCTCTACCATGCCCATGGGGACCTCCTCCAGGAATGTGCCCCGGATGAGCTCGCTGAAGTGATCCGCCGAGGGGTAGTTACCCCTGCCCGTTGGGTGAGGGAGTTCCTGGAACTCCGGCTCCTCCCCTTTCAGCTCCTTCTTGAGTGGCCAGATGCCCGGCGAGGTCAGGGGTGGGTCCGTGACCCGCAGTGGGACCCCTTGCTCCAGATCCCGGGGAAACTGCTGGTGGTCGGGGTCCTGAATGTTCAGCGCCACGCTGTGCAAGATGTCCAGGAAGAAGGGTTGGCCGTCAGCTGGTCGGCCTGCCCCCGGCGCCAGAATTTCCCTGATATCCTCCAGCAGGTCCTCCGGGAAGGGATGTGACCCGTCCCCCAACGAGAGCGACTCCTGGAGCTTGTCCCCCCATGGCGAAGTGAGGACACAGATCTTGGCCCCCATCGCTGCTGCTTTGGACAGTGGCCGAGTCCATGGGGCCAGCCGTCCCAACGAGGGCTTTCCCCCTCCGTCCCTTAGGGGGCGCTGTTTGAAGGCCATCTGGAGGTACATGACCTTGCCGGAGAGATTTGGGTCGTGCGTGATCGGCAGGATGGTGGGCCGATCCGAGATTTCCATGCCATGGTGTGCCCATGGCTCAGGTGAAAAAGTTCCCCCCCGAAGTTCGTCCGTCTCGCCAGTCCTCTGTGTCGGTGTCCGGACCTCCGGATTGTCCGAGGCCGAGACCGGAAGTGAGCCCAAGGTTAGTCCCGCCAACGCTTGTTGGCCAGCCTTCAACCTCCAGGACTGGCGCTTGTTGTCCCCCGGCGTGCTGGGAGAAGGTTCCCTCTGCCGCCTCGGGGGGGTCGTTGGGTTCGCCTGGGGCACCGTGCCCCCCGGCCTCAGCGCCTCCAGGACGGGTCCCGCTCGGCAAAGGATGGCCGCTGCGAGACCCTGCATCATCTGCTCTGGGTACCGGCTGAGGTCACTGGAGTTGAGCTTTTCCCCCCTGGGGTGAGCCCCGTGGTTGCACGCAGATCATGCCAATGGTGAAGGGGAAGGTCCGTTGACAATGTCGTGGACTTCACTACCACCTGGCCCAGGCGGCACTCGTCAAACTTGATGAGGGAGTGGTGGAGTGCGTTCGCCCATTGAATGTAGGCCCGTGTGACCCAGATCGATGAGCACCTCGCTGCGCTCGGGCTCTTGCTGCACTCCATTGGGTCCATTGCCACCCACCTGCGGGACCGTTAGCTGACCTAGCCCCTTGTAGGCCAGCGAGGTCAGGTACATCTGTCGGAGCATGAGCACGCTGTCATTGTCCGTGTCCTCCATAACCCGGGGCTCCAGGTCCTCTAAGCCCCACAGGGTCTGCTCCGCTCTGCCCCTCACCAGCGGCGGGCCACCCGGTTTAGGATGCTCCACGTCCTGCAGTTGGGGCCGCCCCCCACAAAAGCGACCTTGCCCGCCATGGCCATGGAGCACATCGTAGAGTAAGGCTCATCTCCCAGCATGTCCTGCCCAAGGTCTCCACCCTTTCGCCTGATGTCCACCGCCCAAATGTACTCCGAGAAGGCCGGGTTGTAGGCATGGAGGTAAGCATCCAAAGCCCCCGCATCATCCTTCCCAGCGTACAGCAGGATGAGGGACGGCTTTGACGACTCCGGCACTGGACGTGGCGTCCACCTTAGTCTGAGCCTCAGTCTTTCCGGGATGTCCTGCATCCATGGGAAGGTGGGGCTTGCCCCCCCTAGGGATTCCGTGTGTCCTTTGTCTGACCCTCCCGTCATCTGTCCCTGGGCTTGCTGCTTGCCCTGGCGGTTCTTCCCGCCCTTGGAACGCCCCTTGCCGGGCGGATCCTCACCTCTGGGTCTCTCTGGGGGGTCTTCCCACTGCCTCGGTGGGTGCGGGGGAAAGGGATGCTTCCGCCCTTCTGGCTGGGTCCGCTCCTCTTCCTCGGTGGAGGGGCTTCCGGGGCCGGTGGCACCCTGGAGAAGTCCCCTCCCACCTGAGGCCGTCCTGGCCTCCCCCGCTCTGTCTGCCTTCCGCTGTGGCTCTGGTGGGGTTGGCTCTCCCCCTCTGTGTGCACTCTCGCACTGGTGGCCTGTGGTCCCAACGGAGATGATGATGATGATGATGATGATGATGTAGCGCGACGAAGGTGGCTCGCATGGTTCCTATCCGAGTTGCAAGTAGACCGCATGAGCACGGCGCGTCGGATCGATCCCGGAAAGTTACCCGGACATGAACTGGGTTTCCTAGGTGGGGAGGGGACACCCTATCCAAAAAAAAAAAGAGCAGATCCCAATAGTGTTCATGTGGTATTAGAGGAAATACCCCGAATTTAATATCCATTCTGATTAGGGGGGGAGCCACCCCAAAGGAACCGGGGTAATTAGTAGCCCTTGCGCCTTACAGGGGAACCGGCGAGGCCCAACGGATTTAGGTTGCCCGACCTAGGAGCCCGGGGACGTACCCCAAAGTGGGCTCCGACCTAGACCCGAGGACGTACCTCTGAAATGGGTCTTACCTGGGGCAACCATGATCCCTGGGCCCCCCGAAAAATCGGCTCGGAAAAAGCCCGCCTCACTCCTCCGCATCACGTCTTTGGCCGCGTCCTTTTCCTTTCTTTCCCTTCTTACCTTTTCCTTTGCCTTTTCCTGCTTCTTTGCCCTTTCCTGCTTCCTTCCCCTTGCCGCGCCCTTTTGCCCGTGTTTGGGGTCCACGGTCTCCGTATACTTGTATACCCTGCCCCTCGAGCTTTGCCAAAACAAAGAGCGCCCAGTTAAAGGTATCTTTGACCTGCGTCGTGAACACTCTGCTGGGCTCACCGCGTGCGAGGATGAGGCCGAAGGCGCCTGTCCGGTCCTTATACACCCACTCGAGCAGGGGAGCCAAATCGAAGGCCACGCTCGTGGCCACCCGAACGTCCCGAACTGGCACCGCCTGTCTCCCATGGCTGAGCTCACGGCTCTTGGCTTGCAAGGCTTCCTCGTCCACTTCACGACCCATGCACTCGCGGACATCTGCGCCCACTGCCACTGCAACCTTTGCACGCAGCTCATGCGGCTCAAACTCTTTGGCCTCGAAGGCCCTCCACACCTCTTGCAGGCGCGGTGAGTGTTCCACCCGCAAGCGTCTGTACTGGTCCGTCTGCTCCTGGGCAAGCTCCACGCGTCCCAGTCGCCACTCCACGTTGTCCAAGCGTTCCTCCACTTTCTTGAGCTGCCCGCGGAGTACTCCGCGGCGTTCCCCTGGTTGAGCCATTGCAACAGGAGGGCGAGTGCGAGGACCACGTGAGCTGTCATAGCTGCAGTATAGTCAACAAGCAACAAAAACACGTTCAACCTCCCTGCGTCCGCCGTTTCGGTAGTTTGCTAATGAGACCTTCCCGCAAAGCCGCTTCCGCATGCGTGTTTCTCTCATGGTTCTTTCTGGCTGTCACTGAGCCTAGCACTTTTTGGCAAAACATGCATGTCTTATTTGCATCTCCAGGTCCTCGACAAACGGGCCTATGTTGATTGATGTCCGTGGCCCTGAAATTCTGCTGACATTTTTCACACTGGTATGTGCCGTCCGCGTTACGAACCGCTGGGGCGTCTGGCGGGGGCCGGACCAAGGCCCTGCGCTTGGGCGCCGGACGGTCTTGAGGCGCTCTGCGCGCAGCCCCCTCGGCCCCTCCCATCGGTCCCGCTGGTGATACAACCAGATGCATACAGTGGGGGGATACGCGGCCCTGCGATCCTCGATCCGCTAGCCTATCTGCAACCTCATTGCCGTGCGCGCCACTGTGGCCCTTGACATGCTCGAATTCGAGGGACATGGAGGCACGTACCGCGTCCACAAGGCTGGCCACAGACGTCGCCAACAGTTGGTTTTCCTTGGCGCGGAACAGGCGTGTAGCCACTCCGTAGGCGTATTGGCTGTCGTAGAGGATGACTGCGGAAGGACGCGGAGCTTCCGGCTTTCGTGCTTTCCATTGCAGCAACCATTTGCATGCTTCCCCGATGGCCGATAGCTCTCCCGTATTGTTCGTGTGTGCCTCCGCTCCCATCCACTGCGGGTCGCAGGGCAAAGTGATGACCGGGCCATACAAGGCCGCCACCCAATCCTCCTGTGTGGTTGGGGCTCTGCAAGTGTAAATCCCAACTCCCCAGCCTGCCACACCTCTGGTTCCGCCCGATCCGTCCGTAAACAGGGCCCATGGACTGCCGTCCGGCACGGCCTCTTCCCGGCTCGGCCCTCCCACGTGTATCATTGGATCGATTCGGTCCAAACGTTCCAATTTCTGCCTGGCTGGGCACAAGTGATCCGTCAGCTGCTTTCTCCTTCGGTAGGTGGTCTGACAGTGTTGACACGTGAACACTTCAGTGGTGACCAGTCGGGGATCCGTTACTGCGTGGTGTTCCTGGTAATGAAATTCCACCTGGTTCGCCTTGTTGAAGGTCTCCGCGCAGACCGGGCACGCCCAATTCCCCTGTTCATCTCTGTGCGCTCTTTGTTGTCTCGTGGCGCGCGCTGCTGCCCGTCTTCCCCCTACTCCGTACATCACCTGTCCCTGTCCGCGCGCCCTGCCCCGCACTCTTTCTGCAACATCTGCCTCGCTGCCTTCATCCTCGTTGTCGGGCCGTTCTGGGCGCCCTTGGGGGAGCGCGAACGGTGGCACAGGCCTTCCCGGGCGCCAGCTATCCAATTGTCCTTCCCGCTCGGGATTGACCTTTTCCACGGGGAAGGCTGTCGTCACAATCTTGCGCCATGTCGATCGGTCCTGCGCTAACCTGAACCAATCCATCTCGGATATCTTGGCTGCTTTCAAGCACGAGTTCACCCATTGCGCCTGACGCGGCGGCGCATGTTGTTTGGCGCTGGCTCCGTCGAGCCACCCGAACATGATAGCCTTTTGTGGCTGCATGTGCTCCATGCGCGCCACATGTCCAATCCACATGAGGGTGGACCTGCGAACCAGACTTTCAAACTGTTCCCACTGCGCCATGTTCGACAGGATGTCGTTGCTCAGACCGTATCCCCGTAGCATGCCCAGCCGGATCCCTAGACACCGTCGAATGGCGAGATTCACAATCTTCTGCACCCTGGTAATTTGGCTCACCTGCCACGCCCTTGTCCGCGCGAAACTACCCAGCATCCCTTTCAGCACCGCCTTCATGACCTTGATTCGAACCGAGAACTTCACCCTATATCTGTTGCGGTGCGCTCCCTTACCGTGAGTCCACGCCTTGGAAATGCGCCCCACTTGCTGCATGCTTTTCATCACTCGAGCTGCCGTCTCATCCACGTGATTACCTCTATGTCCCAACATCGCTCCGACATGTCTGACCGCCGTCGCTTCTCCGCAGTGTGGGATGTCATATTCGGCCGGTGCTTCCGATGTCACCCTTAGTCCCTCAGTTTTCCCTGCATTGACCTTCCCGGCGAAGTCAGCCAGTGTGGACGCGAACAGCTCTTCCGCCGTTACCACCTCATCGGCGTCACCAAGGATTCCCGTATCATCTGCGTATGCAAAATCCCCGATCAGCATTTGGCGAGTGTTGCGGCCCTCCTCTAGGCGGTCCATGCGTCTCTTTCCGATCTTCCCATCGACCTTGTAGTTCCAAGTGACGCCTGGCGTCATTTGCCGCGCCTGCGCCGCCCGCGCCCGTCGTGCTCGGAATACCTCCATAATACCGTGGTGGTACAGATTGAATAGGACCGGGGAACTGGGGCAACCTTCTCGGAGCCCTCTGTCCGGGACAAACTCCGCGGAGGTCCCTCCATCGAAGCGCACATGGCTAGCCGTATGGTCATGTAGAGCTTTCAGCACTCCAAGAAATCCCGGCGGGCATCCTTTCATTTCCAACAGTTTCCAGAGCGCATGCCTAGCCACCTTAGGATACGCCTTCTCCAGATCGAAGAATCGTAGCAGGATGGTGCGATCATGCACCGCCCCCGCCGCTTCCTCCAAGACCGCCCGAGTAATCTGCTGCACATCATCCACGCCGGTCCCTGGTCTGAAGCCGAACTGTAGAGCATTCAACCATGGCTGCGCCCATCGTTGCAATCGTGCAGAGCAGATCCGTGCTATCAACTTCGATCCCACCGACAACAGCGTGATACCGCGCCACGTGTTTTTGTCCTGTCGATCTCCTTTGCGTTTCCATAGGGGGCAGATTATTCCCTCCCGCCATCTTTTTGGCCATGGCTCGGCTTCCCGGCCCGCTGGCGCCTCCGCGGCCCGTCGCCACGCCGTGCGGACCAAAACCACTATTTCCGCTTCCAACGCGGGTCCGCCATACTTCAGGTACTCTGCCATGAACGAATCCGTGCCCGGCGCTTTACCACACTGCATGTCTCCAATGGACCGTCGGATTTCCTCTAGAGTGGGTACTCCATCCAACCACGTGTCGATTCCTTCCCGGGACTCCACATCGATCCATACGGAGTCAGCCACCTCGCCTCGTCCCGCTTGGATACGCGCGAAATGCTGTTTCCATTCCTCAGCCTCCCCCTGTGGGTCTGCAGCTCGTCGATTTCCGAAGCCGCTGGTCCGATGGTCCTGAACAAGCTCTTTGATCACCCGGAACACGATTCCTGTCCGCCCCTGGTCAGCCGCCTCATCTGCTTCCGCCGCTTTGCGATCCAGCCAAGCGGTTTCCCACTCTCCCAGTGTCACCTTTTTGGTCCGTCTTGTGGCTCGTAGGCCTTGTCGCGCTGCGCGCCGGGCGCGGTGGAATTCTGCCACCGGCAGGGCGTCTGGGTTTCCTTGTATCCGTCGATCCGCTGCTCTGGCCTGCTGGATGCGCTGATCTAACTGTTGCACCTCCCCATCTCGCCCGCGGAGCCACGGTTGTCCCTTGTGGCGCTGAAGGACCCCGCATACCTGGACTGCCGCGTCTCGGCAAGCCGCACAGATTGCTTCCCATCGGGATGTGAGGTCTGCGTCCTCCCTGGCCTGTAGTTGCGCCAATCGTTCTTCGACTAGCTGTACCCATTGCTTGCGCTGCTCTACACTTTCTTCTGAGACCCCACGGAGTTTACCCACATCTGGGCAGGGGGGACCTGTCGCTCTAGCAGGTTGCTTGGCCCACTTGCGCCCGTGTCGGAGTCGGACCTCTACTGGGTTGTGATCCGTGTAGTCTCCCCAGGGCCACGCTACGTTGGGTCCTTCCTGTAGCACTCGGCAGTGCTGTAGGTGCCACAAGCATTCTTCCCGGATGAAGATGTGGTCCAATTCGTGTTCTGACCGGTATCTCGGGTGTTGCCAGGTGGTCCGGTGTCGCAGCTGATATCTGCTGGCACAGTCGCGGAAGCCCTCCGCCTCGGCCCATTGCCGCCACTCCTGTCCGGCCGTGGTGATCTTGGGACGTGCGAAACGACCGACCACCGTGTGTCCCAGAGTGTTTGCGTTCTGGTTGTTACCCAACTCTGCGTTGATATCTCCCAGCAAGAGGGATATACTGGTGGCCTGCGCCATGTTGATCACGTTGGATACCTGGTCCCGAAGCTGGTGCCGCTCCTGTACCGTGCTGCTAGACGTCGGAGCGTACACCCCGATCACGAAGATTCCTCGGCGCCAACCGCGTCTTGGGAACTGTATTCCTGCCACCCTGGAACCTCCCGAGTAGGTTCTACTTCCTCCCTCTTCCCACCATTCCCTCCACGTATCGCTGAGCAGAAACCCAACTTGTTGTCGAACCACAAGCGTCCATGTGCCTCCCTGGACTGCGCAACTGCGAACCTGGTCGCCAGCGTACTTGAGATCAGTCAGCACTACGCATCCCCATCTTTGCTGGACCATGCGATGTATGAAACATTTCAGCTTCATCTCCTGGTTGTGTTCGCTGTGTCGCGAACCCAGTCCTCGCGTATTCCAGGTGGCCAATCGGATATTGCGCTTGTGGTCTTTTTCCCTTTCTGTTCGTGTAGCTTGTGTCCTCCTTTGGGCTTGTTGTACCCGAGCCGTTCGAAGCCGCTTAGCTCTCTTCCAAGTCTTCCGGTTCCGCGCTAATGCTCGCCGGATATGTCGCAGCTCTTGCGCATTGGCTCCCGCGCTTTGAGCAGCCTGTAGCTGTCGTACCCGGGCGGTGACCCGCCCCCTCAGGTATTTTAGGTGTTGGGGCATTGTCCCTTTGCCCTTTCCTCGCTTCCCCAGTTCTGGGGGTACGCGAATTTGGGTTCCTCCTACAAAGACCGGGATGATCACCGTAGGGTCAACCTATAGGAGAACCTCGTGTTGTGGCTTCAGTGACGAGTAACCGACGACCAGACGGTTACCCGTGTTCCCTTGCCGACTCAGTACCAATCAGGGAGACTCCTTCCACCTAAGTGTCGGGAGTCAACGGCCCCGATGGTTTGAGCCGAAAGGGCATTGGTCAGTGGATGACTATTCCGCCCTTCCGTGTGATGAGGTGTGTGGTTATGCGTTGGCCGTCGTAGCGACCGCCTACTTTTTCATCGGAAGAGCTCCAGCTCGAGAGCTGGGGTGGATTAGCCCAGCGTGGTCCTTTAATCGTATCGTACGAAGGCTGTGGTAGCATTCAATGCCCGGTAGCGTGGTCATGATACTCCGCGTGTCGTCTCAACTTCATGCGAGCCGGAGTGTCGTGGCATGCGTGTCTGAGATGGCCGGTGACCTGAGAGAAGAGGCCCTCCTCTGATGCGCATGTTCTCAAGGGAACGGTGTCGACACGTGCATCCGACAGCCCAAGAAAAAAAGGACACCAACAAAAACCAAAACAAAAACGACACCGACAACCCCCCCCAAACCAAAACAAAAACGACACCGACAAACCCCCAAAAAAAAAAAAAAAAAAAAAATCCACGGTGGCTGGTTTTCCGCTGCTCGGCCGCGTGGAGGCCAGCGTCATCCCGAAGAGCAGCAATTGCTCGGGCTCTTGCTGCACTCCATTGGGTCCATTCCACCTGCGGGACCGTTAGCTGACCTAGCCCCTTGTAGGCCAGCGAGGTCAGGTACATCTGTCGGAGCATGAGCACGCTGTCATTGTCCGTGTCCTCCATAACCCGGGGCTCCAGGTCCTCTAAGCCCCACAGGGTCTGCTCCGCTCTGCCCCTCACCAGCGGCGGGCCACCCGGTTTAGGATGCTCCACGTCCTGCAGTTGGGGCCGCCCCCCACAAAAGCGACCTTGCCCGCCATGGCCATGGAGCACATCGTAGAGTAAGGCTCATCTCCCAGCATGTCCTGCCCAAGGTCTCCACCCTTTCGCCTGATGTCCACCGCCCAAATGTACTCCGAGAAGGCCGGGTTGTAGGCATGGAGGTAAGCATCCAGGGCCCCCGCATCATCCTTCCCAGCGTACAGCAGGATGAGGGACGGCTTTGACGACTCCGGCACTGGACGTGGCGTCCACCTTAGTCTGAGCCTCAGTCTTTCCGGGATGTCCTGCATCCATGGGAAGGTGGGGCTTGCCCCCCCTAGGGATTCCGTGTGTCCTTTGTCTGACCCTCCCGTCATCTGTCCCTGGGCTTGCTGCTTGCCCTGGCGGTTCTTCCCGCCCTTGGAACGCCCCTTGCCGGGCGGATCCTCACCTCTGGGTCTCTCTGGGGGGTCTTCCCACTGCCTCGGTGGGTGCGGAAAAAAGGGATGCTTCCGCCCTTCTGGCTGGGTCCGCTCCTCTTCCTCGGTGGAGGGGCTTCCGGGGCCGGTGGCACCCTGGAGAAGTCCCCTCCCACCTGAGGCCGTCCTGGCCTCCCCCGCTCTGTCTGCCTTCCGCTGTGGCTCTGGTGGGGTTGGCTCTCCCCCTCTGTGTGCACTCTCGCACTGGTGGCCTGTGGTCCCAACGGAGACCAGGAAGCCACGGGGCCTATGGCACCCTGAGTGGCCTCCTGTCACTTGGGAAGGTGTGGGCATGCCTGTGGCACATGCTTCGATGGGGGGGCATCGCACACCCACCCATCCTTCCTGACCGGGCAGTTGTGGGATCGGCCGCATGATCCCGAACACTTGTTGTGGAGGTGATGATCTCTGCAGTACGCCACCCCTTTGGGATTCTTGAAAGCCCAGTGGTCCGGCCATGGAACCGAGGGGGTGTTGGGGGACTTCCCCTTGCCGCCCTTGCCCTTCGGCTTGGACCGGGTCGGCCCCGAGGGCCAGGAACCTTTCCCCCCCTTCTTGGGCTTCTCCCACTGAGTCTGCCACACCTTGGGTGCCTTGCTCTTGCTCTTCCCCTTCTCCGGCGCCCTGTTGAGGTGCTCATAGACCTCCCGTTGCCAGAAGAGGAAGTCGCCCCTGATATTCTTGAGGGCATCGGAGAGAGTGGTGCCCTGGTGCACCATCTCGTGGATCTTGCGCCATGCATTGCGCTCTGCGAACAGCAAGGTGGTGTCGCTCGGGGGAGGCTTCCTGCCGGCGATGTCTTCCCCATAGAACCAGGCATACCAATCATCCAGCTCCTCCTTGGTGACCCTCAGGTTGCCAAACTGTGGCAGTGCTGCCGTGCACATCAGGAGCGTCGTCCTGAAGGTTAGGTGCGTTCCAGCTGGCGCCGGATGTAGGGTGGCTCCTCACCTCTTCTTCATCCTCCCTGTCCCAGCCGTCCACCGTGATCTTCTTGTGGGTGGATGAGGGGCGTTCCCCTTCTTCCGGGAGCGCGCTCACGATGTGTTTTGCCGGGATGTAGCCCAGCTCACCCTTGGCAATCATGCGCCACTGCTTCTTGAGGTAGCCATCACTCCCTTGGAACTCCAACCTCGGCTTCGGGGTCCCATGCGTGGCCACGTAAGCATCCTCCAGCTGGCGCCTGTCACACAGGACCTCCAAGGGCGCCTTTGTCGGGCCCGCCTGGCCCGCCGGGTGATCACCTTGGTTGCCCCCCCGGACCAAGTTGGCTGCCACCCGAACTGCCTGAAGGAGGCGCATCGCCGTGAAGGCCGAGGTCTGGGCGTTGAACCCGTTCTCCCCATCCCGGAATCCCAGGTCCCGGGGACCATTCTCCCTAGCCGCCGCCGGGGTGTCCCAGCGATCCGCCAGGTCTTCCACCGTGACGTATCCCGATGCGCCCAGAGCCGCCTGGGTGGCCCAGGGGATTTCCTTTCCCACCAGGATGGCCGCCAGTGGCTTGTGCAACTTTGCCACGTCCTCCTTGAACTCCGCTGGGACCTCCTCCGGTGGTTTGGCCGCCATGACCTCCGACCTTGGTGTGGGTGGGTGGGTTTTTCACACAAATTGGGTTCAAAGAACCCAGGGCAAAGCTTGAGCCAAAATGGCATGCGCCATTATGGTCAAGCATTGCAAACACAGTTCATGTTTCCACATGCGTTTCAACATTAACAAAACAAAACAAAACATAAGGGACTCTCACGGAGCTCATTTCAAACCCCGGAAAAGCCCTCTGTGATGTGAGACCCTCGATCCCATCATCACAGCCCGAAAACTCACTTCAGGATGGAGACCTCCCTGAGAGCACATGAGGAGGTGGCAACAGGAAGGCTCAGTAACTTTGCAAGAAAACCCACCGAAGAAAGAGGCATCATTTCTGCGGATGGACGATTTTTTTCGCACTCCTCTTCAGAAACTCTGGAATGATTCCATTCCCTAACGTGCATTTACCACGGCTTCAAAGTGCGATCGGATTTCGCAAAACTTTCCGCAATCTGCATGGGAAAGCTTTCGGCCGAACGTTCGAATGGCAGCGATGCAGACAGCTGGCGCCCGTGAACTTGGTCGGGACGTAGGTCAACTCAAGACGCAACCAACCCCATCCCTCCCGTTTTGAGTGAAAGCCGTTTTTTGGGAGACCACACGTCGGGGATATCACATGAATGACACATATAGTTCACATACCGGAAATCCGGACTCCACAGGTGAGGTTGCCAAACTTTAAACCTGTAAGGGTGTTGTCAGTTGCCCAAATTGTGGAATAACACCATCCGTGCCCCTTGAGTGGAATTAAACCTCTACCCTTCGAAGCAGCCTGAGAATGCGTCGGCTTTGGCTCCCGGCAGCTTCGGAGCATCGGGGCCCCTTGGAATAACCTGAGAGGTGCGCTTGGTTCTTGCTAGTTCTGAGCTTCTTCGCTGCGTTTGACGGTTGCTTGTTGTCATGTTGCGCTTTTGTTGTCATGCGTTGTCTTTGCATGTTGTGTCGTGTCTTTGGGGCCCAGATTGCCAGCGTCCCGCCTTCCCATGGCCGGAAGAGCTGGTATCGATGTTGGCGATGGTGTCTTTTGAAAGTTGGTGAAAAATACAAGCAAACTCTCTCAACTAGAGCAACTGCATGTCATCCCAGCATATCTAGGCACACTATTTGCTTCATTCACACACCTGAGGTAAGGATCCCTAATATGACAAATCCATGAATGAAACAAAACAAATCCCTTTCTGGGGCCGCTAAGCAAAGTGGTCACACCAAAGAGTTCCTGGCCGCTGTCAAAAAAAAGGAGCACCCACAATCAAACCATCTAAACTTGGGCTGTTCAATATGGAGAGTTGGCCAATCTCCAATCCGTCCCTTTTGGTGGGAGCACCAACAAGCAAGAGCAAAACATTTCGTAGCGCAGCCATGGCCAACAAATGGCCACCCTTTTGTGTAGTTGCTCGGAAAAGGCAACCACCCCATCAAAAATCAGGCAATCACAGAGGCCGCTGCTTGGTTGCTGATAACGCCCCTTCTGCAAAAAGTGATCAGCTCGTGGGTCCAATAGGAAAATCCCAGCTCTTTCAACCAAAAAGCTAGAGTTCAAAGATCCGCTACGAAATAGCCAGAAAGACTGGAGGGTATGTACGTACTAAAATGGTCGAATCCCCAGAAGTGACTAAAGTTCAACACAGGAAGTGAACTGGAAGTGAGGCCATGTTCGTCTTTACTGTGGGGTGACTTAAAGGCAGAGTGTTTTTCTTGCTCGCTCGCTCGCTCGCTCGCTGGTTTCTTGTTTGTTTGCTTTGCAGAGTGACTCCAAGCTCTGAGAAATCAAAGCCCTTGTCCATTTCCATTGGGAAAAGGCGAAGAAGAACTCCTCATTTAAAAGAAGGCTCTGGGTTCTTTTTTCCCTGTTGAACGGGAGCTACCTGGGCTGTTTGGTTGGATCTTGAACGTTCAACACAATGGTTGAAAATGCGCGTGCCCCCACCGATCAATTAAAGGGTGGATGCCTTGACTAATTATTGAAAGTATCTCAACCACAAGCCATTGGAACTTTCAAGGCTCCCCGTGTTCCCAACATACCTAGGGCATCCTCCGAAGCGAATCACGTGCGCTAGGCGCAACCAGAAGGCCGTGCTGGTTTGGTGAGTCTCAGAAGCTGACCGACAGAAGCTCTTGGAAGGAGTGACCTTCTCTTAGGCCTGCCGTCGGAGAAGCGATCGATTTTGGGGTGAAAAGCTGCACAAAGGACTTCCGTTTGTTCAAGCCCTCGAAGAAAAATGAGAGAAACTCTGTCCAGTAGTGAAATCGATTCCCTTTAAAACCCAACAAGGGCAAATTGAATAAAAGCATTTTTCCAGTAGTGACAGCTTCCCTTGAAAACCATCAATGGAAAATAAAACAAATTTGTTTGAGCAAATGAAAGAGAAAGGGAATGCCAATCACAGGGACAGCGCCACACGGTTTACAGTCGGGTGAAAGCAAATGGCCCGCTTCGCACCGCGTTGGTTTAGTCATCTCCTATGTACTTTCCCACATGACTTCCTGGTGCGATAGGTAGGGAATGTGAGAATGAACCTAGCTGCAATTCCTTTGAAGGAAGCCACCAGTTGGATGGTTTTTTCTTGGGTTCATTCCATTTCCCAAGGGGCCCTGCGTCTCTCGCACCATGAAGGCTTTGGCCGTCCACGGGTCTTTCGCGTATCTCGGATCGATCTCGCGGCTCCGGCCTTCGATCACAAAGAAGCGCGAGCCTTGTTCAAACATCCCCCAAACCAAGCGAAGAGTGCAACGCAGAACGGACTGGGTGCAACAATTTGACGACTTTTGACTTGTCTCAAAACGAGTCTTGGGTTTACAGTAATTGCGTCTCATTGGGAAATATCAATCTAAACATCGGCAGTATAGGATATGACTCGGCCCAAAAAATCGGTTTGGTCTTGGTTTGCCTTATGAAACGCCCAAATAGGGTACCAAGCCTCAAAAAGACACATCCACATTCCTCACCCGCCATGTTTGCCAACGCATGACAGGGTCAAACAACAATAACATCCAGCAACAACCCAAGCAGCAAGCAACACATTGCCTTTTGGCACCAGCCCCCTCTTGGGCTATTTGCTAACAAAGAACATGCTCTTTGCAGCTTTTCGCCTGAATTCAGAGCCAAACCAACCAAAGGCACCGAGAAGAACTACCAAGCACAGCAAAGCCGTGCTTGAAAACCCCAAGAAACGGATCATGAACTCGTCTTCGCCGTGGGCCTTCAGCCAAAGAATTCCAGAGGGGCACATCTAGGATGCTTCCCACGGCATTCGAAACCAAAGGCAATTCACCCCACCCAGGAAGGTCTTTCATGAAGCTTTACTAAGTAATTCTTAGAGGTCATCGAACATTCTGACGAAAAGGCGTGCAGGGCTGTGGGGGTTGGTTGCTTGCTTCTGTGATAAGAAGCCTCCATTCAAAAAGCACAAGTCATTTGGAAGGCCTTCCATTCGTATCATAAGTGGGCAGCTGTTCCCAGATCCTCTGCCAAAAAGTCGAAGACTTTGTGGATTAGTGGAAACTACCACGAAATTACCGAACAACCTCAAAACCATTAAAAACCTAAGGAACCAAACAACGCTCAGGAGACGTGGTCCTGGGCTTCGGGAAAGCACCTTCCGAGGTGTCGGCGGCCATCTAAGACGCAGAAGCCCGACAGCAGATCCTCAGCGCGGCTTGGAGGTGTCTGTCCCCAGCAAGCTGCCCCCTTCGGCTTCCAGTCCTCAAACGCCGCCTTCCCACAATCGGCGCCAATCAACTGAGGCGATCAAAAACCCCTACAAGAACCGGCCTAATTATATCTGCAAGATAGATCATGAGGCTACCCCCCCAAAGAAAAAGCAAAACAAAAAACGGCGAAAGAGCACCGTTGGGTTACGAATGCAAGCACGAAACACACTTTGACACCAAGGCCCCAAAGGCCGAAAAGGCCCAGGACATGAAAGACCGTGAAAGACTATCACATACCTCGACAAACATTGGACTAACAAGGAAAATGGGTCTGTCTTTTTCAGGGTACCCGATTTTTTGGGTAGGTATTGAATTGGGAAACTAGAAGGAAGACCATCCAGAAGCTTCAGAAGTTGGCGTTCTTCTTTGGCTTGGCTTGGGCATCTCTCATGGGATCAATTTGAAGTCTGAATGCGTATCGGTAAAGCGCAGCAGACCACAGACCTTGCAAACGCCTGGTTCTAAACTCATGGCCTGAAAGTTTTTCAACTTCGTGGGCAATCAGCCACTCCAAACAGGCAACAAACCAACATTTGAACATGAAAACGGTTTATGCACGTTTTGGGAGAAGGCGTGTACTTTGTTTTCCCCACCTAGGTCTTTGACACAAACCGCACCACGCCCTCCATACGTACTGGGCGAATGATCTATGGGTTGTCCGCTTTCTGATGCCGTGCCAAAAGTTGTTTGAACTTGTGGGCCAAATGGAATCCAACCACGAAACCAACTATATAAAAACAACTAAACACCTAAGGGTCTTCATCTCGAGTGAGCAGCTGTTGGGCCATAGCCGTAGTCAGGGCAGCAACTTGTATGCTCAGACACTCGAGGGCGACCTACCGGGAGACGAAGCAAATGAGTCCTCAAAACCCGGGCGCCCTTGGAACCGCTGCCACTCTTCTTCCCTTTCAAAGGTGAAAGAAGCAACAGAGTCCTTCGCGCCTTTGTGAGGTGGCCCAGGCTATGCTCTGTTGCTATTGCCCCACGGCAAATCCCCCCCCCCAAAAAAAAGAAGCATACTAACACTGTTGCTTAACATGCACGCTCTCCGGAAGAAAACACAAACCTCCCAAATAGCAGCCACGCATCCCGAACTCAAGTTGGGACGCCAACAGGGCGCCAGAAAGCAGCTGAGGCTGCTGCTAGGTGCGGATCCTCCTGCTCCTCCTGTGACCTGCGCAGCTTCGGATGCCCGGCAAGTAAACCGTTCCATGCGGAACAAAAATACACACCACACCGTGCCAAGAGATACTTGCCGCAAAAACCGCCGCAAAACGTGCAGCAAACCAAACACTCGCAAATAAACTGCTCTTTAAGTTGCGAAGCCGTTAGGTTGCTTGTTGCGGTAGGTTTGAAGGTTTCTGTTGGCACTGTGCAGTGTTGAGTTGGCATCCACCTTACCCTTTCGTCGACCCCAGATTTATAAAGCTGCAGATTAAGCTCCCTTTCCCCCACCAAAAGTTAGGAATATCTCTGAAATGACCCCGCCTCCCCCCCCCAAAAAAAAGAAAAGAAAGAAGAAGTCTTTGTTGAATCCTGGGTCCCCATTGTACCCCTTATCTACATTTATCTACCACCTTAGGTTGGTATCATCAGACTAAAGGGAATTTCTGGTTGCAACACGTCCTGAGGGTCAGGTTGTCACTACCCTTGAGCAGTCTATCGGCAAACAATGGTCCACGACGAGCTTAGCAGATTCGTTGGTGCGGTGCATCTAACTCAATCGGCACGCCAACCAAGTTACGCTGCCCCCTTCAAACGTCACCATGACCAACAAAACAACAAGCCAAACCGATTAACATAACAGTAAAGCAAATTGCGCACCGGTGAACACGACAGAAGTATCACTCCAAACGTGCGAGTCACTAACGAAGAGCGTGAGAACATGACTACCTGAATGTTCAACCGGACAAGCAGGTTTCTATCATGGTTGCACAGTTTTTGGGAAGACGCCCTAAAGAGGTCCTTAGCTCATAATGAAAGAAACGACCCAAACAAAAGTGAGTCCGCTTCCATTTGGCAACCTTGTGGCGGCTGGTTTCGAGTTCATATAAACTCTCCAGTGATCTTTGCGGTGAAATCCTAGGTTTAGATCCCTTGAGTAGAAAACCTAGGCGAACATGGAACCTTGGAGATCTCGAGGGCCATTCTTCCCTGAGGCCTGGTAGATATGCTGGAAGGTAATGCTAACCCGGATTCATAACCCCTGGTGCGTTCAGTGGAAATTTGCATCAACCTTTCTGTGTTCCCAATTTATAGGATGGGTTTATTCACCCGGGACTCCCATTCAATTACCCAGCTTGGTTCAAGCAAAGTGACACAGCACGGAGACGGTTTTCTCCCCCAAGCCGCGCCCCCTCGCGCCAAAACACATCTGAGCCCACGACAGCTCCCGCAGCTTGAACTCACCGTCCTGCGAGGAAAAGAAAACGCCTAGGGGGCAACTTCCCGAGTTGGTCAACGGGCAACCCTCAACCTAGGAACAAGTATATTCTTTGTTTATATGTTTGTGCCAGGGGCACACATGTAAGACAGTCCCGTTAGCTCAAATGTCCTGTCTGCCTTTCCGGAAACCACCCAATGCCCACAGGAACGATGGATTTAAGGGAATGTAGATGGAATGCCCCCAGCAAAAAGCACGGCAATTCAGCTGGAGCGCCCAAGTGGGAGAACAGCTTGCCAAGCCATCAGTGCGAGCGAGGGCACCCTCTGCTCTTGAAAACAACATCTACTTATATCGTTGGACAAGTAGCCAAGTCCACACTTATACCAGAATAACTAAACCCAAATGACTAAACCAAATGGGAATTGCATACTTTCACCCAACTGCTTCTAACATGGCCATGGGAAGGGCGAAGGGCCCACTTCTTCATCGCATCACTCTGATACATGTGCTGGCCAATCTCCAGGACAAGCATTTACAGGAAAACCAAGAGGAATCAAAAGCTATCCATGTTCGTCCTTTCTGAGAAAGCCCAATGGTGAAATTAACGTCTTGCCCGTCTCTTGGAGCACACCTTAATCGAACTCTTTGAGGGATCCACAACTCGGCTCGCTTGCTCAACTAGAATCATTCCCTTAGCATGCGCTAGATGTCGATCCCACTTTGTGAATTGGAGTCCCACTTTGTGACTTGGATGTGGTTCCGCTTAGGCTATTCTCATGGCAAGGGAGCTAATCTAATCGAGTTACCGCAGTTACCACACGTGGGTTGAACAAAGCAGTGTGACGCTTCACTCAAAAAGTTGATCGCAAATAAGCGCAGGGATGGAAGTGAAAGGCGCCCTTGACTTCCTATTACCCAAGGAAGCCGCTTCTTTCTCCCACTATGTTCACAAATGGGTATGTCCAAACCGGATTTGGACCCACCAAAATAGCGGTCTCCTTTTGGTTCCCCTTCAACACTCGACTGGGAACCTTTAAAAACACACACACACACACATCGCAACAGAGTGAAGGATCGCCAGGCCCCGAAAGAGCTGGGGTCAAAACCATCCAAGGGGGGCAACCAATTTAAATCCCTATTCAAAAAATGGACAAGCACCGTGAAGAGAACCAGGAACAAGGCAAGGATTCTGCGGATTGCCTTGGAACAGCCCAAAAAGTGGCCATGGGCCAAACACGAGCAAACACGAGGGGCACTTTTTTGGGGAGCAGGGAAACCGCCCAAGAAACAAAAGGGGGACCAATAAATCGTCACCACGCGAGGGCTGGGTTAATTACTCTGTCTGTACCTTCATCATTCTCTTCGGGGACCCTTCTCTTCAACAAACAGGCCAACCCCCTGGAAAAATGGGGTGGTGTCTAAAGAGAACGATGGATGAAGAGAATGGGGAAGCAAACAGCGAGTCCTGCTTGGCATGAGCCCAATAAACCGCATCTCACACAGTTTTAAATCCCCCAAAAAAAGGCCATAGGGGCCTCTCTTCTTTGAGGGGACCCCCCCACATGAGTGGTGTTTCCCTGCAAGTTTCCCTTTAAAACGCATTAACATGAGTGGTTTTCCTCATGTCTTCCTACGAGTGGTGTTTTCCTCTGAGTTCCCTTTAAATGAGTAGTTTCCTTCCGGGTTCCCCTCTCAACCCCCCCCAACCAACTGAGTGACGTTCCGTCGGCCGAAAGGCACGGCCACTGCGCCGCTCCTCCGGGCCGAGGCCCAGCAGCGCTGCGTTGATCTGGTGGAAGGTCCGCAGCACCTCCGCGCGCAGCCCCCGACCAGTGAGGAGGGCAACACCAAGAACATCCGGCGACGCCCCTGGGCAGGAAAATAGGGGAACTGAGGTTCACCCGAGAAAGCCACAAAACATAAACCCGGAACATATATATATATATATATTCCTGGTTGATCAATAGAGGTAAAGAAACCCGAGATTTCCTCATAAACACCCGGTTGGTTTTGACGAGGGGTGTTTTGTTGGGGAACACTCCCCAGTGGAAAGGGCTTAATAACTACTCCGGGGTCGACTTTGGAAAGGACACAATACACGCTAGGCACCAATTGGTATGTGCTTTGCCACAGCATCTTAAATAATTTTGTCTGCCCAAACTGGTACGCAATGAAATTTGCCCATCCACTTTTGGTTGGTTGGATCCACCAACGAAAATGAATGGAAGCATTTCTTGATTAGTGGGGAACCCATACAACCAAAGGGGAAAAGGGTGCTGAACAAAGGGATGCCAATCAACGACTACATCACCCCAAACGAGTTTCCTGAACCCAATAGGTCCCATTCTGGGCCCAAAGGGGGTCACAAAGGCCGAATTGTCCTGGAAATGGGGAGAGAAACATCATTCAAACCCATGGATGGGGGGGGCTTGGCTTGCCCTAACATGGGTAACCCCGGAACACCACCATTCTTAGAGGCAGCTCCTTTGCCTTTTTGGGTTCCATGTGAGTCATAGTCAAAACCCGGTAGTAAAATGGCCTACCCAGAAACCATGTGAATATTTATGAAGGCGGCCGCAGCTATTTATAGTTGGGATTGTCCCTGACTAACCTTCATCTCTCTCTCTCTCTCTCCCTCTCTCTCTCTCTCTCTCTCTCTCTCTCTCTCTCTCTCTCTCTCTCTCTCTCTCTCTCTCTCTCTCTCTCTCTCTCCAGCATCGTCGAGCAGGTCTCGCTCGTCCCAGATCGGTTTTGAGCACGTGGCTCATCTGAATTTGTAGCGGACGCTACACCCATGGCTGTGGTTTGTTCTCGCTCGCTCGGGCAGCCGCCCCGCGGGTGACCTCGCCGTCGGAGCCCTGGCGCTGACTTGGCGCTGTAACCGCGACCGTTTTCGCGCGCGACGGACGCCCCAAAATTATGCAGGGGGAACAAGGGAACACTGTGATTTATCCTAGTTGTCAAGTGTTCAGGGGTCTTATTTGCAAGAACAAATATGCCAGTGATTGGCTCACTTGCGATATTCCGGGCATCCGCCGCTCATTGACGGGTTCCCCAAGTGATTTGTTTGGTGCGTGGTAGCTCTTTGTGCAACTAGTAACAAAGGTAAACATGCAGGGGCCATGCCGCCTGGGGATTCACTTCCCATGAGAGATGCGTCCAAAGCCAGATTGTGGTAGCCCAAAATAGATGGTTCTCTTGTTCGTTCCCCAAACAAACCAACCCAAAAAAGGGGTGCCCTCGAAAAAAACACCTTACCCATTTCGGTCATCGGCCCCCTTTTGGCTCCGTTGGAGGCTCGGACCCTGCGACGAATCAACCCATCCAAGTCGCCTCCGCGCAAAGCAGGAAGATCCGGCCGTAGCGCTCGAAGCGGCAGTCCAGGCCTCTCCGAGTCTCCGGTTAAAACGGCCAAGCTGGGAGGAACAAATGTGACAAGCTGCGGATGGACGAAGCGCACCGTTCAGAATCCCAACGGAATGTTTTGATTCCCCAACGTACAGGCCAACAAACAACTGGTTTCAACCATGGTTTCTTAGGCGGTGCGAACGGATTTCGTCCATGCACAGTATGTCCAGTAGTGATGGTTCCTTTCAAACCAATAGGGGGAAATAAGAAAATATTCCCAAGCAAGGGAAAGGGGCTCTTGCAAGGGTTCTGGAAGCAATTGTGGTTGGTAGGAGGGCCGCAACGATTATCGATGCATCATGATTTCTCACGGGATTGAATTTCGAGCCTCTGCAATTATGATACACCTTGAGATTCACAAACTGGGTGCTGAATAGACTTACAAGGCGAGCAAAGCACCAACAAGTCTGCCGCGGGTTCACGAATGTAGGTGGGGCTGGAACGCTGACCACCAAAGGCTCGTCATCCGGATCTTCCAGCCCATCCTGAGACCGAGCTGCATGAACTTGCTTGGCGCCGGCCTGTAACCTCACCACGTCATGGCGGGCCTGATTGTTTTCTGACCTGTCCAAGTTTTTTTTGACCTGGTTGCAGCTGGGGTCACGTCAAATAAAACCCCCGCAGGTAAAAACAACAAAAAAACCAGTCCATGCAATGGCAGCTCCAAGGGAAACTACCGGGTGCCCCAAAGACGATGTGAGCAACCGCTGGGATCCTGTCGAATCGCTAAGGAGCTACATCTCCCTGCAAGTGAATGAAGGGAAACCAACAATCTTGGGTAGTTTTTAAAGAGGAATTTCCCTGCGTAAATTGAAAATACTACATCCAACCAATGGGTCTACTACCAGGATCATCTTTCCACCAAGTTTCAGATAAAGCCTCATGATCACAAATGCCAGCGCATGCCTGTTCTTTGCCACCCGCTGCTACAAACTGCAACCATACACATTCATTCATATCCTCAGTATTGCTATCATTGTGATCATTGTTAGTTTGATGTCCGTGACGAGAACGATGATCAATTACAATCACAGTGGCAGTGGGGCGTGATAGGGCCAGCTGACGGTGGTGACATGATGATGATGATGATGATGATGATGATGATGATGATGATGATGAGGAGGAGGAGGAGGAGGAGGAGGAGGATGGGGATGGAGCTGAGGATGAGGATGGCGAGGATAAGGATGAAAGTGAGGATGCTAATGAGGATGATGATGCTGAGCAGGAGGAGGAGGAGGAGGAGGAGGAGGAGGAGGACGAGGATGCTCTCAACAAATGAGGGTGCACAAACCATGAGTGGTGTTGCTTGTGAATGACCTTCGGGCAACCCTGAAAACGACCATCCTAAAGAAGAATACCTAGACACACATCGCGGAGAAAAAAAAAACAACCGCAAAGCTCAGGCTCAGCAACCGCCTCAAGAGTTGGGCAGGGGACGGGGAGCTTGAGGTTTGCCATGCTGTGCGGCTTATCTTCTCTTATCCCACCACCCCGCTGTCCAAACCTGGTACGCTGGCGGGGGAAACTTTGTGCATTGCGCTGCGGCGCCCTGCTAGCCATGAACATGTTCGAGTTACAACCAAAGGACTAAGCACACATGCCTTGAAAACAGTGAGGCCAGGGGTCCCACTCCAAGGCTAGAAAGTTGAACTCACTGCCGCAACCGAAGGTCTCCTTCCTCCCACTCACAAAGCCGCAGTGGGAGGGTACTTGAAAAATATGATTGCTTGAAGGGACGTTCTGCCAGGTGCCAAGGAACAATGGCCGAACTACTAGAAACCGACTACCAAGGCTACCCAACACGGCTACAATGGTTGTCGTCCTCAGCAGGGCCCACCACCAAAGAATCCCTGGATTTGTGATTCTCTTGTAAATACCAACGGACAATGGTTTCCCATATTTTCAAAGCTGGTGCAACATGGATTCCGCAAGCATCCACAGTATACATCATAGGGGAAATCACATCCCCTGCGGATGCAAAAACAGATGTGAGATAGTTCTTTGACTCTCCTTCCATTTTCTTAAGCTCCCTAAGAACAACATATGTCCAGAAAAAAAGTCCAGTGAAAGATCCATTCCCTGTAAACCACCAGGGGAAAATTCAACACCTTCAGCAAACAGTGACACTCAGCCCACAAAAACAAAATCCGCCGCTCCGAGCCGCCTCCCTTGGCGCCCACCGGTGCCGTGGCCGCCAACTGCTGCGCGAGCGCCTGTCGAGGAGTCTTAGCTGACACTCGTGCCAAAGCGTGGTGATGCTTCCAGCTTCAAAAACGGAGAGTTCCCATAATGCGGGGTGGTTTTCCAGAGAACTTTCCGGGGGGAAAAGCGAACAGCCGTAAAAAAAAAAAACACTTGACCGATGGAAAAGAACAAATGACATGCGTCCAAAGGGACCCCCAACATGGTCCATGGTGGTTGCCCCGGCGCTGTTGAAACCAAAAGCTGCTTGAGGAAGCCAAAAGCAATTGCCGTAAGCTTGGCCACACTCATGGTAGAACCCGTGCAAGAAATCCACGGTGTGCCCTTTGGGCACCCTTGTCATGCCACGCGAGAAAGCAAAAAGACACGGTAGGTCGCGGTAGTCTTCCGAACTTCCGGAGTTCGGCAGCAAAGGAACCTCTTCGGTCTGCATTGTGGCTTCCCAGCGAAGCGTAACCCGTTTTGGGGTACCATCAAAGCATATACCCCGAGAAAACTCCCTGGCAATTTCAAGCATTTCGCTTTAAGTGAGTTTACGCTTGTCAACCAGGTTTGCTCTTGACATACGGGGTCTGAAAAGACACAAATGACAAATCCGGTCCTTGGGCGGTACCAGGGTCCAAAAAGGAACCGGCCACCTTTTTGACCCCAATATAGAGTCATATAGTCGTTATTCAGCACCCAGGCTTTGTGCTTTAGGGCCCCTTCGATCTTTGTGGCTTTCGAACGATCTCGTAAGATGGGGGTCGGTAGATGGTTTGGCCAATGCTTCTTTATCCTTGGCCAAAATAGACCACCTGTAAAAAGCTACTTGAAGAGAACTGATGGAAGCCAAAAAGGCACAAGGTTCAAAGGCAAGCTGAGCCTGGCAATCAAGCAGCCACTAAGAAGCGTGTGGGGAGGCTTGGTTGGAAGGCGCCTTGTTTCGACGCTACCCCCAGGGTGGCTTTAGGATGTGCAAATCCTTGGATCGCCTTCTTGCCTGATTTCCCAAACAACCTGTATGGTAGCAAACACGTTGTTTGTTGGCCGCTCCCAGAACAAAACTTACCTACTGTGGATGGCCGAAATCCATTTCGCACCACGTTTTTCAACCATGGGATCATCCTTCCAGGGGTTCTTAGTGCATGATTGCGTCCGTCAGAATCTGCTCCAAACTTTTGCCAGCCCTCGCCTCCGCGTCGGCTGAGGCCAGCAGCCGCTGCTCGTCCTAAAACTGATGGACCTACCACCCTGTGTGTCTTTTCTTTAGGGCACCCCCCTGGCCGGACGGTTTGTGGCACCCCCCGCCAAAACCAAAAAAACATGGTGGCTTTCCTGTTGGCGCCCTTCGAATCAACCAACAAGGGCACCCTTCAAAGAGAAACACCCCTTTCAGGGCAATTTCAGGGATGGGCCTTGGAGGCCAGGGTAGCAAATGAAGCTAAGGCAGTATTGCCCCCTCCAAAACCTATCCCTGAAAAAGCCCTTCGATTTAAGGCCCACTCAGAAGGGGTTGCCTCCCCCCCTCGAAGTCAACGGATAAAGGAACCTCTAACAGGTGGGTCTTGAATCGGTGGTTTGCAGGTGTTTCGGAGGGTTTCTCACTTACCCTACAAAACCACCAGGGTTCAAATCCCCAAACCCCAAATGAAGCCCCACGCAGAACTGTAACATGTTGGATTGGTGTATGCCAGTGTATGCCAGGCCGAGAAGGGCTGGGCCGAACAGTTCATTGATGTGAACTTTCGTTAATGGAGACATTGTGACAACTCCAGCTCTTGAGTGAATCATAAAGCTTCAACTTGGAAATCCATGGAAATCCTGTTCCAAAGTTTGCAGATCCGTTGGCACGCTCGTCACTGCGTGCCGCGGTGCTACATCGCTCGCATCCACTGCGGTACTCGTACTTGCAGTCACAGACTTTGCATGGCCCCCACCACCGACCATCCCAGCTAGTTCCACGCAGCCGCCCAAAAGGGCCTTACGATCGCGCGGTGCATGCGGTTCGCACAAATGAACGAAGGAAGCCTGCAGAAGAGTCTGCGATGTGGCCGTCAAATGAGAAAGCCTATATAATATACAAAGGCTGGCCGAGCAACGCATCGCATTTTCAATGTAGACTACATCCGACTACCACTGTTTTCCACAGTGGTAGTCATGGCAGCTCCAAAAGCATGTGCTAAAAACCACCGTCGGCAACTCAGAGTTTTCTGAGAAGTGAGAGTCACAAGCACCAGCAGGACATTCTACAGGAAATTGGCCTGCCCAACAAAGGCCAGGATTTCCTGTGGAACTTCCGGCAGCTGGTTCTTAGATACAAAGGTGGCGTTACTGGAGAGTTGGCCAATCCTACTCCATGATTCTTGTTGGACAACCACTGCAAAGGGGGAAATATCCAGTTGCAACCCAAGCCTTGCAGATTGCCTCTGAGCTGCCCAGTTCAAACCAATTGAGTAATGATCATAAAAAGTTAGTGTGCGAAAGCATCCAGCCCCGTGTACGATATATGTCGCTGAATGAGGGGATTCCAAGGGGCAACAACAAGCCTCACTTTCCAGTTTCTGGAGTTCGCTTGGTTTGTTGAGAAGGGCATGCTAGCGAGTAAACCAAAAACGGTCCGGACATGTTTCAACCAATCCGGTCAGAGAGGAATGGGTGGTTTCTAAAGGGAACGGTCAAGAGAATGGGGAATCAAACAGCGAGGTGCCGGCCCGCGTCTCCTCCTCTGCCTCCTGCTGGCTGCGCCGCCATGGCCCTAAGGCCTCGGCCCGCTTGGATCCGAGGCGCACTCGTTGGTGGGGCCGTTTTTGCGGAAACTCGGAGTGGTGGGGGCTTGGGGGGGTTTGGGGGGGTTTGGGGGGGTTTGGGGGCGTTTGGGGGGGTTTGGGGGGGGTTGGGGGGGTGGGGGGGTTTGGGGGGGTTTGGGAGGGGGTTTGGGGGGGGTTTGGGAGGGGGTTTGGGTGGTTTGGGGGGGGTTTGGGGGGGTTTGGGGAAGGGATGCAAGTTTGAAGGGATGTTGGTTTTGCTACACCAATACTGTGAGCTTTGGGGGGGAGGGTCCTGACAGGGAGTCTAGAACTCACTTCCGAACGAGATCAGCCAAACAGCCTCCAAACTTTTGGTTTAACGCTTGGTCCCAAAATTTCAAAGTCCAGGAGCTCAGGAAGTGAGACAACCTCTTCGATGCAAGGTTTAATTCACTACTGGGCTTGTAGAATTTACAGGTCGAAATGACTTGAGAATTGATGAAGAGCGCCCCAAAAAGCTACCTCAACACAACTGTCATGATGCTCGTTTGCTTGTCTGTGAGCTCGTGAGCTCGCCATGTTCTGCTGAGCTGCTGGGTTGACGAGAAAAGGTCAAACACGTGGCTGACGTCTTTGGTTGCCAAGGACAGTTAGCTGAATTGGGTGATGTATAGCTTGACTAAACGTCATGCAAACCAATGAGACGTTTCAGCAAGCGGCTCAAAGCCCCAAGGTGATTTGCTCGCCCTACTCAAAACCCGGGGATCGATCAACTCTGGTGTTCCTTTCGTGTCGCAGTTGGTCGATTGCTCCGTGCCTTTTACGCCAATCTTGGGCTTTGCCGCAGGCTCTTTCTCCCCCAGGCCCAGTTGCCCTCATTGTTGGGGGGCACACGCCAAAACAGAGGCAAAAAGGCTGCAATCGTTCAGTTACTGAACGAGAAAAGGCCCCGAGTGCAGGGGAAGCTTGAGGGCACCAACCTCAGGCTTTGCCACCTAAAGAAAAACTTTCCAACTCATCAAGGCGTTACTCACTTCCCGAGTGGATTTACCAAACAAATGTCTACACTTTTCGATTTGCCACTAAAATGATCTTCGCGATTTCTCGTGCCTAAGTCCGTGAACTCTGAGTTGTATGTCCTACATGTAAATCGCTCAGTTGTTTGGGGGGGATTCCAGTGGGTGTTTTGCTGTGAACTCAGGGAGTTGATGAGTTCCCAGTGCTGTTGCCTGCCCAACGCTCCGATCGCTCCGGCGCCCGGCGTCGCCCACTTTGGCTCTGCAAGGCTTCGCCTTCGGCGCCCACTTCGTGGGTGAAGCCGTGGGAGACTCAGCGCGCGATTGGCGAGACTCACTTGCCCCTTAGGGACCTGGGGACCTGGAAGACAAGGCTGACCTTTTTGCGGCCTTTACCACAGACCAATGGGAAAACCAAAAGATGAAAAGGTCGGCTTGAAACAACCAAAAAACTGCAATTTGAACCGCATGAAGGCAGCCGGTATGGCGTGGACGGTTTGTGCCGAGGGTTGCTCCGCATAATTGCGGGACTTGCCTTTCCTCTGTGAATGCCTGCAGACATGGCCCGAAGAACCAATTGGGCATGTCCTTCTGAGGGGACCCTTTATTGTTCGACCGAAAACCACATGCAGATTGGTCACTTGTTGGGATCCCCCCCTTTCACAAGCTCAATTCGCAGGTCTTGGGCCGGTCTCCTTAAAGGAAACCACCAGTTGGATGGTTTATAGGGGTCATCCCCTCATTCCCTGCCCAGCGGCACCAGCAAGATGAGATTTAAAAGTAAAAACAATAACAAACAAACAAAACAAAACAAAACGGGCGGACGAAAATTAAAGCCAGTGCCCTTGGCACTTGGTATGGTGGGCTTGCATGGAGCATCACATGCTGTTCAAGGGTGTCGGGAACCCAAATGCTAACATAATAGAAAGGCAGGAAATGTTTAAAGTGACAAAGTAGTGATGGCACATTTTGCGAACAAAGGGAGGCGTTCTACAACTATACGCTTGCGGCTCAGCTTGGGGAGGAACTCAGCACATAAGCAACACCCCTCGTGAAGGCTACCTTTAAGGAGACACAGAAATATCTGTTGAAGGCGACACCCCCAAACTGGGTGTTCTTTCGATTTCCGATCAACAACCCAAAAGTACCGCGCCTCACCAATACAGTATGGAGCTGCTTTTGGCTCTGGAGGTCAGACGTTGCACCAGCGCAGATCGCCAACCGACCGCCCACTGCTCATGAAACTGTGCCCTTTGATCCTCCCAAATGAAACCAACAGGGCCCTGTTTGCCAGAAAAGGGCGTTCAACTTTTTAAATAGGATGCAAACTGCAAGTCGCAACCGAAGCCCAGAATCAATCTGCACTAGTTTTGACTCACCAAACTGAATCGCGCCATCATGGTAAACCTCAATCAAATCGTTTGTTCTGCCCGAACTCGTTAGAATCGCCCGCCAGTGGCGCCAGTGAAAGGAAGCCGCTCACCAACATTCAGCTTCCCCCTTGGTTCTTTTGGAAACCACCAACTAAAGGTTATATAAGAGAAAGGGCTAGCATCTTGACTTAAGGTTTTGGGACATGACCTGACACAAGCCCCAAGGAGTACCCCCCCCAAAACCAATCCAAAACACCCAGTGACTGGCAACCTAAACCACGAATTGAGACCACCAAGGCCCGGACCGTGGCCGCGGCCGCGGCGGTTGGACTCAGCGTCTTGGCACTGAAAACCTCGGTAGAGCACCACTTTTCCATTTCTTTTGTCCGCCTGAAAACAAGGGACCGGACGCCAAAGAGAGATGAGAGATGTTGAGGAATGTTTTAGGGATATTGGGGATATTAAGAAGGGATATGGGGGATGTATGTTGGGGAATAGTTAAGGGATATTAAAACGTATTCAGAGACAATAAACAATCTGAAAGGGATGTTGAGGAAAGTCTGAAGCAAGAGGTTGATGACCCGGACAATCAAAGTAGGGAGTTTTGAAAAGGGCACGCGCGTACAGCCCCTCTTTTACGAGGCACAATTTGGAATAGGGCCCCCTCTACAAATTAAGTGGAACACCCAAATGGGTATTTCTAATGGGCAGCATACCACGGGACCAAAAGAAGCACCCTACCCTCGGAACCCTCCCTGAAATTTTCAGCTGCCCCAGAGCCTACCCCAGAGCCTATCTGGGCAAAGACCCCAGAGGTTGCAGCTGGGTCAAGAAACCGAAGAACATTTCAGCAAATGGACGTTCATATTCTCCTGATGGGTGTGGCTATTGAAGGCTCGGTGAACAAACTTCTGACTTAGACCACTGTCTACCCGAGTCCGATTGAATACCGCTACCCCAGACAGTGGTCGTCCATGGGAAAAGGCACTCTCCTTTTGGCTGACTTGAAAGGGAAGCCCCCAAAAAAGGGAAAACTGGCAGCGGGCAGGAGGGAGCGGCCAGCCAGAAAAACCAATGTTCAGCTCGCATGGCCCTTAGGACCCGGCATTGCCTTCCAGCATCTCCTCCGTATTTTGCCAATGTGTCTGATGCACCTCGGCCACTTATCGAGTCTCGTTCTCTCGGCTTGGCAAATTCAAGCTGCCCAGCCCAGTGAAGTTTCAGGGCAAGAGCGCACGTCTTTTTCTGAGACCCCCAGTGGCCATGGGGAACAAGGGCACCTCTTGGCCGTGTCAACGAACACTGGAGGTCTGGTATTTTGGAGCCCGGCTTTGATGCAAGCGCTTGCTTTTCGATGGCCAGCTGGAAAATGATGTTTGGATCCTCAACTCAGACTAGCTCTCCTCTCCTGCTATGATGCCTTCATACTAATATGCGCAAAGGATCACTGCGATGCTGCTGTTTGCCTGTTGGCCGGCTGAAAAGAGGTGAAACTGGGTGTCATGCTTGTCAAAAAATGAGACTGGAAACCCGAGAGGTGAAGTCACGAAAGGCGAGCCCCAACAAAGGCAATGCGCTAACAAAGGCAAAACCCAACTCAAGCAGAAAGCGAAATCAGTTCGAACATTCCTTCTTTCAAAGGCAAGCCTCTTTCCCTCTTTCCCGCCCGCATGTCCCCAAACCCCATGCATATCCTACAGATGTTGTACGGCCAAAAAGGCGGCAGACAGCCACAACAAAGGGAAGCCTACAATTTCTTGGATTTCCCCTTTGAGCAGCACCCAGAACCCAGCGACTCTTGCTTTCAATCTAGATAGCCAAAGCTACCTACCTCAGCTTTTGCACTCAACCAAAAAACGTATGTTTGATCCTGGTCCATGTTTAGTGAACCTCACTTCACAAAATGTAGTCTGACTTCAAGAGATAGCACAGAAAATGGCGAAGGGGCCAGTTAGGTTTCGGCCGGGTCGGAGCGATGGGGCGCCTTCTCCTCCTCAATCTGGATCTCCAGGTGCAGTGGCACCTGTCGTTTTGGCATCTCCAGAAACGTTTTTTCGCGCTTCCGAACGAGTGGATTGGCAAAAAAAGAGGTCCAAGCTCGTTGGTTGCCACTAAAATTGTCTTCCCAAAAAAGTTTAAAGTCCGGGAACTCAGGACGTGAGTTGTGCCCTCATGGACCAAATCCGATTCGCACCAGGTTGATGGCTTGGGTTGTTAGAACAAAACATTCCAATTGGTGCGAGTCGGATTTTGTCCACGGCATGGATGCCTACCCACAACAGGAAAAACACAACATCATCATCATCATCATCATCATCAACAACAACAACAACAACAACAACAACAACAACAACAACAACAACAACAACAACAACAACAACAACAACAACAACAACAACAGCAGCAGCAACAACAACAACAACAACAACAACAACAACAACAACAACAACAACAACAACAACAACAACAACAACAACAACAACAACAACAACAACAACAACAACAACAACAACAACAACAACAACAACAACAACAACAACAACAACAACAACAACAACAACAACAACAACAACAACAACAACAACAACAACAACAACAACAACAACACAACCTCTCCAAAACCCGTGACTGAAAAGTCCGCAAGCAAGACTAACAATACGTGAACCACATGTAACCGCTTGGCTTCTTGGGGCTATAAACCTCCTGAACGGGGTTGATACTGGGTCACACACCGACTTGAACGCGGTCGCTTGCCATGTGAAGTCCAGTTGCCTCCGACGAAATCAAATTGGGGCTCGCCAACTTTAGGTCCCGAAGCCACCAAAAAGAAGAGGGGACTTCGAGGGTGCCGCTGAACTGATGAAAGCCTTCCAACATGTAAAAGCTTGCTTGGCTCTCCTTTCTCTGGGCGAAGTGGGAAAAAAACAGTTCCACTTGGCTGTCCGTTTCCAGGTTTGTAGGACATAGGGTGCTGAGGCAAGCACAGTGCCCGCCAGCCAAATATAACATATACCTGGGTCTTCTAACATGTGCAAAATTATTGCTGTTTGTCCAAAACTTTTTTTTTGACCCAATGGCGATTATTTTCGCCTGCCGGCAGCTTTCAGTGTTTGCACACTCTAGCATCCATCAAAGTTGCAAAACGGCGTAATGTGCCGTCAACATGGCGTAATTTGCCGGCGAACCAGTTTTTTTTGCCTGGTCACGAGCTGGACTCACGGAGAGCGCTTTTTCTCAGAAAGAGAGCTTTTTTGTTCGGCAACCGGCAACACATAGTGTAACATAGTGCCGTGTTGGGAAACGGCGTTAATTTTTACATGTCGGAAGGTCCAAATATAGACCACCAGTGCTTCAACCCGTGTCAGGTTGGCATGTTTACCCAACTCTCATGCACTGTGGTTTTCCAAGCCTTGGCATGGCAGACAATGACAACTTTGTTTTTGCAGCCCACTACTAAAGACGACCAGAACCCACAAACCAAAAGAACTAAGTGCTTGATTCAACAACACTGAAGGTTTCCCAGTCGCTTTTGTGAAGGTGTCTTTCAACTTGTAGCCCAGCTGTGCGAGCCGAATGGAGAAAGGGAACCATCTTTTGGAGTACGCTGTGGCGGCTGGGGGAAAGGACACCCCCGAGACGTGACTTTGAGAGCCCAACAGGATTTCAGAACTTCAGGCCTGACTTCAAGGAGAAAAGGAGAAGCGGGTTGTCCCTGAAAAACTCTGCCAGGACGGACGGCAGCAGCGGGATGTCAACACAAGGGAATCCACTACCATCTGGCATAAGAATCTGACATTTTACCAGGATTCCAAATTGAATAATTCAAGTACCTTCATGGGCATCTGGCAGAAGAATCTGACATTCTATTAGCATTCCAAATTGACATACGGGAACTCCCCAAATAATTCAAGCGCCTTCGCGACATTTTGCCTCGCTTCACCCCCCCCGAAGCAGTAATCTCTCCCAAACGGCCCGACGGAGGCGCACCGGAACGGCCAACGCTGCACGCAGTGTGCATACCTGGGCCGCAGCGCACGCTCGCAAGGAGTGAGAGGTGTCCGCATAATGGTGCACATGAAGGTGCGGGTGTCCTTTTTGGGTTGTGCGAAAGGGAAGCCACAAGGAAACAACGCATTAATTATTTTAATCATTTTGAAGACAGACCTATGTCTACAGCTGTTCACGCCTTCAAAGTCCAATGTTCACTAAGTCATCGCGTGTGCTTGCACTTGTATGTTTGTTGTCCAATCGGTATTTGCTCATCATCGCCATGGCCCTTCAAACAAACCAACCGGAGATAAATCACGAATCACCCCACACACACATACATGAAGGCATCGAGAAACGTGCCACTTACACCTACTTGCTGTTTCAGCCTCTGTGCGGCAATCTATTATCGAAGGGATTTTCCTGTATCCCGAAGACCGGTACCCCCAGTTGTAAGCTTGTTTGGAGACCCTTAGGCCTTACAAGACACGGGACACTGCGGAAAACCAGGCTTTTTCAGCATCGCTTGACCTGCTTTGACAAAGGTTGGGCCAGCACACCTATAGTCGAAGTGGGTGCCTACCTAGCTGCAACATAGGAGCTGGACAACCTAGGGAACTTGTCTTAGGGGCACAATTGCGCATTTCACATGCCCAACCTCGAAATACTGGGTTCACCCTTTTGGGGGGAAAACCCTTTTGTGGCCATGACTCAATTTTCATGAAACCCAAAGTGGGAAGGCCTAAAGGTCAGATCGTTTAGGTCGGATCGTGGCCATTGAGACACCTCACGCATTTAGCAATTCGCACCAGCCCGTCTCAGGCTTTGGCCGTGCCGAGGGAGTGGTAGTTGGTGGTATCCTCGCGCTTGTCGAGGCCTGGCTTTGCAAAAGGTCCCTGGGTTGCAACCCTTTTCAAGGCTCAGGGTTTCCCTTTGATACTTTTGTCGGAAACTCCTTTTGACTAGTAAGCAGCCCAAAGGCAAACCACAATTCGTGGGTTCCTGATTGGTTTTGTTCCTCCGCTTAAACTAAACATCCCCCGAAAGCGGCCAACGTAAAGCGAGCTGCTTGGGGTGGGATGATTGCAAGCAATGCGCTGCGAGGATCCTGTCACTTTGGTCCCCGGTACAAAATGAAGCTACAGGAAACCTCAACCCAAGTTCCTATGGAGGATGGGCCGTTGCCGGATGCCCTACAAGAGGATCATAGGGACAGCAAAGACATCAAAGAGTTGGGCCCCCAATTTTCCAACCAAAATGAACCCTCCCAAGGCTAAGAGTCGCTTCACTTCACAAACAACACACAATTGGGGGAGCCCTCGCAAGCGAATGACAAATGATCCAGACCTCCAGAAGACTTCCAGGGAAGTCGAGGAACCAAACCCTTCCCCCGCCCCCCCGGCCTTCTCTCCGTGCCATCTTCTGCCGACCTTCAGGGTCGGCAAGAGAGGGCTAGCCCCAGCAAAATGGAGGGCCTCAAAATCGGGCTTTATTTATTTGTTGGTTTCCCAAAGGGGCCCCTTAATAGACCCAACGTGTTAGGCACAAGGCGTTCATTGCGGACCGCTGCTTAGTGAAATAAAATGACCCGAAACGTGCTAGGTGTGCAGCAGGGTGTCTGGAAGAATTAAAAAATATCCATGCCCTGCAGGTTTCCTTGGGGTAAATTGAACACTTTTCGGGCTACAAGCACTGAGTTTCGAATCTCAGAAAAACAATCTGAAAGCAAACCCGTGCAACCACTGGCCGAAGCCATTGCCATTCCACCAAAAGGTGTTGAGGACCCAAGGCCTACAGCCGGGCGGTTTTACACCAGCTCGACCCATTCACCGGGTTTAGGTGGGTTGGATAGGAACTTCCAGGATCAACCTGGTTGTTCTGTGGGTGGGGTTCCCAGTTTAGAGAGGACCCCCCGCCTTTCTTTTCAGAAATACATCCCCGCGGGTTGCAAATGGCCAGAGTCGGACGCAAGGTGAATTCGCGGAATCTGGAGGGAATGATCCTTCGGCCAACCCTTGACCGCATCTGGGTTCAGTAGCGAATAAATTTCCAAGCTAGGATCCTGCTAGCAAAATAATTGCCTTTTATGTGTTGACCATTGGACCATTGCAACAAAAGTGCGGAAGGCACCAAACAAACGTTTGTTCTTCTCAGGCGACATCCGCTGAACAACTCGGAACTTGCCACTGGGGAATTGCAGGACAACCTTGTGGCCAACCGTTTCTCACCGTCCCCAAAGCACCTGGAAACAACAGGTTATCCGTTTGGGGGCCATGGCTAAACATGGACCAAACAGCGCAAAACCAAGAGGTCAAAAGGTCGACTTTGGGCAAGTGAGTTGTGGCTGGTCCCTTGCAGATGCTCAACCCCCTAGACGTTGTGAGGGAGCCATCCCTCTTTTGCCCCCTGCGTGCATCTATAAATCCATTAAATTAGAGTTGAAATGGGTGTCTTTTTGAGGGTACCCTTGCTAGTTGGTTCTGCAGGTTAACTGAAGGGAAAAGCACAATTTTGGGGAGGCCCCCACCAAATTGCAGTAGGGGCACAAAGTTCAGGGATCCAAAGGCATCTCGCTGCCTGCCGTGGTCGCTGCCCATTGCTCCGAGGAAAGAAACCCACTGGCCGATGTCAAAAAGAACACGACGCGAGAAGCAAGCCACGACAGGCTGCACTTCAAGCCACTGGGAAGCTCCAAACAGCCCCTCACAACAAAAACACTTGACAACCCCCCCCTAGTTTGGCTCATGGGAAAACCACCCAGCAGCCCCACTTCGCCGCCATTCGGCGCCTTCGTCGTCCAGCAGCCCGGAGGCGTGAAGGCTATCTCCACCTCGCGGCTCGCGAGCCGAGCCCAGCTCGGCTCGGCTCACGGGGCCCGCTGGCCCAGATCTGGGGTACACAGAAGCGGGGGATGGTCGCGAAATCCATTCCGCACGACCTTGCAACTCTGAAAAGCACCTGCCTGTTGGATTTTGCAGGGGAATCCAATCATTCCATTCTTAGGTGGTGCAAGATTTCGTCCATCCACAGTATAGGTCTGTCCTTAGCATGCCTTCCCTTTGATGCAAGCTGGAACCAGCGTGCTAGAGCCCGTTTAGTGTCTCTTGCCAAAGGACGTGGAAAGAAAAGGAGAAAGGACACCAGCTGGAAAGGAGGTCAGATTTGAACAAGTAAGGTTGCTCCCGTTCATCCCCTGGCCATGTGAATCAAAGTGCCGGATCTTGGACGCCAGGTCATTCTTCTATTGGCTGGCTCCGAATGAGTTCTAACGAATTGCTTCTTTCGGATGCTACGCACATGATTGTCCTATGCAAGCTGGACCGTTTATTAGACCCCGCGTGGTCTCCTACAGCATTGCTCCCATTGGACCGAATCCTCCAGAGGGAGCGCCTTAAGAACATGGAAGCGGCTCGCCAGCGGCTTCGCCCAAAAGCGAGCGCCATGTTGCCAGCCTCCACATGCTGTCTAGGTCCTCCAGAGGTTAGAATACTCAAGGTACCCTTTTTTCTGTAGTCTATTTTAGTTGGGGAACCCTCAAAAAAATGCCGGGTAAAAGGGCACTGCTGGCGAACCTAGCTGTGGTTCAGAAATGAAGCGCGCGTACCAACAAGACAGGAGGAAATTGCCGTTGGAGAATCTTCCTTGTTGAGTTCCTCGCGGCCCCAACCTCAGCCTTTTGTGTGGGTGGATTTGCTTTACCCCATGCAACCCAATTGCCCGGCGATCCCGCGCGGTAGGCCCTTTCGGGGGTTGACCATTTTTGAGTGCCTTAAGGCCTCCACCAGTTGCTTCGGAGGTCTGACTGCGTATGTTTTTTCGGGTGTGCAACCCACAAGACCACTGAACCACCAAAAATCTACTGACCCTTCCGGGCAAACAAAGCCCCGGTGAAATCGAGGACGTGCGCGGCCGGCTGCTGCGCGTCGGAAAGAACTGAGGCTGTGACTCAAAGCTTCAGCCTCGGCGGTTCCAAGCTTAGGACAGGCCTAAAAGCTGAAGATTGGGCTGTTGCAGGGGAGTAGGCCCTTCCATGGTTCGAGTCTTCACTGGAAAATGAAACTGGGCTGAGACTTGCTAAAAGTTGATTGAACTTGTGACATGGTCCAACCCAACCACTAAACCCTACGCTAAAAACAAACTTAAAAAAAAAAAAAAACAAATGAACCGGACAACTGGGAACGGCCAAGGATTCGTTCTATGGCCGCTGCTTCAAGCCTGGAAACGGGGCCCATTGCTCGAAGACCTGCGGATCGCATCTGCGCAATCGCACCATCCTGCGCTGACTCTGCCAATGAAAAGCACGAGATTGGTGCACTCGTATCCAGGTTCAACTTAAAGCCATCAAACACGTTTTCTGCAAAGGGATCTCAATTTGGAGGTCCCTTTTCTTGCTGAGCCTCAGCATGGAATGAGGGAATGACCCCTGTAACCATCCCCTATAGTTTCCTTTCAGAGAACCGCGGCTTCATTCCCAACACCCGGAAGGTCATTCCGACGTCTTGGCCCATTCCGCTGAGCTCTGAGGACGGGACACGGCGCTTCTTCTTGTTGCCCCGGCAAGGGCACACGTCCGAGCGCAACGCCAGCTCTAACCTGGCGAGGCCGTAAAGGGCTAAGCCAAAAGGGGGTCCTTTTTGTGGACCCACTCGAATTGTGGTTTTCATGTTAGCTTCCCTTTAAAACCAACCAAAAGGGCATCCCCTAGAAAAGGCACACCCAAATCTGTTTCCGCAACCGCCGTTTCGGAAGGGAGAAGCTTTTGTTCAAAGAGATTGATTGTCGCTTTTAAAAGGGGAAAGCCCAACCCTAGCTTGGCTGAAAACCTGGACCGTCCCGATTAGAAGCAAACAGCCACGGAGCGCACAACGCAACCCCGTCAAAGGCCCCTCAAGGTTGGTGCCCTTCACCCCTAAAACAAGAATTGGGAACCCTACAAGCAAAGGGGTCTACTTGAACACCTGACCAGCTTTCCTTTATCGCAAAGAAAAACTATTTCGCGACCCAGGAGAAAGATTAAACAATGCCTTTGAGCCCAGCTGTAGCCCCTTTTGGAGGTCCATGAAAACAAGAACAAAGCAACTCGCACAGCCCTCCGCTACAGTTGCTAGCAGTTTCCCTTGAACATATCCCCTGTACCTTTTCAGGGGGGTTGCGGGGGGGTTGGGGGTTTTCACTCAAACAAGTTGATGCATGGGAGGAAGTCCCCCCTACCCTGGGAATCCTACAAACCAACCACAAACAGATTTTGAGCTACTGGCGTTCCCGGTGCCCCTGGCTAACAAAAAATGGACGTGCCCTTTTCGGAAAATGCATCTCTTTATCCATTCTGCGACACGCTTTCCCCTCAATTGGGGACAAACTCACGTGGGCACAGAAAGATTAAACAAAACAAGAAGAAAAAGAAGAAGAAACAAAACAATCATCCAGGCATCAGCTGTACACTAGGACATTCTGGAGCCTGCCCTTTCACCTCTTCCCAGCTTCCCCCAAACCCCGCTAGAAAAAGAAAGCCTTTTTGTGACTCCCCATCTTTAGTGAGGACCCCCCCCCCCAAAGAAGAGGGGTGTCTTCTTTTGAGGGTACCTTTTCGGGGTAGTTTTAAGGGGAATGAAACCAAAGGAAACAAAATTTGAAGGCACGTCTGAAAAGGGAAAAAGGGCGCCACACAGCCGGGCTCCACCCTGCGACTCTGAAAGCATGGTTGCACACGTCCACGCGTTGAACTTTGAACAGGAGGGGGTATAGAGAAATACAAGTGATAAAACCAGAACCCACTGACCTTTGGCTTTCTCTTGGGAAATATTTGAACTAGGTCGCGGTTCCTTCTACATGGGCTGCAGGCACCTATTCAGTTTTACAAAACGATGGTCAAAAAGATGGTTGCCATCAAGCACCCAAACAACTGACCAATTGGACCCATGACGGCAGAAAACAGCTACAACTGAAGGTCAGATTGGTCCGATTCGCTCAAGTGAGTGGCTTGGAACCGGTTGTGTTGTCTCCTCCAAACCTGGGGGGTGGTGGGTTAAGGTCCCTTGGGTCAACTCGGGTTGTCTTCCTCAGAAACGCCGAACTGTCAGGGACCCCCACCCAAACCTCCTGTCGCCAGGGCAGAAAACAACATGGTGTTTTCCTCAGTGGCTTGATGTCAAAAGGGAAGCTCACCAAATCGAAAGAAGAAGGCACTGGAGGCTTGATCCAAACAAGCTCCAAGTGGCTGACCTCAGTGCCTCCTTCATGGCCCGTTTTCAATCCACGGTTTGGTGCAAAAAAACAGGCCGGTGTGCACGTCTCAGACCTCGCCCGGTGACTTTTCATTTGCGCGAGTTTGAGTGTCTCGAAATGGGGGACGCCGCGCAAGCCTTGGTTTTCCCAGTTCCTGAATGGATGGAACGAAACTTTTGCGCATTTTCTTACCGCCAACGTCATTTTCCAAAAACGAAAACACTAACACTAACACTAACAGTAACGTCATTTTCGCACTAACACTAACACTAACGTCAATTTCCTCTAAAACATCATGACGTCCAGGACATCGGGCAAGTGGTTTTGCAGACAAATCCATGCCTAGTGGTCCAGTGAGTCTCTGTGTTTAAGCGTGCATGGTCCCAAACCAAGCTTCTTGCGGCCATACGATGGCCAAAAGGTCTACCCTTCCAAGAGGATCATCCACTTTGTGGCTCTAGCAAAAAGCTCGCAGCAGAAAGTGGGAAAACACAAACACATGGGTGTGTCTCCTTTTAGGGAACCCAGAACATGGTGGTTTGCCGGTTGGCTCGCCTTGAGAACCACAAACATGGGGTACCTTAAAAAAACGACACACCCACGTTGCTCTAAAAAAACCTACCCCGGCCAGTTGTCTTCCGTGACTCTTTGAGGAAGAGTAGGGCCTGACGTTCGTGCAAATGCAGGAAGCCGCTTTGAATGTACTACACTGCGCTCTAAATATTGCAAGTGAAGGAACAAGGAAACCCTCTTGACCGTGATATGCCACGGTTTGGTGCTTAAGTACCCTTGGTCTAATGCTGGGACTCCTGGCGCCCTCCCTGGAAAACCTTGACATTTTCTAAACTCCCTATATTAATGCTTATGCATCAGAAGGAAACAATGTTTATGCCTCTTGGTGGTTTCTGCAAAGCAGTGTGGATCACCTGCGGGTCGAATTTCCAACTCCGTTTTATGTGGCAGGAGTGGCACGGTCAATTATCACCCTCTTTTAAATTTGGGGCTTTGGAGTGTGAAAATTCGACGGCAAATGACCCAGCAACAACTTGCAGGATTCTAGGGGGAAAGGGTTGTGTTTCCTGAGAAGGCCCGAGAGGCACAACTTTTGTCTTGGTAGTGTATCACGGAACTTTGCCGTGGATCCCCAAACGCACCACCACTCCCAAACGAACCTCCAAAAATGTGCCTTATGTCTTTCCAAACCGGGTGTGTTTCGCGGGGGCAGGGGGGTGTTTGGGGGGTCCCTTTCAGGTCTTTCTTGCAAGGCATAGAGAGGTTCGCAGAACTTTGCCGGGGGAGGGTAATTGCAACCACTGCTCTTAGAAACTTCCATTTGTTTACATCCCCTGGAAAGCTACAAATATTCCGGCAGCGATAGATTCACTTCCAAACCATGGGGGAATCAGACATACTCTTAAGCAACTGGAAGAGAAGATTGGGCTTCTGAGAAGCTTTGTGGTTGTCTAACGGTGCACCGGGGACCGCGCTGGAGCAAGGGCCCCAATGGAAACCGGGCCACACCTCGGCAAAGCCAGGGTCAAAAGCCTAGAAAATCATGCTGGATGAGTGCAGTGAGCACAAGCAAAGCCGTACCCGTACCGCTTCTATACCATGTAAGTGGGGTATATGTATGACCCGAAGGGTGAGCAGTCCAGTAAAACGGACCCTTCTGACATTTACTGGCAATACCTGGACAAACATCAATATTGTCCGCGCCCTGCGTGGCTGCACTTTGAGGGCAAGTAAATGGTACGTTTAATTCAGCACGCAAAAACAAAGAACGCTTATATAGCCCAAGAAGAGACAGCTTGCGCCCGACACGGCCACATACGGTGCCTAGGGCCTCGTTCTAATTAAGGTGATTTAGGGGCCTTTTTCTAAGGGCCCCCCTCCAACAAAACAGTGGCTTTCTTTTTGGTTCCGTGTTCAAATGCATCCCTTCCAGGGAATTGATGACCAGAAGTGCGAGCATGATAACTATTCCGCTAAAAACAACAACAACCAAACTTGCCACTTCTTGAACACAAGCCTGCACATGAAGCTAGAACAAAGGAGCCCTTAGCTTTGACAAAGCTCAGCCTGGCAAAAGAAGTTGCCAGCACATGCAGTGGAAGTCACATTTCAATGCCCAAACAGAAGTTACCCTGCACACCTGGAAGCGCCCACGCTCCCGTTCCTAGAGGAAATCTTCCAAACGGGGCCTGCGAATTTCCTCGTCTGGCGAGTTGGGGGCCGCCGCTTTTGAATGGTTCGGTTCCATCGGCGCAAACCAGCATTTGTTTACTGGGCTTACCTGGGTGCTAAATGGGCGACCACAAATTCACAATGCCATGCCGCTTTCCCTTGGGGCCATGGAAACATGATGTGCAGTTAAGCACCCAGCCTTCATCCGGGATGCGCTCGAATGTTTGGCCAGACGGCGGGCGTAGGAAAAACATGGGTATGGGCAGCTCAACTTGAAAGGATCTCCTGCAAAGGAAGAGCCGTCTTTTGCAACCCACGCAATCGCGCGATCATTTTGCAACACATCTACCCGCCCACCAAAAAAGGACAAGTACAAAACTTGCTGGTTCTCAGGGAATCAACAGGGGGGTTGGGAATGAACCTGGGGATGGTTTAAAGGATAGCACAAGGGATGGTTTCACGGTTCCAACTCGTTCCAAGAAACGGCGGCAACCGCTCGAGGTCTGCCTGGGAGAAACCACGTGACTCTCAGCTCCCTGCCGTGCCCGTGCACGGGCGCCTGCGTGATTGGAGCGCTTTCGTCCACCTCCGGCGTTCGACGGCCGGCATTGAGGATGACATGGAACATGGGTAGAGAAGCATAAGATGCTGGGAACCGCAGAAGTTGGAAGGGGTTGAAATGTGTCCAAGGGGTTTATGATTCGCCCCTGTTTGCCCTCTAACGAGTGTGGCTCCAAAGGCCATTTCAAACCCCAAACAAGGGTTTCCCCCAAACCCAAGCGCAGATTGGGCCCCTTTCCGATCTGCGATGTAATCCTGGGCAAAGGCCCTTCCGAGCGCATGCTTAATGCACTGCCACGGGCGGCGTTTTTTGGGGAGAGCCATCACCCATCAGCACCTTCAGCACTGATTTAGGGCTTATCTTGGGCTGAAACAGGGATAGCCCCCCATAGCCCCTGAAAAGGATCCGTGAAAACGGGAGTGCAAAAAGGCAGGACCCGGCCAAACAAAAAACACATCCTGGCCGAAACATTTCTCCAGGTCCCGCAATTTGGCATTTCTGGCCATCAGCTTCTCCCGCCTTCTTCTGCTTGGGGTCTCTGTCATGCACCTGACGCCAAGCCAACTTCCGGACCGGCAAATCCAAACCAGACCTGGTTGTGAAGGGGTGCCAGCTACGGGAGGGAAATCATCAAAACAACCAAAAAAGGAACCTCGGTAAATGGAAACTAGGACTCAAACCTGCGTGCGGTTCCCTGAATTTTGACCCATACAAATGGTGGTAATTGTCTTGTTTGCCGCAAAGTTTGGGAGCAGGTCCAGAAATGCCTGGTTTCACAGCAAGCCGGCCGGGCCCCTAGTTGCCTCTCAAACCTTTGAGACATACTGTGGATTTTTGCGAAATCCATTTCGCAGCAGCGTTCAAAAACTCAACGGAATGATTCGATTCCCCTAGAAATACCAACGAACAATAGTTTCCCATGGCTTCAAAGTGGTGCAGGATTCGTCCATCCACATCATGTTCTGAATTGCCCAGGGCCTCAGTGATCCTCTGCTTCTGGAGGTGAACCTATGAAACAATGAGCTCCTAGAGCTAGGTCGGGTAGGTGCAGAAAGCATCCCCGTTGGGCTCATTTGGAGAAGGCTAAGGGGCTTAAGTTTAAGATTTGCAGGATCTGCTGTGTGGGTACCATCTGGCACTTTTACACGCGACCAATAATATGTTTGATTCTGCGCCATCTAAGTCTCAGTCAGCGTACAAGTCACACACGGCTTCTGGCCTGCTCCACGCCCCCTCCCAACCAAAAAGGTCCTGAAACCTCTATAGGTTTCATGGAAAAGCCATTTATTGCCAACTTGTCGTTCCGGGGCGGGCCGGTCACACCAAAGTCCGAATCGCCCAAGTTTCGAGATCCCAGGTGTATCAGCAGCCTCCACTACCAGCCCCTCGTGCTGCATCCACTCGCGGAGCGCGTGGGGAGGAGCGAAGCCCAAAAGCCTCGGGAAGCGACTCAAGATGGTTTGCCGATGTTTGCCGGTTGACGGGTCGACTCCCAATTCTTTCAACCAGTGTTATTTTCGCAAACTTGCCGTTTTGTTGGGTTTCCGGAGGTGTTTGTTCTAGAAAAAGGTGACCTCGAAATATGTATTTATATATGTACATATATTTGTATATATATATATATATGTATCTAGATATGTGTATATATATATATGTATCTAGATATGTGTATATATATATGTATATATATATATATATGTATGTATATATGCATGGCAACCCCCCTAACAAGCCAATCTCTGGGCAAAATGCTGGATGCCACTTCACATGTTGTCCAGCACCTGCTTAGCACTCTGATAGCATAGGATTCAACATGCTTCCCCCAAATAAATTTGGACAAGGTAATACTGCCTCATCAAGGCCTTAAGTAAGAACACCAGGGCAACACTCCCAACAGCCAGGTCCCTATCTCTGGGGGTAACTCCCCTCTCAATGGTATTGGATCCGCAGCCAACATAGGCGCAACAAAACCCAGTCGCTTAGGACATGGGCTCAAGAAACTTGAGCCTAGCCAAACCTTGCACCTTCAAGCCTATTTCATCCGGGTCCGGTAGGGGCTTGGAAAGACCTGGTAGGACCACATGACAACAACAATCTAAAGGCCAAACCAGTAATCCTTTGAGCTGAAAGGTCGCTCTTAGGCTACTAACAAAAAATATCACATTCGATCCATTCGGAAGGCAAATGTGGGCGAATCTTCCATACGAGTGCTCCTCTGGTCGCAGATCCGGCACAGGCCGGAAGAAAGCGCCCAAAAGTGGGAGCCCCGTTTCGGTGGCCCGGAGGGGTGCTATGCAGCGGGCGTTTCGGGTGCAAAAAACAAATACCATCGTCGCAAGTTTTCGGTAACCCCCCTGGCTTTCGGCAGCTCCTTCTGTTCACAGCTTCGCCAATCCAGGTGGCCAATCGAAAAGGATCCAAGCCAAAAATCGTGGCCAATCGAAAGGGGGGAGTTTTCAAACAACCAAAATCCACAGAGGCCGGCGCCAAACCACCGGCTCTGTGAAGTCTGCCGTGGTGTTGTGCGGCCTGACGGGAGTTCCACGTCACCCCAAGACTTCTCAGTGGACCTCCACGAGAAAAAAAAAAAGCACGCCTTTTTGCCGGTCGTTTATTTTTCTTCCCCGGGGAACCCCCTCCAAAAAAATGCCAAAAGGCCATTCCCCACTGGGTCTCAAGAAGCCCGCAAATCTGAGCGCGCACTGATCTGGGCGCAGTTCTTCCCGAGCCTTGAAGACTCCACTCGAGACTTCACAGCGAATCGCAAGGGAGCTGAAGCCACTACCCTGAAGCGCAAACAGGATATGTGACCACTGCAATATGAAGGGTATATATTTGCCATTGGAGGTAGTGGATTTTGGGACCCTCTCAATTCTAAGACCTGGAAACTAGGGAGATGGATTGCCCTACCCACAGACTGAATGTCAAACACTTTGGGACCTACCAGACAGGGTTCGCATTCCGACCCTCGCTTTGCTTGAAAATGAAGGAAGTCCTCTGCTTCATTTCCGCAACGGTGTCAAACTCGCTGACTGTTGCATTATGCTCCCAGCCGATTGCCTTCAGTTTCGGGGATTCGCCCACCGGCCTTCTCTCTGACTGCATGCGTGGGCAGGTCTCACCTGGGCTGGAATTTTCTGCCTTCCCACCCCCGTAAGCCCCGTAAGCCCCGTGTGTAAAACCGGGTGTCGGGGCGGGGGCCTGACAAAGGGTCAACTGAGGGACATTGTTTGTTTGGAATGAATCACCAGCCAGCAAAAAGCGGCCAACGCAAAAAGCGGCCAACTCACAATGTGACAAAACGGCGTTGCTGGAAATCACGAAGGAGATTGGCAATTGGCAACCCTAAATCAAGCTAAGCCCTGTGAAAAAAGGAGCTGCCAGTTCCATCTGTTCGGTAGCAATTCCAGGCTTCATGGCTCCCCTGTCCAAAGGTCCCTTTGGAGCATTCAACCGATGCCCTGATGCCCTTCAACTGGTCTCCCACCAACCCTCGACCATGCTGGACTTGGATGTTGGACCATGGAGAGGATTGATCTCTTAGAAACGAGGTGTCGGGGCGTATTTTCTGAACAACCAACGAAATCAACAAACTTCCAGTTGTCCAAGGCTCCAACTGATAGCAGTCCGAAGTTCTTCATCACCCTGAAAGGAATCCACACTAAAAACCATCCCCTGCAAAATAGCCGGGGGCGGGGGGGGGGGGCTATTCATCAGGGGTCGGCATTAACTTTCAATTGAAGTCACCATTACGTGGGCGGGTGGCTTCCTGATACACACGCAGCGGCTTGTTCTAAGCACAGGCATGCGGTTTTGGACTTACGCTTGAGGCAAAACCGCGAACGGTTGCGGTGGATGCTCCAAGTATCGCAAGTAGGGGAAAACGAGAGAGGAGTGCAAGCAGGAGAATAAGAGGAAGGTGGGAGTTGTGGTTCAATGTGGTTGCTTCACTAGCAATATTTGGGGGATCCGCGCTGCACTTGTGAAACACAATGTGTCCAGCATGCAACATGTATCCCAACTCAAAACATACCCCGCGGAAAAATCCGTCCGCGGGGGTTGAATTGGAAGGCCCCAGCATATCCCCCCTACCTTAGGGGGCAGGGGGTAGGGAGTCCCCCGATTCCATTCATCTAGCCTTCCGATCCCATTTTTTGGGTTGAAAATGGGTTTCTATAAATGGAGATCTTGAGGGGTCGAAATCCCCCCTGCCCCAATTCCATTTTTAAGGCGGGGGAGATCCCGGCTTCTCAGAAGCCTTTCGACGCGAAGCTTTTGGAACTGGGGTTGGCGCTCAGACCTTCGGAGGCACTGCTGAGCTTCGGGTAGATCTCCACAAAGACCTCCTGCGAGTTTCGCGGATCGCGTACAAACGAGCGTTGGCTTTATATTTCCTACAAATAAAAATAGCAACTCCCTACAAATAACGTCTCTCTCTCTCTCTCCCTAATGATGGGAAAACAACTACTACAAAGAAATGAGCTTTTATTTCCTACAAATCACGTCCCTCTCCCTACGAAATTAGCTTGCGGCAAAAACACGCCGCTCAAATATGTTTTGCCGCAACGCTTGCAATATAGGTACCTGGCCCCAAAGACAGCCAGGTAGCTTCTCAATTCATGCAAAGTGAACTCAGTGTGTGAATCGAAGGCTCTGTGCTGAGGAGAACGATTTTGAAGTGGTTCCTCGATATCAGCTCGTGTCTGTTTGTTTTCCTGACTGGCCCAAGTCTATCCGGCAAGGGACCATGGTATGAATCCGAGGTTTTGTTGAGTCTCGGTTGGCTTTCTGCCTGCTCCCCTGCTCAAAGTTTAACTTTTAGTGGCATAATACGGAAAAAAAAAAAAAAAAAAAAAAACATTACTGGGCAAAAAGTTAAAGTCCTAACATCCCTTGGCAAAAGGCACCAAAGGAACAGTTGTTCACTGAGGCCAGTTCACTTTGCGCATGCCTAGGGTTCCAGTCCATGGGAACCATGCCACAGACGGGCTTGTCGGGTACCCTTAAACCAATGCTAGTCACGGTTTTAGCGGTAAATCGTCGGCAGTTCGTCGGCCTATAGTACTTGACTTTGGAGGGAACCCTCTTCCGAAAAAGGAAGCCAGGGCAAACCCTGCTGAAAGCCAAGAACCCGTTGATGCAAGGAACCATTTTGTGGTGAACCCACCAAACTAAAAGGCATTTGGAGGGTGCAGCTGAACGGGCAAGGAACACAATCCGATTTTCTGCCTTTGGGATTTGGTCACTTTGGAGCTTTGCAATACCCTCGATCCTGTCAGGTGGCAGCTGTGTAACCACCTGAGTTTCACTGGGCAAGTGCCACCCACTCTTTGGTCCAGGTGGCCGTCAAGTCTTCCGCCCAGTTCCCATCACACGAAGGGCAGATTGTGCGCGTGCAGCTCGGCAGGCCGCTCTGCGGTTTGGAACCGCTGCGTTTGGCGCCGCCGCCTCATTCGCTGCGTGTGCGGGGCGTAAGCCGCTTTGGGCCTGGTACGGGATCGCGCTGGGAACGGCCCCCGGACTGCCCTGTAGGCTGGGATGTCACTCTGCGTTGCCTCTATACCGGCCTGTGCAGACTTGTCTGCGCAGGTGTGGGTGGCGCGCCTGATTGGCTCGCTCGGATTTATCGCGGCCTGAGGCCCCAACCCTAAACCCCTGCTTCGTGCACCCACATGGGGCAAGTCCCACTTATTCCCCTGAGCACTGTCCCCCTCCTAGCATTGTATCCAACAATGTTTCAGGATCTTTGCACTGCCCCCAGCTCCCTCGGTAACGGGTGCCTGATCACCAGACCCACCCACAAGCCCCAGCGGAAACCTCTCAAGCAATCCGGTCCTCGCACTTTTGAGGCAGCCACTTCCTGGCCGATGACGTGTGACGAACTTTACTAGGTCCTCCAGTAGAGAGGTTAGAATAAGGGTACCCTATTTTTCTGTGGTCTATTTTAGTAGGGGAACCCTCCCCAAAAAAAGGGTAAAAGGGCACTACTGGGGGACCTAGACTAGATTGCGCAATTCCCGGTAGATGTGGGTAGTTTTGGGCTAAGCCAGGCTCTGCCATGATATGTTTCCACTTTCACCCCCACTTGCCTATCGGGACCGTCCACCGGTAAAACGCCCCTCTTGCCCTGGGGGCACATTGGCCAGGGAAACGCCAACAGCCTTGTGTTGGCCACAGGCTTGATCTTCCAAGCAAAAGAAGTGCAGTTGGGACACAAGAAGTGAGGTTGCCACATGTCCAAAAGCCATGTCTGGGCAGCCAAGCGCTGCCAACCCCTCAGAACATGGAAGCAAACTCTTGGATTCGCTGGCCCCCTGACGGTAGCTTTCCCAGGTTGATTTGGGTTCTTTGATTGTTGCAGTTCCAGCCCAGCAAAAGCTCAAAGGTTTGTAACGCTGAACAATCACTGAAAGCACCACAGTTTATCCGCGTGTGGTTCCCTGTGCGGAACAACACCGGCGAAAAAAAAAAAAAAAAAAAAAAAAAAAAAAAAAAAAAAAAAAAAAAAAACACATTTTGGCTGGCGCCCACTCACAACAAGCAGGCTTGCAATGAACCAACCATCGAAACAGCACAAGGAGAACGTGAAAACGGGGCCCGAAATAATGAACGCCTCCATGAAGCTTGTTGAACATTCATGGCCATCATGATGGAAAACCGAGTTCGTTGCCCGCTTTGCCAAAGAACAAAGGGCACCAGCTGCCCCTTTGAGAACCAGAATTGGAACCACTTCTTTTTTGGGATTTGCCAATTTTGGTGGGGAACCTGCCAAGCTTCTATTTACTTGAGCCCACTGAAAATAATAGAACATGTGTCGAATAGTGATACATTCCCTTTAATTCCAACAAGCAACAAAGAAAAACACATTCATTTCAGCAACTGGATGTTTCTCGGGGTTGGCCAATTTTAGTGGGGAACCCACCAAGCAACAAGGAATTTCGAGGGGCGACACGACCCCAAGAACGCGCTGCTTCTGCTTGGTGTCCGGGCTCGTTGGGCAGGCCCTGCAGCATCTCCACCCGGAAGCAGGCAGGCATCAAGCGCCTCAGTGCTGCGCTAAGAGTGACTCACTTTTAGTGGCTTAAATACGGAAACTACCACTGAACACTAAAAAGCTAAGGAACCGGATGGCTGGGAGCCACCAAGAGTGGCAAACCAAGGAGCCGTTGGCTCCCCAAACCCTAATAGCTGTTTGTGCCGAGCGCAGCGCCCCAAATCAATTTGAACAGAACCAACAAAAAAGCCCACAACACCTCAAAGAAGAAGCAAAGACCGGTGAAGGTGAAGAAAAACTGATCTCAGCCCGGATTTCCATGGCCAACTATGGCAAAATAAGTGCACCTTCCCCAAGGAATGACAGCCATTGGGCAGGGTCTTTGAGATTTGGAGACTCTTTTCAAGAGGTGTACATGTTTACAAGCAAATCACTGGGTTTGAATATCACATTTATCTTGAAATGGTTGCAACTAGCTGCAGACCCAATCTTGCCTTTGCGACTTCCTTTGCACAACCTCTAGCATCTTAGCAGAAGGCCGGTTCCCTGCTTCCTAAGTAAATGATTGTTCAGGCGCGCAATGCTCTGATTGGCCGTAGCTTGCATGGAGGTGTTGTCTGAGAGCACGGGAAAGCGCCTCAGGACCATGTGGCCGCCATAGAAAGGGGTGCAACTAGACAATCTCTCAGTTCTCAGTTCTCCAGACTCTCTCACATGCCTGTGGCATAAGCACGCAGAATGTGAGTGCCTAAAACGCAGGTGCAGAAAATGTCTGAAAATGCAAAATGCCAACGCATAGCGTGCGTGTGGAAAACGCTCAGATTCCGAATTTGCTCCGTGGCTTTGTTGAAAGAGGGTGACCTGAAGCCTGCTAAAGCATTCCCCTCTTATCTGTTCAAAGAAGGGCTTGGAACAGTTGAACAAGTAGCGATCCGCTGTTGGCTTCTTTTTTGCGACCATGAATGCGTGTGAGCACCCAGCTAAAAGGTGGATCAAATAGGGGTCAGCATGTATTCTCTAGTCACGAGTCACGAGTCTTTCCACCACAAAACGGAATGTGGGGTCGCCATACATGAAGTTCATGGGCGGGAACCTGTCAAACCATTTGAAGAAAAGCAGGTGCTAAAACTGGTTCAGCACAAAGCCCTGGAAGCCTTTCAACAAAAGAAGTCCGACTTGTTGCTTGCTTAGCCCAAGAACGGTAAGCCTAGTCTCTACTCAAGGAAGTCCTGATCATGATGCTGACCTCGGATTGAGAAACCTGGTGGATTCATGTGATTCTGCTTCCCTCTGAAACGGGGTCCCCCCAACCCAAATCAAGCAGGAACTTAGTAATCCTGGGTTCTCATTACCCTCGGTCTGGTGTTTCAAGACGGCGGCTGTTTTCTAAGCCCAGTCCATAATTCGTGGTGGGACACCGCTGCTGATGAAGGATGAGTTTCGAGCCACCCATTGCGATTGTGTGGTTTTAACCCAGAGTTCTAGTGGCCATGGGAAAAGAAGGCACCCTCTTTTGGCATTGACTTTTAGAAGCCTACCTTTGTTTTCAAGTAGCCTAATTCGTAGTGGGACAACACTATGTGAGCCGCACTATCACCAAACTTAGGCTCTTGAAAGCAAGGCGTTGAGCACTTCGAACTACGCTGAAACCGCATGCACGAGCTGTCTGTCACATCATTGCAAAGACACCTGCAGCTGTCAACTGTTGGACTGCGCGTTGTCTCACGATTTGTTTAAATGAATGTAGCGATCGATGTTGAGCTCTGTTTTCGTGCCTGCCTTCAAAATGAAGACGCCCTGCCAAACTGATAAGACCCACGGCAGCCATGGCCAAAGAAAATACTTTGAACAGCCCAGCAAGCCAGAAGTCCAGCAAATAGCTCCTCAAACGGATTTGAAGCTCTTCAACTTGGCCGCTGCACACCGAGAAAAACAACAACCAAAAAACATATTATTACTATGTTCCATATTTCGTCTTCCTCAAGTGTCCGCGTTTGCAGACCCAAAACCTCAAGAAGGGAGCCGAGGCTCCGGGCAGCATCATCTCTTGGCTCAGCAACGGCTTGTCCATCGCCACCTCGCCAAACTTACGGACGTGTGTCACTCACTTGGGTATGGGTCAAAATTAAGCCACCAGGGGACCGTCCATTTTGGGCACCTATGTTTGACCCACAGCCACTTGCCCCTGCCCTGGCGGGCAGAAATTGCCGCTGATCACCTTTTGCAACCTTGGCTAAGCATAGGCCAGCAGGGGAAGACCTAAAAAAAAGGCTCGATTCGTTCTGGGCAAGTGATAAAACTTACAAGGTACGTGCCATTAAACACATGACCCGTAAATGAACAACTTTTAAGTGGGTTAGGACCAAACAATGATAAACTGATAAACTGCAAAGTGGGTATGCGTCAAATGCTCTGAATATGAACCCCACATTGGCGGTTGTCCTTTGTTTTCCCTTGAAATGGAAAACGAAGGAAAGCCAAAAACGAAAAGTCAAAAGGAAAGCAGTCGGTCCGGCAAGAGAGTGAAGGTAGCGGGACAAAGCCTGGGCCCCTTTAGGGGAAGCAACAGGTCGTTCAATAGCCCTTACAGCATCACCCCAAAGGAACTCAATTTCCATCCAAACACTGATGGTAAAACTGACCACGGCCTTTGCCACAATCGATTCCTTTCACCATGGGGTTGGGTCAACCCCTGCAGAAACCAGCCTGGTTTAAACAGCCTTCAGATTTCCCTTGAAAGAGGTGCTTCCCGATCATTTTTCAGAAAGTAGGGATAAGCCAACTACGTGCAAAGCAGCCTAAGCTCACGCGAATTCCAGTTGCCAACGGGTAGCCAAGACAAAACGACATTGGGAAACCCGAGGGGCATCAACAGCAAGACAACATGAACACCTACTAAGACAGTTTATTTCCAATTCTCTTCACCCATCTGGGAGAAATATGTGATTCGGGCACGAACCTGTGCCCAGGCAATGGGTAAGTTGGGGTAAACAAGCCACAAAAGAAAGGTTCCCCAAAAGCAAACCAATCCCCGGTCCCAAAGATCAGGGTTTCCCACACACCAGAGAACAACAACCAAAGGAAAACAAACCAAACCAGAAAAGGATACCCGCAACCTAGATCGACGATGAACCGCACGGGCGATCCCCACCAACCTACCCCGGGCCGAAGTCTCTTTCTCCTCCGACACGAAGGCGGTCGACGTGAGGGCCCGGCGACGCTCATCCGAGGCGCGCCGGATCCAAAACTTGAGCCAAAACACCACAGGTCGGTCACTAACGCGACGTCCCTGATGATGATATGAACCATGGCTAATCACACCCCCCTCACGAGGAGCCCGTCATATGACGGGCGGAGCGTGCCATTTACTGATAGGATTTAACTGCTCGCATGCGTCCGCAAACAGCTGGACACTACCGCCGTCAGCGGTGGAACAAACCCACAAAGGCAGTTGCGCGACATCCCGGGCATTAAATTCCCGCCACCACCCCGAATTAATCGGGGTAACGCTGTCCAACAACCTTGTGGAAAAGTCCACATGACGACACTAGGTCACAACTGTTTGCATCAACAATGCAAGAAGTTTAATTCTTATCAGAAGCCATGAAATAAAAGATAACGTATGTCCATTAGTACCCTCGCCTAACGGCAAGAGGTACTCCTGACCATGCGTACCTGAATAAAAATGCTTGAATTCAGCAAACCCGGGAGTAACCCCCCCATCAGTTTGCTTTCCCTCCCACTCACATTGCTCCCTGATGAACACGTCCAGCAGCCCAGCAGCGGTATGGGAGAGACATGACCTCCGCGCCTCAGCGGTCCGGGAGGAACATCACCACCTCCGCACCGCGCCGACCATTGGAGAACGGACGCAAGCCTATCGGCCGCAATCCTCGTGACTCAGCCTACCGGCTATCGTCACGTCTCCTCCGGTCACGTCCGCCCCGCGCACGGTCCCTATCACGATCCCTCTCGGATCTCCTGCGATCATCTCGCCTTCGATCTCGCTCCCGATCGAGTGATTCATCATCACGACGATCACGAGCATCGTCCCTCCTCCGGTCTCGCTCATCCTCGCGCCGTGGACGGTATCTGCGCCTCCTTGACTCCCTGGAATCCCTGGTGTCCACGGTCCTAACGGACCTCCGAGAAGGAGTACGGGAAACATCCGATTCCCTACGCCTCCTCCCAGATCGAGAGTTCGTCACGATCTGGTTGAGAGCCTCCAGTGCCGACGCGTCCTCACCATTCCTGATGAAATCCCCAACCTGCTTGTTCAGCACTCTGTTGGTGGAGATCGACAAGAAAGCGTCCACCACCGAACTCTCAGGCAGCACCAGAAAGTGACCCTCCACCGGGCTCGCCGCGGCCCGCTCAGCAGACTGCAGCCGGATCTCCCCGCCTTCAGGCTTCTTTGCCATCGCCTTGGAGGCCGTCAAAGGCGCTACCGCATCCTTTGCCGAAGATCTGCCAAGCGCGGAGTGAAGATCATCCCCGCTAGCTTCTCTCGCTGCCGCACCTGGTCTGCTGTCGACGTCGCCAGGCCTCGTGGACGCCTCCCGCTTCGTCGACTCCTTCGCAGCCTCGTCGGGATCCCAACGGGATTTCCTTTCTCTCTTCTGCCCTTCGGCCGACCCGCGGCTACCGCCGGGAGCGTCACCCTAAGGCCGAGCCGAGAGGGAAGGCTGCTTCAGCATCTGAGGCGAAGAGTGCTCCGGCTCCAAAAGCTGTGGCTAAGGAGACGAAGCAGGCCGAACCGAAGGTTGAGGTCAAGAAGGAGAAGACAGGCGGAACCGGGGTCATTTTAGCCTTAGCACTCGGCCTGGCCCCTTCAACCACCATCTCGGCCCAAGACTTCTTCGGCTGAGCTGCTGCTGTATCAACCTCCATTGGAGCAGGTCCAGCATCATCCCTTCGCCTTTGGGACAGATGGGCTACCGCCCTTACCAGATCCTTTACCTGGCACTTCACCTGATTTTGGTGGTGGGCCGGAAGGACTACCGCCCTTACCGCCCTTTTCCCCTTTCTTCCCTTTTCCTTTTCCGCCCTTGGGGACCGGCTCCTGCTTGGGACCAGGACCCGGCGCAGCATGATGCACCGATTGGAGTCCCTCGATGTCCACGTTCAATGGTTCGGGTTGACGACCGTCAAGAACCGTCCTCACCCTTTCGTCACTAACGTAGACGAACGGGTCACGGAAGGGTGCGGGAGGCTCCGACTGTCCGGCGCTGATCGCCTTCTGCACCTTGGCTATCGCCTCCTTCAACCTCTTCTTCTCATCGTACCCTGTCTCCGATACCATGTACTTCCTGAGCTGCGAATCAACGCATGACTCTCCAGGATGTCCACGTCCTTTCGATGGGTCGGGTACAATGGGGTCAGATGACCAGCCGCGGAACCAATCACGTATGCCATCGGAATATAGAATGACAAGTACGTGTCATGACGAGCGAACTTCCTAACGGAAGTCGTCATACGCCTACCCCACTGAGCAGCGTGTCTTGGGTTGGCCCGGAAGTACTCCGTGACCGACTCAAATCTATCGACTTGGTTGGTCTTGATCAGGTGCTTCGCCACCCACTTCTCCACAAACGCATCCGAGGCCGAAATCCCGGACACATAGGAGAATTGGAATAGCACCTTCGCCAGCTCATCCCACGCCGCATCGACACCTCCCTTGTCTTCACCAAGATAAGGGGGAAGTCTGATGCCGCTCTGCACCGTCATCCTTAGATCGGATGCCATCGAATAGGAAATCAAATTCCTCTTGATGACTCCGACCACTTCGGAGGGAATCCTCCTGGGCTTGAACTGCCCCATGGTCCTCACCCACTCCGGCACGATGTGGCACGTTTCGAAGTCCTTTTCCTCCGCGTTGGGGATAAAGTTCGGGTAAAAGACCGGGAGCGCGCACCCGGGACACAAGTGCATCCCATTCGGCATCAATTCTGCGCACCTCAAGCAGAACGTGGCAGTCACATTCAGCCTGATCTCTTCCCGTGATCGCCTGTGCTCTCCCCTAACGGGGGTGAAGTCACCGTAGTCCCATGCCCGATGGTACACTATCGTGTAATCATCGTACATATACGCCGCCTTCCAAGCCCCCATGTGGATCTCGTTCCTAACGGCAAGAGTCTTCCTTCTTGTCAAAAACACGGGTCCAACCAAGGACCAGTGCACCCGAAGATCCACCATTACCACCACGTACCTGCCGGAGTAGTTCCGCAGCCTGTCCCTGACATACCACGAAGGCGATACCTCGGCATCCGGCGCCATGGCTCCCACAAGTGGGATCAGGCCCTCATCCTGTCTACCATCCCCAATGGTCTCGTACACATCGGGCCTCGTGATCAATATCTCGATCATGGCCTTTCCATTTCGCCTCACCCTTTGGAGCTGAACCGCCTTCCGAAAGTCCGAGAACTTCATGATGACGTATCCCACCATGGGGAGTTCATTCCAATGCATCTCATACATCAGAGATCCGCCAGGTGCATCTTCCTGAGTATACCTGTGCCTAACGGCACTGTAACTCAAGTCGCGTCCGATCCGCGTGTGCCTAACGGCAACCAACCTGGTGCTCTCTTTGAGGAGAACGCCATCCCCGTCGTACATGACCATGAGCATCGCCTCCACTTGCCCTATCGGGAAAGCTTTGAGCGTCGGAATGAAGAACTTCCAAGACATCTCAGCGTTCTCCATACCCGAAATCTCCTTCAGGAACCAGATGGCCTGGTCACTTTTCACCCAGTTTCCAGCCTCACGTCCGGTCTCCTTCAGCACACGTTCCTCGAATAACTCCGAGACTCTCTTTGAATTGATGACCAAACCGTCGAAATCGCACGAGAGCAGTCTCATCAACTCCTTCGCCGCCTCCCGTCCTGCAACAGTGCCCACGGTCTCCTCGTAGTTCGGGAGGTATTCGCCCAACCTCGTCTTCGAGGGAACCACAATCTGGCAAGTGACGGCCTCATCAGGGATAACTCCCGTTTCCCTTAACTCTGGATTGATCTCTCGCCTATCGGCAAGATAATCCTCCTTCCCATCCAGTATCACAAGATTGTAGGTCATCTTGCTCGCCGCCCCACTAGGCCTGAACTTCCTGCTTTCATCCAACTGGTCAGGAGCAAATGGTCCACTAGGGGCGGCTGCACTCACCAGAGGCGCTCCTCGCCCAGAGCAGAGGTGCTTCTTGTGAAAGTTCACCATCTGATTCAGCTGCGATAGTGCGTAGGCACGATCCTCCAATGACGCACTCTTCATCCCAGCCTCAGTCAGAGGAGCCTCAGGCTTGTCATAACTCGCCTTTCCGCCCCATCTCGCCGCGACCAGCTCAGCAGACTTTGCAGGGTCGATCATATTTCCCGACCACTCAGGCATGTTGCTCAACCTCCTAGTCAACGCGTCTACCGACGCAGCCAAGTCTTCGTCCGTCACGGTGTAAGGGTCGACCTTCTCCCTGTCCTCTTGACCCACATCCGGAAGCCTATAATCCCCGCGGATGGCCTCCAGCGCGGCCCTCTCGGCTTCCTCAGCCTCCTTCTGCGTGGCCACTGCTCTCGGAATCAAGAGCGCTACCTCGGCCGGCAACGACTTCTCCATGTCTATCGGAGTGTTCTTGGGAAGGATCCTTCGATCATCTCCCTCCCCGCTGTACTCATAGTCAGGAGCAGTCTTCCGGTACTCCTCGAAGGTAGCCCCTTTGAAGTTGGTAATCTCACTCGGGTCTGTCTTCCCAGCCTCAGTACCCCGAGGCGTGGGCTCCTTCGTCCCGGTGGAATCCTTCTTGGAGCCTTCCTGATCCACGTCCATGTCGTCCTTCCTCTTCTCCGTCACGGACAGCTTCCCAATGTCAGGAAGGGTCACATCATCATCCTTTCCTGACCCGGCGCCCCTATCGGGGGCCAGCTCGGTCCTTGGTTGCCCCGAAGAGCTCGCCCCAGGATCCACATCGCCCTCGTCGTCCACATGTGGTCGCTTTCCCCACACGATCTTCGTCTTCGGCTTCAGCGGGACAGCGACGCCCCCAGCCATGTGGTGCCCAGGCCAAGTGGCTCCTTCTGGGTCATCTTCGAACCATGACTTCCCGAACGGGAGCCCATCCCTATCGAGGATCTCCTTCCTATCGGAAGTAGACCCCGAATGGGACAATGCCGACACATGAGACAGCATAATCTCAGCCGCTGATTGCGCCAGCGTGTCGGGCATCTGCTCCCTCGTTGGGACAGTCCGCAACTCCGGAGCAAGGTGACCGGCAATCATGCTGAAAGGCGCAGTCCCCAACCGCTTGCCCAACACCGCCTCGTTCAGCGCGTTGAAATACTTCTGCAGCTTCTCCAGCATCGCCGTCGCCGCCATCAGCTGGGGATGAAACATGGGCATCCGCCACGCGCGCCCAAGGGCGGAATCCACGTGTGATGCGATCGCAGTGATCGTCCCTACCAGCAAGTGCGATGATGCAATCTCCGGTACCCAAGTCGGGTCGTCCAAAGGAATGCATTGTCCCGTCTGCGCGTTCAGCAAGGTAGCCCTCACCCCCGGCGCTCGAAGACAATCATACGCCCTGCGGTTCGGGTCACTAACGACACCACGAACCATGTAATCATCCCGATCGGGCATATCTGCCCAGTCCCCCGGAGGTGCCCGCCCATGATGGTACTTCGCCTGAATGTCCTGCCTCATCCCTAACGGGATATGGGCAGCCTCGGACGCCACCTTCTTCATGTTCCATTGCTGATCACCCCACGGCGTAGACTTCCGATCTCGAGGATTGATGTACTCCTGATCGATCCTCCCAGCAGCTCGGGAGGCATCCAATGCCCCGTACATGTAATCGTTATGCACGGCCCTCTCCAATACCGCGTTCCACTCGCTATCGCGATTCGGGAACACAATGTGGCTAGTCTCGTTCGCCTTCCTCCACTCCTCCGCGGTAACCCGCTCTTGAGTGATTGCCTTGTTCCTGATCACGGCATAGATGAAGGGCTCACCAGCCTCCCTAGCCAGGATGTGCTGAACGATGAACCTCCTATTCGACCTGCTCTCCGCCGGTCTTGCCGATGTCCGCGACCCCCTCGTGGATTGATAGGAACTATGCTCACGGTGGTGCCGAACTTCCGCTGACTTCAGCTCGGGCGCCTCTCCCGGGTGCTCCGGGTACGGCGTGTTCGCATAATTGTGTATGCCCCCTCGAGACTCCTGGGTTGAAGCCGCCTTCGGGGTCGCTGCAGTATCCCGCAGGTCCCCGTCGTCGTCCGTGTACTTCGGAGCATAGGAGACTGGCACACCCGGGCCACGTGCACCCGACGCCTCCTCCTTCTTCTGAGCACCAATAGGTTCTCGAGCCCTGCGTTCCTCCCTAACGGGCGACGCCGCTCGCTTTGCCGCAGGCGATTCCACCGACGGCTCTGTCGTAGTCGTAGTGGCCCGAGGCACCTCAGCTTCCCTACCGGGAGTCTCCTCCTCACCTACCTCGGGAACCTCGGCTTCCTTCTCCGGCTCCATCTCAACGTCTCCGGTGGACTCCAACATCTCGGCCTCGGTCGGATCCCCACCATCGTTGAAGGTATCCGTAGGGAGATCGACCCCTTCCCTATCGGGTAGGAGATCATCGACCTCGGCGGAGCCACCCGTGTTCTCCTCCTCAATCGTCGCTCTAGGCGTTCGAAGATTCGATGACCATCGATTCCCAACTTCGGTCGCCGTGACCTGAGGTGAAGAAACCCTCGGACTCCGAGGTGGGTTCGGCGGAGACTTTGGTCTCACCGATGCCAGCATCTCCTTCGTGACTAACGCCTTAGGAGGTGCTTTCGGGGCAGCGGTCTGACCTCCCGCATGCTGACCTGCGTCAGATGATTGCCCACCAGGGGTAACGCCTACCGGCGGTCCTCCCAGAGCGGCACCTGTCATGTCGACATCCTCAGACTCAGACATCGATCCGCCATCGCCCATCTTCGAAGAAGTACCCTCCTTCAGAAGCTTGAGGATGTTGTCCCTGATGTGCAACGTAACAGAACCAGACCATGTAGTCCTAGTCAGGGAGAAAAAGTCCGGGACAGCCGCGAGGTAGGGCGGCACCACAGCCCATGCTCTTTGGACCGGCCGATTCCTGCCGTAGCTGTCAACTTCACTCCCCCATGACACAGCGTCTGCTGAAACCACTGGGATCAGGTTCGCACGGAGATCGCCCATCCTATACTGGATCTCCTTAGTCATGTGAACCCCTTGGTCGCCCTCTCGATCTAACGATCGCCCCGGGCCGCAAACCATCACCTTGACCTTGTTGTTGAGCGCGATCAGCGACTCCACATCCTTACTCCACACGGTCGCCGCATCACTTCTGGCCCTCCATGCATTCCTCTCCCACCTATACAGGTAGGAGCCACGGAAACCAAAAACATACAGGTCGTGTTTGGCGGCATCTGCATTGCCGTACTTCTGGATGCAGTCGTCAGCCCGCTTGTCCATCAGCTCGTACGCCTTGTCAACCATCATCCGAAGGGATGTCTCCTCGTTATCACGAGTGCTGGTCACGTAATGCACCTCGTAGTTCTTGAACGACCGTTGATCTGGGGAACCCCTCAACCGATCGTTCTTTGCCCTGCACTTGAGGATGTCCTCCGCCAACGTGGCTGGGTCCATCCCTTTCTTGTTCTTCGTGGATGCAGTGTTGAACGTCTGATCCAGCAGGTAGAACACAGTCGCATCCGGAGCCGCGGAATCCTCTTTGAACACTGGAGGACCGTACCCGGCCGCCAAGGCCGCAGCGATCCTCACCGCAGCACCTGTCCCACTAGCCGCTAAACATCGAAGCAAGATTACCATCTTGTCTTGGTAGCGACTCATCTCGTGCAGAACGATGGATGGATAGATGGGCAGCATCACATCCGCTAACACGGCGACTGCCCATGCGTCCCACAGCCTTTCCATTTGTACGGAATCAACCGCCACACGGGAGTATCCTCCCCTCGGCAGCTCCAGAGTTGGCGGGATGACCTTCCCACTCCTGATCAGGCGCATCACCTTCCTAGCTTGCTCAAAACACTCAAGCTCCTTCGGGAAGAGAGCACCCCGACCAACGGCCTTTGCCTCGTCCTTGATCTCGGTAAGGTATCCCTTCGTGAGGGTGAGCTCAAACGTTTCACCCCGGATGGCCTCGAACATGTTCGACTTCGGCACGATCCTGGCGAATAGTGCCCCACCTTCCGCCTCGGCAGCCTGAGGGGTCCCTGGAGCAGCACGCATGTTCTCCTCTTCGACGGATAGACCTATCGGTCCCATGTAGTTCTCTGGGAAGAACTTGTGCATAGCCCACACGACCGATGGAGCATGCGGATTCCACTCAACGAATGGGTTGTAGTACTGCAGGGTGCTATCGCCCCCTGAGTTGCACAGCTCCACATATTGTGAATCCGCTGCAGGCTTCTCGAGCTTGATGCAGATTCCGCAGATCCCCAATCTCGCGTTCGGGAACACACGCTGGGCTCCTCGCTTTACGCCCTTCAGGTAGGGATTGTCGCTGAACAAGTTCTCAGACTCGTCCGGTTGCGTAATGCAAACTGCGACCCTCGCCCACGTGTTCTGACCGTAGTGCGACAGAGTGCTGTATCCCAGGGCCTCAACCGCCTTCAAAGATGTCCACACCCCTACCCATTCATCACTCGCGGTGGACGCAGTAACCTGCATACCACCCAGAATGCTCCACAATGAGGATTGCGAAGTTCCATGGATAAGGACCTTTTCAGTGTCCGTCTGGCCCCTGAAATTGATGGCCAAATCGAAGAATGCCCATCCATCGTCGGGACCAATCTCCACATCAGTGGCACTCGCCGGGTTCTTGGGCGAGATCCTCAACACCTGTCTACGGTCCCAGTCAAAGGCATCATGCAGGGACGTGACCACACCTGACATCTGTCCCATCGCGTGCAGGTACCCCGCATCCCTGGCTTATCAGCCGACGCGAACTTCTTGACCGACGGGACCGACGAAAGCCTTCGTCCCGAGGAACATCTAACGATCTCCTCCCTGTTTCTCCCTTCCGTCAGCATCATCGCGTCCACGACCAACTCCGGAGGCGTGAACAGTGCGTTCGGCCTCTCGCTCATCCAGGCACGGATTGCGTTGAAATGGTGCTCCGCATCACCGAAATCATCTCCACTATACAGAGGGTGATCTCCGAATGCCGCCTCTGCCTGATCAGCTACCGCCTTTACCAAGGCAGTCTGCGGGTGAACCGTCTTCCACTCCGGCCAGCCCTTCGGGTCTCCAACCCACATTCCTCCGCATGGTTCAGCTGCCGGCTCCGTACTGCTATCCATAGGTAGCGCACTCTTGCCACTTTCAACGCTTTCCTCAAACACGAACGCGATATGGTAGGGAAGCAAGAAAGCAGGGTCCGTCGGAACCGCAGCGCAGAGGATGGCCGCCAAGTGCACGGCGTTCATCTCCGTAACCTCCACTCCCCGGCGCTTCATTTCCGCCACTATCGCAGCAGTCCTGACCGCCCGGTACCGGATCAGCTTTTCATGGTCCGTCACCGGCATGTGGGACTTGTCAAGCTTGTCCTTGCTGATGTGGGATACTCTGCCAACCAGTTCGTCGAACCTCGCGGCACTGTCATCCTCAATCAGCTGATCAGCCTTCTCCATATCTGGATCAATCGTGGTGAACTTCGGATCCTGTCCCCTAAACCCCTTAATCGTCCACTCGCGGTACCCCGCAAGCAAACAACTGGCCACAGCCTTAGGCTTCTCCATACCCAGCCCCATCTCCAGGTCCCAGGACGGCCGCGGAGGCGTCGCCATGCAGCGCCCCAGGCCCATTCCGCCAGCTGCCGCCATGCGTCAGCAGGTTCAGGCCACCGGCCACGGAACCACGGAGGAACCGGGAACCCAGCCTACCGGCCAGAATTCCCCTGTCCTTCAGAAGGCTCAGCCTATCGGCCAGAGACCCTCTCCCTAGAACAAGAACCTAGAAGATGAATAATCGACAGAATCCGTCCTTCACAAAGCAGAAGAAAAACCTTAGCGACAGGCATATCTGCCTCATGCTTCTGTTCTGGTCAGTAAGCGCACTGAGTCGCCTGTGAATGTGGTGCGGTTGCCCGCGGTGTGAGCCAACTTGATCAAGCAAATGCTACGCGGCAACGAAGTTGTTCAACCACTTCCCAACAGCAAGCAATCGGTCGTGCTGAGAGAGAGTATCCCCTCCTCGCATCCTGCAAGTACTCCAAAACGAATTGAAAGACTTAGAAGAAAAGCACCTAAACACAATCCCATGCCTCTTGAGACCACATTGGCAAGCGCAAACAGACCTGCAATCAAACCCATGCGTGGTGGCGATTCCTTCAACCTCACCTTCCTTCAAGATATTGCATTTAGGTCGATAGAGAATGATCGGAACACATCCACTGGTTCGAGCATCACAAGCCAAGTTGAACCTTTGCCTAACGGCAGCCTCGGTCCTATCCCTAAGCTTTCTGGTCTGTCCCCACTTCCCAGTCCTGGAATCAACCCTATCGGGTGCAAGATCATTAAGAACAAGCACAACATAACAAAGGCTATCGCCTTCAATCCTACCAGACCGTATGATGTGATTCCTGTAACCAGGAGCAACTTGAAGCGTGACAACCCTGCAAAGATCACTATAAGCAAGAACATCGGCTATCGCCTGATCCGCAATAATAGTTTTCTCGCATCTTTTCCCTCCTTTTTCCTCGTCAATCACGATTCCCTCGTACTCAGAGAGTAACCTCTCCATGAGCCGATTGAAACCGGATTTTGCACCTGATTCCATGCGTACCCCCCTAAGCGGGGGCAGTCCAGGAGCGGCAGGGGGCTTAAGACAGGGTTGGGTGGGTTGGGCCAAATATTCCTGCAGGTATCCCGGCAGGAACATACCAAGGGTGTGCAGATTTCTATTCCACACGACCTTGTCAATGCAGGCCTTAGTGAAAATGTCTGCACCTTGGTAGTGAGACGGGCACGCAACGAACCGAAAAATTCCAGCATTAAAACGTTCGTTGAGCCACGAGATGTCAATGCGCTGCGTCCTTGACATGTAGCGCATGTTGGGATTATTCCCAGTTATAACGATCCGGCATGCCGATTCGTTATCCTCCAGCACGTTGATAATAAACGGCTGGGTCTCCTTTCCCTTCCCAATAGCGTGCTGCCAGAGGGTAGCTAATGCCATTCCCTCCTTGGACACTCCATGGTCGAGAGCAACAATCTCTGCTTCAGGAGTCGACTTCGAAACGGAAGTCTGTTTCTTGCTTACTCCAGTGATGGGCATGTAGGTCCTAGGACCCACAAGGCAAATGAGCACTCCCGATGTGCTCTTGGAATCAGTTCGATCCCCAGCCAGATCCGCATCACAGTAAGCAACCAACTCAATGAACTCCGGGCTATCGCCCACCCACCCGTACAAATGAAGGTCGAGCGTAGAGTTCACATATGAAATTAACCTGTGGAGCTTGCGGTCACACAGATGATTCCACTTCGTAACCCGGCTGGCTAACGCCTGCACGGGACGAATCAGGTCACACCTGCCCATCCGAGCCCCGTAGAGAACCTTCATCAGCACCGCCGCCGCGTCATTTCCGAGGCATCCTGGCTGCGCATTGACGGTCTCCATGTCCATCGCCTGGTTGAAGAGTTTGTCAAATTCAGGATTGACGGAATTCTCGTCAAACTCCGGCTTGCTCTCGTCCAGGCACGGAGTTTCAACCTTCTGCAGCTTCTTCGGGTACTTTCCCTGACACAGCTCAATGTGTCTATCGACACACGCCTGCATGAAGCTGCTCTCGCTGTACTTGATGAACCTTATCGTGGTTTCCGGCTTGGGGATGTCCTTAGAGAGTAACCCCTCTGGACCAAACCTCAAGTCGGGTTGCTCCTTATCAGGAGGATTGCCGACCGTCCACGCCAGTCTCGGGTCAAAGTGACCCTTGACCACCTGTTGCGTGAATTCGTGCTCGCAGCCAAGATATCTCTTGAGCTGCCTTGGTTCCTCCATCTTGATGACCTTCGAGATCAGCGCCCATCCTTCTGCGATGTTCTTCGCCGGCCCACTCATCTTGAAGTCATCCACGTACACGACAAGGAAGAGGTCGAGCTCCTCATGCCTAAACACGCTGGCCCAATCCTTCACCTTGACGTATCCGACTTTCTTCAGCATTGCCTCGCAGTGCTGTTCCCAAAAGGTACCAGCGTCCGGATGTCCATATAGTGCGAGCACGAGAACAACGACTGGATCCTTATATCTGGGATTTCCGCTGCCGTCGAACCACTCAGGTGGCCACTGGTCACGAGGAATCCTCACCCAAGTCTTCTTTCCCTTCAAGCGGGCCTGAGTGTATGCAGATTCCCCATCACTCACTTCCAGAAGATTCCCTGGGAGTAACCCGTGAGCATCACCCATCTTACCCGCCGCCATAGTAGCGGGGCAGGAGGTGTTCTCGGAGAACAGGGCCCAATGCCCGATCTCATCACGGACGAAACATCCCTCGAACACGACTCGCCCTTTATACTTGCGATTCGGATCGTCCTCCGGCAGCTCGTGATTCTTCTCGACACAAATGTCGAAAATTCTACCAACATGGATCTTCTCCCCTTCCTTACGTGCCTTGGCCGCAACATCATGCCACTCTTGGACAGTTGACAAGTCCCAGCATCCTTGCGAAGTTAACTTGTCCCACTCCTTCTGAAGAGCGGCCTTAGCCTTGGCATTTCCAGCTTGTTCCTTCTTGTTCACTGGCCTAGCGACACAAGCGTACAAGGGAGGAAAGACACCCGAGCTCTTTGGCCGATGAGAGAGGGATATCTCCCCCCTGGGCATAGAGAACTCAAAGGTCTTTCCATCAGATCCAATCGTAGGGGCAGCAGCAGCTATACCAGTGCTTCCGAAACCCGCGGATCCCCTATCGGTTCTCCGCTTGGTTTTCCTAGGGACGATCGACGCGTCAATGAGCATGACACGCTCCAGTACGATCTGCGCAATGCGGTCCCCAGGATTTACGATGAAGTCCTCATCCCCATGATTAAAGAGGATGACCTTGATCTCTCCGTCGTAGTCGGGATCAATGACCCCACCGCCTACAGCGATCCTATTCTTCACAGCTAGTCCTGACCTGGGAGCTATCCTAGCATACACCCCAGCGGGCATCTCTATCGAGATTCCGGTGTTGACCAAGCCTGACCCCCCTGCTGGAACACATGCTCCCTCAGAGGCATAGGTGTCCAAACCCGCACTCCCCGAAGTAGCCCGCGTCGGGATCTTGGCAGCCTCACTGTTAAGACTAACGTACAAGGTATCCGGCTTCTTCTTCCATCGCTGTTCAACCGGGTCAATCTCGACCGGCATCGCATTCGCGACCTTCTTGGAAGTACCGTTCGGGTACCATGCTCCAACGATTGCCTCACACATTTCACTTGGATAGAGAGCAGTCGTCGGGGTGACTGACCCCTCAATGCGTGCATGAAGGTATCCCTTCTCGTGCTTGCATTTTCGACCTGACAGCTCATCAATGAGCTCCTTGGAGGTCGTCGCAACCTTCCACTGCTTCCTGATTGGCACGCCGTCCTTGTCCTGCATCCCGAAATCACAGCCGTCGAAATCAACGGTCTCGACATCAGGATCAGCAAGAAACCTCTGCATGAACGGTTGCTTCCATCCAAGACAGTGTCTAGGCCACTCAAATGCAACCCTGCCCCCTCCTCGCCTAACGGCTCGGGAGGCCCGCAGGAACGCCGCAAACATAACCTGAGAATTCCTTCTAAGATCATTCAGGTGTGATGCAAACTCAGCACCGTGGATTGAAAGGTTGACATACTGCCATGTACTCCACGGTCCGCACGGAATTGACGCCCACAGGTCACACCCAGGATTATCCTCGATGATCCCAATAAGCCGACTAACGTCTTTGGCTTTGGTGATGTCAAATGAGCCAACGTGAACGCGAATTGCATCGCCTCCACACTCCATCATCACTGCGGACAAACGCGAGTCAGGTTCACACGCAAACTCGATGAGGAGCTTGCGGCCAGGCGCTGGAGCAGCCGGGTCCCTCTCAGGATGTTCGCGGCGTCTTTCTTCCCTTAGGGATAACTCCCGTTCGGTTTGAACATATATCTCCCGAGACCGGGTGGACATCTGTCTCCAACTATCCGCATCAATTGAATTGGGTTTTCCGGTGCCTGCGTATGGCCGCTCACGCCTATCGGCGGATTGGCCATAGTCGATCCTGTCTCCGTGCAGCTTATGACCCTTCTTCGGACCTCCGGCAGGTTTGGCTCCTTCTTCCTTTGGCTTAAACCTACCGTGGGGAGCACATCCCTTATCAAAGAGGATGGTCACACCAGTCCAAAATCCACGCGTGAAATGCCGATGATTGGGAGCATCGTGATGACGATCGTCTCTCACCCAATTTCCAACGGCATCAAGCCCCCGCATGTGCGTGACCCTAACGGTGTCAAGCTCCTCATGCGAAGGACCACCTGGGGGAAGGTCCTCATTCGTCGTCCCGAAGAACTTCTTCCGCACCTCAACGTGGATGCGATACCAGGCGCTGTCCTCGTCGTGCCGCTCCCAGTAATCTGAGACGCACGCGTCACCACTCCCTTGGACAGCCTTGCTCTGAATGGCCCCATCAGACTTGGAAGAGCTACCGCCCCCCTCGTCCTGTTGGTCATCGTCATCATCATCAGGATCATCAAATCGACCTTCATCAAAGTCGAATTCATCCCTGATCTTCTTACTCGGCTTAAGGTCGGCTCTTCGGTCAGCTAACGCCTCCCGAATGGTCCGAGTCCTAGCGTCATAGGATGCCAACATCGGGAACACGTAGGGCTCCTCAGGGTTCTTCCAGATACGTTTGACCTGGTGTATACTTGGTTTCCTGAGACCCCTTTGGATGTGCTCGAGATCAGCAACGAGATAGTCGCCCTTCCACAGCCCCCCTGGTTCTAACCGATAGCCCAGAAATAGGCCTGGCTTGGAAGATGGGGCGAACTTCGGATCCTCCTCTATCTTGATGAAGTCCCGCTCTTTCTTCTCGGCGGGCAGGGCAGTAGTGACGCTTGTCTCTTCAACCTCTACCTCATCGATGGGAACAAAGTCCGGTTCGTCGTTGCATTCGGGTTCATACTCCTCGTTCTCATAGATCTCGGCCTCGTCCTCATCGATCTGATCAAAATCACAGTCGAAATGAGTTTCTCCAGTCCATTCGTGGTTACCTCCACGGTCGTTCTCGGCCTGGAGCCAGTTTTCGTCAACAACAAATTCGGTCGATCCGTCCAGATAGTTGAGGACTGTGCTCCGCCTCCTGCCAAGGTCTTTGATCTTGACTGGACAGCTCGTCCCTATCGGGATAAAGAGCTCGGTTCGCGCTTCAACGTGGACGCGAGTGAGAACCTTCTCGTCTTCATTTGCGATCCAGTGGTCTCCTCCTTCATCAACGTCCTCTGAGTCGATCTTTCCAGCATGTCTGAAGTCGTTTTGGGCGTTTTGAACCCCCCCCTTTCTATCCCTGCGAATCTTGGGAGCAATGGGGTAGAAGTCGACCAGACAACCAAACGGCAGAATGACTCCGCTGAAGTTCCCGTCACCGTGGCGTCGCATCCACGGTGATCCCTCACCGCGATTTTCAATATTCCTTGCCATGGAAAAATGCCTAACGGCAAATGGCCACCATCGAGGTTCAAATCCAGCTTGACGCAGGAGCACACGTGCCCCATGGAGAACAAGCTTGACCTTGTTCTCGATCAGGCCGTTGGTCTTGGGCATGCCCGGTGTAGAAAGCCGGTGCAATGCTCCAAGCGTAGTGACAGCATTCTTCAGCTCTGGGACTTCGAGGTAGTCAGTAGCGAGGTCATAGAACACTATCGCGTCTGCTTCGCCATGAAAGCCTCGATCCTTCAATCCTCTTAACACCATCGTGTCGGCGGTGGTTAGGTCCCCGAAACTTACCACGTCATGCGCAGCAGCACCACCTTTGCGGCGAAGCTTGACATTCTCCATTTTCGCACGCTGGCAGTGCGGGCAATAGGGGTTCTTTGGGAGATGCGTGAGCATATGGCGAAGCGTCTTAGCATCTGCCCGCCACTCAGCCTCTGTGCGTAGTCCGGAGAGAAAGTTTATCTCGACAATGTCACCATCATCCCCTTCCCCCGGGCCAGGAAAAAGTGGTGAGTGGCTATCGCCCTCACCCCCCTGTTCCGCCTTTCCGGGAAGAGCAACGGTCTCGCATTTGACCCGAAATCACGTTTCACCCGTCCAAGGGACATTAGATGCTATCGCATGCTGATCTCTTTCGGATAACTCCCATAGACTATCAACCAGCACCTCATGGGTAACCCCATTTCGATGAACGACAGTTTTCCTGTAGTTGTCCAATCGATCAACTCCAACGGGGCAATCATCGCCTATCGGCACAAACTTTGCTTTGCGCGGAAGCCGGTGCTCCTTCACAACATGGCCCGACCGCTCAGTGCGCCAGGTGTCCTGTAGCTCACTCTTGGCCGCAAGCTCAGACCTACACAGCGGAATCTCGCTGGTTTCAAGCCCTCGATACGCCGCCCCGGGGGCAGGCATAGCAGGGATTGGCTCAGCATCATCAAGAGTGGGAGAAACGAACTGAGTGTCACCATGAGGAAGATATGGCACGTTGTTGATGACATCCAATGTCACCGTCCGGCCCGAAGGACACGTGAGAGTAGGCTTGCAACCTGCAGCCCATACAAACGAATATCCCATATCCATACAACGCTTTCCAACGGATATGATGGATGGAGTGGACTCAAGGACGTGTGCCTCAATCACCTCGTCCAGGTTGCCAACATCAGCATCAACACGACCAGCGGTGCGAGTCGCCCCGTTGGCAGTGTGCAGCGCATGAGTGTGTCCGCCTTTGGCAATCAGGGCCCTATCGGGTCCTTTCAAATCACCGAGACCGACCAGATCCATTGGGCAACCAGTATCTACCAGCCACCTCACCCCATCGTATCCAACAGGTGCAGCAACCTTCTGAGTGTACTTCGGCTTTCGTACAACGCGATGTCCCCGCACATCACCAGGGTTGGTATCGATGTCCTCGTCATTGTCTAAGGAGCACTTGGGCGTGAACAGCCGCTGCTCTTATCAGAGCACTTTGAACTTCCCTAGCAATTCTCTTGCGCGAAGGGAACTTAATCGCATTTGGATGGCTGTATCCAGCCTCACGGCAACGATTCACGACCCTACCCGTATTGTCATTCTCAATCGAGACAACAAACACATCAGGAAGATCGGGAATCTTGACCCTGAGAGGTTCCCTACCGGGACCCTTCGGGAAGTACTTGTTCCTCCAGGAGAGTACAGCCTCCGCATCATCGCAATACCAAAACGTCGTCTTGGTATCACTTCGTCTTGGGAGTCTCCCGAACAAGGTTGCTCGGCGATCACTAAAGTTCACCCCGATATCCTCGATTACGGTCCCATTTGCGTCAACTGTCCGTCTCCAGATGACTTGGTCCCATTTAGGACCCCCACCGGTAGTGCCGGAGAAGAACAATGCGCCTCGCTCGCTTTTCTCCCAACTGCTAACGCAAGGAGGGAGGCAACCCGGTGCAGACCCACCGGTAGCTGGGGCAACAGCCCACATAGCTGGACACGCCACAACAACACGGTTGGCCTCAGGGTAACGGCCCGCCCCGCCTAAAAATCCGTCAATCCTTGAGCGGGGCTGTCGAGACGCCTCGCCTCCCTATCGGGAGGACTGGGCGTAGGCGATCTAGGGGTATCCCCCTCTTCATCCTCAACAACCGGACCAGCAGTGGAACGAGGCGTAATGGGCTTCGTGCCTGGTGGTGGCTTCTGATGCAGGTACTTGCACGGCTGAGCTGTGCATTTGCCATACATCCAGTCGTAGCAGTATCCGAAGAACATAGGCTTGTCCCTAACGGGCCTATCGCCAGTCCTCGGCGTAGAGGGCGCAGCGGGGTTCCTTGGGCTCTTGTCGTGCTCAAACCTGCATTCCCGACCATATTGACACTTCCCAGTCTTCGTATACTCCCAGCACGCCCGATCAGCAGGCCCAGCAGGGGACTGTCTTCTCGGCGACTTGGGAGACGGTGTGCGCTTATCCCTCTGACTGCCTCTTCCAGGAGAAGCTCTGTCTCTCTGACTGCTCCTTCCGGGCGAAGATGATCTCGGCTTCCCGTCAGGTCTCCCATCCCTTCCGGACCTAACGGACCTTGAAGGGCTGGGATCACTCTTCCTGGCAAGTGGGTCGTACCGCCGCACTACACCGGGAGCACCAGGATGTCGATCCCTTTCACGGGATTGAGAGCCCGATCGTGACCTCTGCTCATGAAAGGTCTGGTACATCTGAAGCGTGTTCTGGCGCTTTTGCCATCGTTCGACACAGTCCTGACAAGCCTTATAAAGCCACGCGAATGACCTAACGGTCACATCGCGATCCCACCTCTCGATGTCGGGCCGCATACAGCGTAGATGACGAACGTTCTCGATGAACACAGCTAACAGTACCCCATCATCGATCTTCTTCCTGATCCCAGAAATGAGATTGTCCCAGGTGCTCAGATAACTCCGGAGCCTTGCTTCATCATCAGAGTGACCCGTCTGCCGGCACTTGAGACTGGTCAACTCAGCAATCTTGAAGGTCTGGTCGTCCTCGACTCCAGTCTGCAGGTGGTTCAGCAGAAGCTTCAAGATCTGCCTCCCCTTGATACCCTGAGGGGGATTCATATTCTGAGCGGCTTCGGTCAGGCGATTCATCTTGTCCCTAACAGCCCTGGTCTTGATGCACTCCCTGATAGCACTCGTGAAGTTTGAATCCAAAATCGGGTACTTGCAGGGTCCGCCAAGAGCATCATAGTCGAGTCTCTCAGTCTCTGAAATCCACGCTAACGCGTAGTCAGAGTCAAAGCTGAAAGCGTTCCTGACCCTCTCCTTGATCTCTGAAAGCCACTCCCGCAGCTTATCAGCTGTCGGCTCAGCAGGCAGCACGATCGTGTTGCACTTGTGATGGAACCGGTCCTTATCGACAACGGTGGAAATAAGAGCCCCTATCGGGGTACACGAGGTAATCCTGCAACTTTCACACAGTCTAGCAGGCATAGGGCAGCAAACTTCACACGCCCTCATTCCACAACCAACGCAAGGAACAAGAGGGAAACCAGGCTCAGGGATCCTGTTACACTTAGTGCACCTGTCCCGTCCATCATCTCCCCTCAAGGCTTCAGGGAGAAGACCACCATCTCCCTGCCTACCGGCACCATTCACACTATAGCCGAGGCTAAGACCCGGCCCAAGGTTACCACCGCTCGCAACACTTGAGGGGTAACCCGTGGCATTGCTAGACTGACTAACGCCAGCGCCAACCCCTTGGTGACTAACGCCACCTCCGTAGGCAGGACCATAGAAACTGGAACCACACTGATTGTTCCCAATTCCATGAGTATCCGCAGCACTACCGTGGAACCCGGGCGCTCCACCAGGGTAACCCCCGGTAGGAGCCCCTCCACTCGGGCCTCCAGAAGGCCCAGCGGGATCTTGGCCTCCACCATAATGCCCAGGACCTGGTGGTGGAGCTGGGGCATGTCCATGACCACCACTTCCGCTCCCACCTTGACCAGGTGGTCCGCCTTGCCCACCACCTCCCCCGGGAGGAGGAGGAGGGGGCGGTCCAGCTTGCGCGCGCTCATGCCGAATATTGCAGCGCGCACATCGCTCAAGGCCGTCACTTCCAAAGTAGCTGTGATTCTCACAGACGTGAGTCCCACAATCCGTGCAGAAATACATGGAGACCTCCTGAGCATTCTTGCGACATGCCCAGCATTTCATTTTCAAGAACTGACAATTGTAACAGTCCCCGTCGTCACCATGGCAAAGCCCGCAGAACTCACGACTGCATGTCACACACGAGAATTCAGCGTTCGGGTGCCTACGGACAAATCTTTGGCGCGTCTGGGCCATCGCCGCTGGGAGCCCCTCTTGCAGCCGGCGCTGAGGCCTGTCCACGATCCGACGGAGCTCCAGCGGTCCCTCGCCTATCGCCGGGACTCTGGGTGTCGGCGCTGGCTCTACTCCCAGGAGTCCTCCACTCATCACCAGGACTCTGGATGTCGGCATGAACCCTATTACCCCCACCACCTCCCGAATGACGACCTGGGTTCGGAGAGACGTTCCCGCTATCGCGGATAGGCCTATCAAAACTCGGAGAGACGCTCCCGCTATCGCGGATCGGCCTCTCCCCCCTCGATTGTCGACTCCGGACCTCAGATCCCCTATCGGGGACGGCAGCAGGCCTCGGGCTCCTATTCCTACCCGCATCCCTATTGGGGGAAATAGAAACGTCCCCCCTTGCGCGCGCGCGGGGGCCATCCCTCGCACGCCCTGGCGGTGAATGCGACCTGTCAGGTAATCCTCGAACCCTCCTGCTCCTGCTGTCGGACCTCTCCCTAACGGGATTGATGGGATGCCTGTCTGCGCGAGAAGGATCGACCCTATCGGGCACATTCGGCAAAACATGATCAGGCAAAACAACGCCTCCGCCTGGTCTCACCGGCAGGCCAGTACCCCGGCCGTCACCTTCCCCTGGTGTAGGCGTCGGTGACCTGATCCTATGTCCTTGCCCCGCAAATGCATGGTAACCAACATTCCGTCTTTCTCTGGGTTGTGGAGGAGCTTCATTAATCTGCTGGACACCCTGAATAATGCCAGCAGCCTCGTCAAATTGACCCTCCATCTCAAAGAGCTGGGACATGATTCTGTTGTTCGCGGCGCTAAGGTTACGCACGTTGCCATCGATAGCGCTGACTCTCCGCATAACACCTTCAAGTGTACTCCGGAATGTGCCGAGTTCTCGCCTAACGGCAGGCTGCACTTGGTCACTGCTTGCAGGAAGATTACGGATCTGTCCTTGGATGCCATCAACGACCCGATTCACAATTGCCGATCTCGCTTCATACTGTTCAACATGTGACTTCACGGTCTCAAACCTTGAAATGATGTCGTCATGATCCCGACGTTGACGTTGAATTCCTCGAGCCAGATCCTGCATCTTCCGATTGATCTCGTCAATAGCCTCATGCCAGTCCTGCGGGGAATCATGTTCTGATGGTCTATCGACCTCCTGAGAACCCCTTCCACTCTGCAGTCTCGACACTCGATTAACAAGACGAGTGTGCTCTTCTTTGATCCCTTCAATAGATTCAGAGGCCCACTTGGCAAATGTCTCGTGTTCAAGGAGAGCTTTCTCGATCTTCAGGTTTAACTCCCTGAAATTTGCATCCACTACACTGCCGCTGGCCCTATCGGACGGATGCGCGACAGGATTCGGGTTCCATACACCTGCTGGTGTCCGCATCCCAACGGTTTTCTCTACCGAGAACATCCGTTTCTCAAGCTTGTCCAAATCCTTAAGGATCTCGTCCTCAGAAGCAGCATGGCTTCTGCGGGCAGCCTCACTATTCTCCTGAATCATCAGGCGAAGCCGATCAGTCGATGCCTCATTGTCCCTGACAGATTCATGGACCTCGTGGGACAGTAGGTTAATCCTCTGCTCCACGACCTCGGCTTGCTCATCGATGGCTTGCCTCACAATGGCCTTGCTATCGGGAATAACTTCCCTTGCGAACCGTTGAACTATCATTCGCATCCTCCCGGCATCAGATTGAGTCGCAACCTCAGCTGCCAGTCGATCGACCTTGTCCTTCGTCTGTTGATTCTCGTCGCTCCATTCCCTTCGCATGGAACTCACTTGACCGTTCAGTAACCTGATCTGGTCAGCAAAAATATGGAAAGCTTTCGCGACTGAGCCAGAAACCTCACCTCTCTCGAGCATCTCCTGGATGTGCAAATCGAACACCTCCTTTGCCCTAGCGTCACCTGATTCACCGGAAGAATGAGACCTGAGTGCTGGAGGAGTCGATATCTCGATCCTCTCAGGAGCCCCACTAGCTCTAGCATATCTTCTGGGGTCATCCACAGGACTATCACCAACCCCAGATGGCCTGCTAGGGTAGACCCCCTTCTACGGCTATCGCCGGAACGGGGATCAACATGGGACGCACGAGACTCGGGAGTAGAGTGGATGTGAACATCAGCAGGATCAGGCATCTCCTCATCCTGCGGAGTTGAGTCCATTGGTGAGGGGCTAGCCCTCCTCGCCTTTGACCTATCGGTCTCAATGGCCAGGGGTGACGGTCTCTTCGCAGAAGCACTACGTTCCCTGGCGGTCGAGCCCCATTGAGGTGTGAACTCGTTGCTAGACCTTAGCGTTTCAAGGTCACTGGTATCTCGCCCTAACGGGCTAGCGATCGACGGACGATCCTCGATTCCGAGTGCATCGGCAAGCCGGCCATCTCTTGCACCTCTCCCAACGACATCGGCAACCCGCTCAGTGACCCTCGGCGAACCAGTAACCCGGTTCGAGTTCACGTCTCTCTGATTTAACGGACCTCCAAAAGTAATGTTGGGAAAAGGGGGAACATTCGGGGTGTCACCAATCGCCGGGGGACCTACCGGTCCCTCACGGTCATGGATGGCCTCCAATCCCCGAAGAACTTCCCGACTGTCCCTGGCTCTCTCTCTCTCGCTTCGGGCATCCCTGTCAACGCGAAGGTCCCTGGCGGCTCCACGAGAGAGGCTCCTGGGCCTCGCAGCATCACGGATCCTAGCATTTCGTCGTGGTTGGTCCTCCTCCTCATCACGGCGATCCGCAAATGCGGCATACTCGTCATCATCATCGACCTCAAACTTGGCAGCGGCGGGACTAGTCCTTGCAGTCGCACGGCTGCCTGCATTTCGGCGCGAATGGCTCTCCTCCTCATCCGCAAAATTGTAACCTTCGCCATCATAAGACTCAGATTTGGCAGTAATAGGGTTGGGCCTACCGGCATCAGATCCCTGCTTTGAGCTACTGCCCCATCCTGCGGTCGATTTCAACAGATCATCGTATCCGAAGTCTGAGAACTTTCGCTCCTCGTGCTCATCAAACTGACCTGGATTCTGAGAACCAGTGGATCGGCCCGGGATACCTCCCGGAGCCAGAACCATAGTCCCTGGTCCCTGCGGCCTATTCTCAAACTCATCCGAGACCTGCGACTCACCTGGAACAAGAGATCTCGGAGGTCGAATCGGCATGGCCTCCGGGTCATCCGAATGAGGGCGGGCCATGTCCATCGCCATGCTGATGAAGTCAAAACGTCCACGCCTGTGACCTGATTCAGAGCCACTCCTATCGGAGTAAACCCTTCGTGTCCGCTCGTCATCAGTGGCCTGGCGGAAAATACGATCGTCTCCATCGTCGGCGTACCTGCCACGGCTCCTGGGTGTATCCCTACCGGGATCTTCACCCCTGCACTCCTGACCTGTCGAACCTGCTTCGAAATCCTCGTAGTCACAGTCCGGTAGGTCCTCACCTGAGCGGAGGCCACCTAGGATGGCCTCCTCATCCACGACGCTCCTTCGAGATCGTGGGGTCGACATAGAGCTTGTAGTTGATGGTCTCAAGCGCGTAGGAAAGTCCTACGGCTGATAACCTGTGATTCGGGCACGAGCCTGTGCCCAGGCAATGGGTAAGTTGGGGTAAACAAGCCACAAAAGAAAGGTTCCCCAAAAGCAAACCAATCCCCGGTCCCAAAGATCAGGGTTTCCCACACACCAGAGAACAACAACCAAAGGAAAACAAACCAAACCAGAAAAGGATACCCGCAACCTAGATCGACGATGAACCGCACGGGCGATCCCCACCAACCTACCCCGGGCCGAAGTCTCTTTCTCCTCCGACACGAAGGCGGTCGACGTGAGGGCCCGGCGACGCTCATCCGAGGCGCGCCGGATCCAAAACTTGAGCCAAAACACCACAGGTCGGTCACTAACGCGACGTCCCTGATGATGATATGAACCATGGCTAATCACAAAATATAATATTTCACAAACCTGAAATAAGGTGGTCCGGGGGCCATTCCGCACATGAACCACCATTTCAGGTGAGGTCATGTGAGGTCGTTATAATTCACCCAGACCCACTGTTCTCTTGCAGTACTGGCACATTGTTTGAAGAGAAGGATCCCTGAAAATGGACAAGAAAGGTAACGCCCGGCAACCACTTTCGCCTCACCTTCGGAGCCCCTACCCTCGGCCTTTCGGGGAAATCTTCATTCGAAGGAACCTAAGGCACCAGCAAAAACATCGAGGCTGTAGAGGCCTGCGACCTGAGTCCGAGTGATTTCTGGGCGGTTTGCCCTCCTTCACTTCAACCTGAGCGCTAAAGAGGAGCTCTGGCAGGAAAAAACACTTTTCCCCTTGATGGGTGTGGCTCAACATTCAAGAGCTAGGGCAAACCGCTTTTGGTAGGTTTTGCTAACAATTGAACAACCACACATATCGGGCCTACTTTGCACCCAGCAGCAATTCATTCCATGGCTCTTGCTGAGAAAGGTATCAACCGCGTAGTGGAGAGGGAGTATGGGGCGGTGTTTCAGCTCCCAAATCCACCATTTTGCGAGTCTTACATCCGTAAAAGCGAACACTGGCTGCAACAAATCAGCTTCGCGTTTGGATTGGTGGTTTGGATTGGCGGTTCGGAGATGGTTTCCCATTTGCGGTTCAAATCCGAAGCCAAACCGCCAATCCAAAACACTAAGGGGTACGGTGGATGCCACTAAATATTGCAAGTATAAAAGGGGGTCCCTGCAAATTCCCATGGTTTCGTGGTTGATTTACTTGCCGTATGAAGGGCATCCACCTGAACAGAGATCTCCAAACCCCCCGCCAATTCAACCTCTAAGGGCCTGGAAAAGGGGGGGTCTGGGAGCGCTGACACCTCAAGGAATCCAGCAGCTCACTTCACAGGTCCCTGCGATTCACCCAGCGGTCAATGAAAAAAAACACCGCAAACCCACTTTTGTGGCTTTTGGGGCGAAACAATTGGACCCCCAAGAAAACAACCGAGCTCAACAAAAAACTGGAAGGATCCCAAGCCAGAAAGGACTAAGGATGGCCTTCAAACAGTTCAAAGATAGGCGATCCCCAAAAGGACAGCTCTGTTTTTACCCCCACCCCCCCCCCCCCCCCCCACATCCTGCTGAGCTGGCCGCTGGCAAATGAAATGGGTGGCGCCCACCAAACATCCAGCACTTTGGACCAACCGAAACAGCTCCTCCGCGCAGGGCTTGGTCTGAGTGCTTGTTGCATCAGATTCTGTAATTACCCCACAAGAAAGCCTCTTATTGAATAATTTGACCACTTTGGGTCCATTCCCCGAGAGTGCAACGAATGGGTAACTTACTCAAACCTGCCTGAGCAGCTGCTCCCGGAACTAAAAAACGATTTTGAGCGAACCTCAACATGCAAAAACACAAATGCAAAAGAGATGCAAGCAAACCTTGGGTTCCTCAACAAACCTAAGGAGGCCTTTAAACCCCAAACATACCTCAGGGAGGCCTAGCCAAAGCCGTGGAAGCAAAAAAGAACTCCTTCCTCCTCAAACCTAAGGAGGCCTTTAAACTCCAAACATACCTCAGGACCGCGGATAATTAGAAAAGCAGAACAACAAGAAAAACAAATATAAAAAAGAAACAAAACAAAACAAAACAAGCCCGGGGCACCCGACGCCCACCGACTCGGTGAAGGATGCAGACACCGAGTTGGTGGGCCGAAGTCTTTTGGACCTGGCACACTCCAAGATCTCCGAGGACGCCCTTTTCACCTGGAACCTGACGTCCGGGGCGTGCTAATTAGTTTGGGGCATTTTCCTTTTCAAAATGACCATTTCCCTGTTGAGTTCCAAAATCCTCTTGTGCACGTCCGTGATAGTTAAGGAACATGGAATTCCAAGAGTCAGAACCAAAAGCAGTAGGAGCCTGGTTGCAACCAGCAGGGAAACCCCAAATAAGACTAACCAGAGGCGAGACCTGTGAGGACGATATCGATACCTTTGCTCAGTTGCCCAGTTTGGAGCCAGAAATAAAGCGTGAATTCGTCCTTTGGAAACTTGAAGGGAATGAACCCGGGGGCCCCTTCAAGGAAACCACCAGTTGGATGGTTGTAGGGGCAATTCATTCCCTCACTCCCTGCTGAGCAGCAAGCTAAAACTGGCCCAAACCAACTAAACCAATATCTGATGGCAACACCTCTGAACCCATGGGGCTGCCACCGTGAAGCCGATCGTATCTGTCAAAATAGGGTCACCCAATAGATTGGGGGGCTTTCTATTTGGTCCCGTTCAGCCAGCCCCAAAACGGATACCCAACAAAACCACACCCGCACACACGCACACACATAAGCCCTACGGATTCAAACCCCATGGTTCAAACAAATCGAACGCCGCTTTTGATTCCAGCACCCCGAAGCCAAGACAGGAATTAATTTGCTAACTTCACCAACGGTTGGCTTGAAATAACTCGCGAGTACAAAAAGGTGTTTGATCCCCACTCCTAAAAGGACAAAACAAATGTCACACGCACATCCACACATTAATTGCTTGCCATGCCCCCAGAAGCGGGCAAGATTCCGGGGACGACTTCCCCTGAAAGTGCAAGTCATATGAGCTGCCTTTCTTGCGTCGACCGGAAAACAAAGTGGTGGTAATGAAAACTGCAATCGTGTACGGCCTGGTTGGCTTGCAAAATCCACACACAAAGTGCGGATCTGAACGCAGCCATCCCAGGCTGGTAAGAAATGCAATGGCCACATGATAACTGGAAGCCCTTGTCAATCCCCTACATTAACGGGGAAGGGGGTGGGGGGTCCCACAATACAAAGTATCCAGTCTTGCCCATAAAAGGGAAAATGGAACGATAAATTGGAATTCCCGGGGGTCCTTCTCACAAACGAAATCCTCAACAAATGAAAGGCCATGTAAGTTGGATGGATGGTTTGTGGCTTGATGGGTCAGTCACTACTCTGTTCACGGTGCTGCGTCTCATATTCCTTCCTCCTCGCGAGAGGTTTCTCTTGCTAACCTCATTGCCACATCTCAGTTGCAACCAATCATCTCAGAAGAAGACTTGGACCCTGTTGATTGGTTGATTCCTTTTCAGTGCATCCCGAAATCACCAAACAAAAATGCCTTCTAAGAAGCCGTGAACTGGAACGGCCCGTACGCCGAAGGGTTCGCCGCTACGCGAGTAGAACCAGAAAAAGTCCAGGCGTTTGTTTGCCACTGAAATGATCTTCCCAACGCAAGCGTCCAGAAACTTGGGAAGCGGGTACTCGAGCGTCGAGGAATCAACCCTTACTAGCCTTGGGCAACTCCGAACCATGGCCAATGGTCCAAGCTGTCAAGCTACAGAGCAATATTAAAAAAGCCACCTGCTTCCCCACAGCTATCCTCTCATCCAGCTGCCTGGCCGCCTGTATCCTAGGGACCTTGAGAAGCTGGGCAAGTCTGGGTTGCTCAGAGGTGGGATCGACCTCTTGTAGACTTCATAGCAACTTGGGTGTGTCGTTTAGTGAGGGTACCTAATTGGGCTGGGCTTAAAGGAAAACCAGAAGGACAACCATAAATTTTGGGGTACCCCCACGTTGCACACCACCCCTTTTGTTTCCAAAGGCTATGGAATCCCTAAGAAGGCTAGGTGCATTGCGGGTGGTGGGAAGTTGAGAGCCCCTTTCGGGTTCTTACAGCGGCGAGCATCCGATCCCACCTCGGCGGCTCCCCGGTTCTGTAGGTCTCCGGGCCTAAGCTGAGGCCAAGTAGCCGGTCTTCTTTCGGAGTTGGTCCCCGTGGGCTGTTTTGAAGGGAAACCGCCACGCAATCACTCACAATATCTTTTTTTCTCACGAAACCGCTCTCATGGTATTGTTTAAAGCCTTTTGGGGTGGCTCCCTGATTTTGAGAAAAGCAAGTTAAAGCAAGTAAATGGGAGTTGGGAACAGGTTGGCACTCCCCCCCCAGCCTTGCTGGCTGGGTGCGGTTCACTTGAAGATCCATAGCCCAAACTCCCTTTCCACGCCTTGCGTGGTATGTGACCCAAACAAGTCTAGGGGTACTTTCCCCGTTCTTCTCAGGGATCATTCTTTCTAGAAAACCTCCGGAAACCCAGGGAAAACGGCCAGTTTTTTGAAAGAATGATGGCTGCGGGGGATCAACCCCTAGAACAAGCCAAGGTGGCATTCTCGAACCCCTCCAAGATGAGGGTCTGGGACCTTTGATCTAAACTAGCAACACAGGGCTCCTCTTCGACCTTCGCGGTGGGAATTGAAGGAACCCGTTGATGAATAAGACCAAACAGCCACAGTAGACACCCAACTGGTTGGTTTCTTCGAGCAACTTCATCAAGTGGCACTCAAGCTTATTAACCTTCTCTACCTTCGGTGTGTCTTTTTTTGTTTGGGACCTCCAAAATGGTGGTGTTCCTTTTGTTTTCCCTTAAAACAGTGGCGCCCTCCCGAAAAGACGAGGCACCCCACTCACCTGGCCGCTCGCCCGGCGCGCCGATTCGCCCGATTCGCCCGGCGCTCGCCCGCTTCGCGCTCTGGGCCGCGGGGCTCAGCGCTTCGCTGCCGGCCAGCAGCAAAGGCCCGAGGCAGATCTTGGCGTCGCTCACCGGCGCGCCTTCGAAGAAGTCCCGCGCTTCCGCGCGCGGCGCGCGGCTTCGGAAGCGAGGAAGCGAGAGAAGTGAGAGAAGTGAGAGAAGTGAGAGAAGTGAGAGAAGTGAGAGAAGTGAGAGAAGTGAGAGAAGTGAGAGAAGTGAGAGAAGTGAGAGAAGGGGGGTATGGTGGGGGAATTGGGGGGAGGGTTTTGGGAAAGCAATGAAGGGAGGGAATGCACTGAGGTGAAGTAGTTTTGGGAGATTTGGTCTGTGAACTTGTGAACCCTTGGAGTCACATCTGAAAGTGTGCTGGCCGAGTTTGTTGGAGTCCTCTTAAAGATTGAGTAGTTTCGACAAGTACTAGTCTCGTACAAATCTGGATCTGGTACCCCGGCCTCCCTACAAGGCTCACCGGGAGGGGGGGGGGGGGACCATGGAAACGATTTCCCTTTGGTTTGCCTTGAAACCAACCCGGAAAATCCAGGTGCCCTCCCAAAATTTAGACACCCATATTCATTCTCGAATCAAGGTGCCGGGCCTCCAGATTCGGAAGCTCGCGGAAGGGGTATACCCTTATACCCAGTGCCTCATCTAGCCACATATAGCTGGTGGTTACATGCCCGTCTCCAGCTTCTCCCGCCATGCGGCCAAGGGACAATCCAGCGCGGACAGGGCATGCACAGCTCCCAACTCTCATTAGATGCGTCTAAATTTAGGATATCCAAATGTCAAACCTTCATGAAGTCCCTTTGTAAGGTCGGTCGCCGTGCTTTAAGAATCTGAAAATCGGAAGTTCATGGCTGCCTTGGGCCATACATGGATCATCACAATCCTCCCCAAGATTGACTGGGTTCACCCTACTTACCCAGACCCCTGTGGATTTGCAGGAAAACAAGGTAAGGCATTTTACTGTTTAAAGGGAACCCCCTCCAAAAACATGTAGAAGGGAGCAACCTGCTGGAGGGGTATAGATATCCAAGTTGCCAAATGATCCTAGTGAAAAAACATATGGTTGGTTTATCTCAAGCAAATGGTATTGGAACAAACCGCCTATATCCCTGCTTCTCCCACATTCCTTTCTACCCACCCCCCCCTCCCCAGGTTAACAGAGAAGCTGAAAACCAGACATGTTTACGCGAACCTCTCATTGGGGGACTTCCCCCCAACAAACTAACATGGGACCTATCAGAGTCTGGTCACGCGTGATCCATGATAGCTTCCATTTCTGGCTTCCTCTTTGCGTTGTGTTCTGTTTCTTTCTTGGGGGACCTCTTTCTGCCAGTAGGCACTTGGAATAACTCAAAATTACAAGACCCAGGGTCACGCAGGTTTTAGTCCTTGGCATTTGCCAAGGCGCCATTTTGGCACCATGTGTTTGAGCCAAGGCGCCACTTCCGGCGGACGGACCTGGGCCCTCCGGCCCCAGGCCCCCGACCCGATCTCCCGCCTGCGCCCTCGAGGGCCACACTCACCGGCAGCTTGGCGCGCTGGATGGCCTTCACGAACTCCAAGGTCACCTCGAGACGCGAGCCACGGGCCCCACCGGCGTCTCGAAATCGAGGGCCCGCTTTCTCCGACGGCAAGATCACATTGACAGGATGAGCCAGAGGGCACGGCGGCAACGTCTTAGGGTTTGGAATAAGAGCGAATCCGTGTAACGCCCTTCGCTCTTCTCACTTCCTGAGTGGATTGCTCAGAAATTGTTTACCACTAAAATGGTCCAACCCCCAAAAGTGAGTGAGGAACTCAACAAGTGAGTCTTTAAATGTGACGACAAAAGGTAAGTCATAGTAAATCGACAAAAAAATGGGACAATATATATATATATATATATATCTCTCTCTCTCTCTCTCTCCCTCTCTCTCCCCATTAACCATCACCCCAATCAAGCAGACTCATCTCACAATGGCTAAAGAGCTGATGCTTCAATCATCAAGGGACATGTGAGAGCTTTGTCACCTAACAGCGTGATCGGGCAAAAAAACGAACTGGATGCCTTTGCAGGCCTCTCCAATTTTGATTTGGGGGGGCGGAACCCGCCGGGAATCTTTTCTTTGTTGGCCACCTTGGAAATGGACAGGTGTTTGCTTGCAGAGGAAAGTCACTCAATCCCCGTCGAACCAATAGTTGGGCAGTTTACTGCTGGGATCCAACGAAACTCCCAGATTGGTGGATTGGGCTTTCCTGTTCGGGAGTTGTAATCTAGGTCCTCCAGTGAAAGAGGTTAGAATATGGGTACCCTCTTTTTGTAGTCTATTTTAGTAGGGGAACCCTCCCCCCCAAAAATGGTGAGACAGGGCACTACTGCTAGTCCAAGTGCACTTCTCCTTTTCAGGCCATTGGGAAAGTGCCCTCTGACTATGTGTGGTTGCACAAATTTCAGGCTGCTGTGAAATTATGCAACCGAAAAACAAACACCCGAGAAAAAAAAAAAAAAAAAAAAAAAAAAAACTGGCTGAACTCCCCACCCCAGCTCGAAAATATGAGGGCCTCGCGGTTTTACCCAGTTTTGCACTTTTGGGTGTGGCTGAAAACTAAGCATCTGGGGGTACGCAGATGTTGGTCGATGTTTCCATATAGAAAGGTCCCACGTGGGTACCTGTTTTGACCATAGAGGGACTTCTTGAATGGATATGGAACATCCCCCTTCATGTCTGTGGTTCTTGGGTGAAGCAAATTGGACTACCCACGACCAGTTGCTACTTCCCAAAAGGAGATGCCTCAAGACTGAGCGGGGGTTTCGGGGGTTTGTTCCAGCTACACATCTTGGGGGAGAAATTGGGGGATGCTTTCGCATTCTGAGCAGTCGGCATTGAAGTTGCCGATCTCCTTCTCCGTGGTTACGCACTTTGCGCCTCAGCGATCCCCGCTTCTTCACGCCGGGGTCTCTTCTACAAGAAGAGAGGGTTCAAGCCCCAAACCACAAATCCAACCACGAATTAAGGGTTACCTGAAACAAAGCAACGTGCATGGCAAGAATCGTGAAGCTTCCGGTAATGTAGCGGGTTGGTTCCCCTTGTCCCCTTGATTGAAATGCCATCATGGTTGTGGAAAATCACACTCTCTGTCATACCAATACGGGTCATTATCCTAAGGATTGTCCTACTTTGACACTTTCAAGGGGGCTCCTTCGAATAACAGAAACTTGGAATGAACACAACAAACATACAACAAGCTAGTTTCTGATTCTGGGTCATATTTATCCCCAATTTTTGAAGGAGACAGCCGGATCAAGCCCACCTAAACATATTTCGGTCAAAAGTCATCCCATGGCCTGATCGAATCTGGCTCCTGAGCCCTTGGCTGCGTCCGCCTGGCCCGGCCTTCGGGGCGAAGGGGGTGAGTGGGTGGGGTGGGTGGTGAGTGTGCTCGTGGTGGTGGTGGTGGTGGTGGTGGTGGTGGTGGTGGTGGTGGTGGTGGTGGAGGTGATGGTGGTGGTGTGGGTGGTGTGGGTGGTGTGGGTGGCAGGTGGTGGGTGGGGTGGGTGGCAAATTATGGGCAGGTGGGTGGTGGGTGGATGGTGGTGGTAGATTCGCAAAGTGGTATTTGATCGCACCCTTGCTTTAACTTAGCTGTGATTCCAACTCCTTCCCTACTGAGAAGCAGTGGTGGGTCTGAAAAAATGTAAAACATATACTTCACTTGTTGAGTTTCCATTTGGGAAAATTATGAAAATCACGGGCCATCTGCGAGTTTCTCAAATTCTTATCGAGGGGGCCCTAAAATGGGGGGCGGGTTCCATTTGGTTCTTTATTCCACCCATCCCATCCACGGATGGATCCCCGAGATTCACCGCACCCGCCTGTCGAGGTTTCACCTCTGAAGCGCCGAGGCTCACCGCCACCGAGGCGGACAAGTTGCCGCCGGCGTCCAGGAAGGGTCTGACGCGCGCCACGCGCGACTCGCGACCCGGCAAGGTCAGGCAAACGAGGGAGACGGGAAATCCCAGACCGGGTCCCAGTGGATTTGCGTAAGGACAAAGGGGCCCTTTGTGGTATATATTGATTGAAAAAGGGCCCCCCTCCAACTCAAGCAAGTATTTTAACTATCCATTGGAGGTGCACTTTGAACGATAAGCAGCTATGACGGCGAAATAAAATCGCTGTACTGCAGTGGTGGGCTATGTGAAACCACATTTAAGTGATGATGATCGGACAATCGTTTTGTAATTAGTTGGCCCTTTGTAGCTATGTGTTTTCGTGTTGTGTGTTGGAAGGGGAAAGCAGTTTGTCGTTCAAAGGTCTAAGGGGCGATCCGGCCAAAGATCGGCCATGACTGCAATCGACTGCAATCGCAGCCAAGAAAGAAGGGACCACCAGCCAGCGCCAAATTTTCACTGCCCAAAGGACCAGGAAATACAGTCAGCCAGGCCCGACCCCAGCCCCAGGAAACCAAAACCTTCGGCTCACGAAGGGGGGTTGGGTCCAAGGGTCTGAGGAAACAAGTTCAACGCGTTTCTTCAGGTTCCTTGATAGCCTTCGGAAGCCAAACCAACCACTCTGGAACACGAAAACCAGCTGTCCCCCCTTGAAGAGGAACGCTCCCTTTCTTAAGTCGTTGTTCTTTTATCCGCCTCCTTCTTCATGCACAACCTACGGGGGGAGCCAAATCCATAGCAAGCATCCCCGCCCGGCTGCCGAGAAAACACGTTCAACGGACGAGAGCTAAGCGCCAGGCATCGACACCGTGCAGTTGCTCACGGAGGGGTGAAAGCTCGCCTGCCTTCGCCCGGTGGATTTTCAGAAGAAAAAGAGGGCACCCTTTATCGGCCCAAACAATACAAAACTTGTTCCTTACCACTAAAATGGTCCAAGCCCCAAAAGTCTCAATTCCAGGATTCCGAGAGTGAGTAAAGGCAGTAACAAAGGAGCTACTGGACGTCTGGGTGAGTGTCGTGAGTACCACTTTAAAACATATCCGGCAGGTTGTTTTCGGTTGCCGCCTTTCCCGACTCAAAGCACCGAACAGGTGCACACCGGAGTTGAAAGTTCCCACCTCCGGTCTGTTTTTAGACCAGCTGACAAACAAAAGTGTGCGACGTGCGAGTTGCAAGGCTTGGTTTTGGACCAGCTTGCAGCTGAGAGTATTGAGGCTCCTCTCAAAGAAAGCGTCTGGCACACATTCTCGGCATTTCTCGGCACGACAATTCTCGGCCTTTCTCGGCGCACGACATCAACTGGCAACCCCAAGTGGGAAAAAGCTAAGTGGGACCTCCACCGGACAAAATGCCCAGTTGCTGATGAGACAGTGAGACCAGGAGAAGGGAAAACAGCTCTCTCTGTGATCAGTCTAGCGGGGCCCCCCGAACAAAAAGGGAAAAAAGAGGCGCCACTAAACTTTGCGGGTGCCATCTGAATACACATTCAACTGAATGTCATTAGGGTGTTTGTGCATTGTTGAGGGTACTCCTTGTTGGCTGGTTGTACGAAACATCAACATGAAACTATACCCATGTTGGGGGCCTCCTAAGGAACAACAACCATTCAATTTAGTAAGCTCTCAGGACCTAACGCGGGACACCCGGGGCGTTGAAACCAGAGCGCGTCCCCCTCCTGGATCGGGACTTGTCCAGGAATAGCTCCCAGTTGCAACAAGTGACCCGGACGGGGGAGAAAAAGCTGGAGTGGACCCATTCTTAGGGGATAGGGGCTCAACCAAAGACAAAAAGATCTTCTTATCCGTCCCTGTTGACCATTGAGGGCTTGACTTCGCAATCCTTGGTATTTGCTAGCAAAAAGCAAAAACAACTGTGTTTTTTGCCGCCCACCCCCCCACATGAACAGAACTAAAAACAAACAACCTCGCCAAGACCCGTGCAGTTGAGAAGCGCCACGGCGACAGAAACCGTGTTCTTTCTTTTTTGCAGCGTCCTACTAATAATGAACAAGAACAAAAAAACTTGATCCTGCCACCCCCCAGCAAAAATGAACAGAACCCAAAACCCGAAAAACCCAAGAAAATCTCGATCCCAAACACATGAAGCTGAGAGAAGCGCGACGTGAGCGTCGGCCGTCGGCTGGGCGTCCCGGGCACGCAGAGTTTGAAGGCCACGCTCCGAGGCTCGAAGTTCCAGGCGAAGGGCTTGGACATCACCCCGCCTGAGGCTCCGTTCCGTTTGGAGCCGAACACGCCAAGCCACAAACCAAAAGGGAGAAGAACCGCCAGTTTTTGGGTCCAGCTTTCTGATCAAACATGTGTTACACCCACTTTTTGTTGGGATCCCCTGGGTTTTTATGAAAGACAATGTGTTGCTTCCTGAGGTTGGCCTGGACATTCTGAGCTTCTGGTTTGCTGCCAAAACGGTCTTGCCGAAAACGCATCAGGTCCAAACGCCGGAGAACTGCTTCGCGGATCTTTCCCGGGCACAAACGCCGGCAATGCTAAGTGCTCTTCACATTCGCAGTCCTTATAATAACTGGGTGAATTGTAATTATTTCACCAGCCTCAAATAGGTGGTTGGAGGGATAGTTCCCACATAAACCACCATTTGGGTGAGGTCGTTATAATTCACCCAATTATAAGCACTTTCTGATCAAGGTCTTCCCAATGCTGCCAGTTGCCACTAAAGGTCACCAGGCATGTTGACCTCTATCGACCCATGAGATCCCATGAGGTTTGCCAGGATTGGCTTTGAACAGCCGTGGCACACCCTAGGCTGACAGGTGTTCAGCAAAGCAAGGGCCCAGTTGATTCACGGTACCTCAGCTTTCCCCATCAGTCTGGTCAGAAAACATTTCGTGCACCTACCCAAATGTTGAAATCAGTAAGTCCAAGTGACATACCCCACGCTTCCGGCACCTGAGGTGCCGAAACTCTGAGCTCCCCGCGGGTGCTGTCAGTCCCCACGGGGACGGTGAGACTATCATAGGCACCCTCTTCGTGCCTTGAGAAACAATGAGCCTGCTGCAATCCATGCATCTCCCAAATCTGCAGTAACAGAAAATAAGATATCTATACTCAGGTTACGGCTCATAGTCACAGTACACATAATGGAGCAGACCGCAGGAATGATGCCGGAATCCTCATGCAAAACAAATAAGTCCAAGACAATTAGAGTTGTCACTTTCCCACGTTTGTCAGGAATCATTCGTCCAGAAACACCCTAGCAACATGCTAAAACCATGCTAGAACCATGCTAGAACCATGCTAAAACCATGGGACACTCATGTTTTTCTGTCTAACGATGATTATTGAGCCGGTGGTGGTTAGGCTTTGGCTGTCCCATTTGCCCTCTACAAGAACCTGAGGTGCAAATTCCTTAACCACCAATCCGAACCACCACTTCAAGCTTACCTGAATGAAACTAGGACTCAAAACAAGGCATCCATGTGTACAGGAGCCTCCCTTTCAAAAACCCCTTCTTGGATTCCATGCCGACTTGAAGGGAACCTTTGCGGCAGGGTTGGGCGATCCAAGTAGGCCCCTCGCAGCAAAGATTGGGGGGGTTGGTGGCTCGCCTGGCTGGAAACCTAGGTTGAACTCTTGCGGAGCTGGACTCAAATGACAGAAGTGGAAAGGGAACCCCCAGCGTCTGCTTCTAGCCTCAAAAAAAAAACACGGACAGAGAACTAACCGGATATACTTGAACCTCTTGGCATGTTGGGACCTTGGAACATGGGCAAAGGAAGCCAAAAAGGCGGGCTTTGGACAACAGCTCGAGAGTGCCGCGATCCCGGTGTCTGACAAATCGGGGAGCCCCCGTTTTGCACGACAAGCTCCAGCAGTTTTCGAGCTCCCTAATTTTGAGGCGACATTCCCCCCACCCACGCGTTGCCGCACGCAGCTTTTCTCTGTCCGATTTCAGGCATTGACCGCTGGGGTTCCCAAAACTTGCCGAGGCACCAAGGACACTCACTTGAAATGAGTGGCCCCTTTTTTGTTTGGGACCCACAAAATGGCTTTGGTTCTTGCCTTTTGGTTTCCCTTTAAAACCAACCAAAATGAGTATTCAGCCAAAAGTCCCTATGATGTAATGTTTAAAACCAGCAGAAGAATTATCGGGAACCCCGTCTGGAAAAAGTCGACGTCAAAGTGCGAACTAGATCTCCTCCTGGGCGATGCGTTGGCAATGCGCGACGCGATGGCCCTCGATTCCCAGCATCCCACGTCGTGTCTCAACCTTCCCCCAAGCAGGCCTTGAATAACGTGTTCTTGGAGCCCGAATTGAAGGCCAGGGGCAGTTACTGGAGTCAGGGCCCGCGGAACCATTTCCAGGGGTCAACCCAAGCAAAGGCAAGAGCCATGGTGGCTTGGTCAGGATATACCTTCGTTGAGGTCAGTCAGGGCTATCTGCCTGCAATGGTTTGGACCTCTTTAGATCCCAAGATGCGAGTTTGTGTTTTCTCGAATCAGGCAGTCGCCCTCAACCCCTCGGGCCAGTCTCAGGGAGCACATGAACGCCCTACCAAACAAGTTTCACATCACAAGCGCCTTTCAAAGGCCAGAACTACGAGAAATGGGCACCCTATCGGTGACATGTACGCTCGGCACAGTACCAAGAACATGCATACCAAAGCCTGATGTTCCAAACCACCCCGGTTTCCACAACCCCTTCCAGCCAACACACACACACAAGCACGCAAACACACGACGTGCCTTTTCTTGCAATCCCCAAGCATAAAATATATATATATATGTATAAATATTATATATATACATGTATATCACGATGGCACGTGTCCCGGCTTTGGGTTCTCTCAGCCAAGCGTCGCTCTGAATGTTCTTGTAGATGGAAGCCATGAGCCCACCAGTCCTTGCAGGACGCATTGGGCGACCCAGCGGCTACCACTGGACAGCCCTCTGGTGGAGCTCGGTGCTTTGAAGCCTGGTGGTTCCCATTGACCGACTGAGGGTTTCCTGACATTGGGCTTTCAGAAGTGCCATGCAAAGATTAAAGCAACCATTGGGCTTCATGAGTGCCGTGAGTCAGTGTGACCTATGACCTCTGCGTTGCGTTGCGGGTTGCGTGGCTAGGCCGCCTGAAGGGAGCCACAAGCGCGGGCTTTGGTGGTGGCGACGGTTGCTGCTTGACAGGCGGGTCTTCTTTCGCGCTTGGGGCCCAAGTTTAGATTGGCCGACCAAATCCCAAGCTGTCAGAGCCCCACAGCGCGGCAAGCCCAACAGCATGCACTGCGCTGTCTAATCAACCAAAGGTTCATACTGGTTAGGCTCAAAGCTCAAACCATGAAACTGGAAAAACCGGAAAATGTTGTTTCGCCGCCTACTCCACCGCTGCGGTTCCATTTCTAAGGAGGAGGGGATGGTAGCGTGGCACCTAAAACGCGTGCTGGACGCAGCCGAAATTTGGACGGAGGGCAAACAATCTCACATTATACCACCCCATCATGGGATCATGTTGCTTTAAGTACCCCCCACACGCCCATTTGAAAGTGCTCAGCCCAGTTGCCATCATTGCGACGAGCTTTTGGAGATCACTCGCGGGAAACAAGAATGACTTCCCGAAAAGCCGAGAAACGGCAGCACGGGGCTCTACCCGAACCCTCTGATCCAAGGCAGGCGCACGCCACAGCCTTTGCCCGCGCCAACCTGCGCTCTGGCCGCCACTCAGAGTCCATTCAGGCGGTTACATGTTCTCAAAATTGCCTCAAGTCAGCATGGAACCCATGCCTAACTAATCTAGAAGATTACGCTTTGCCCATGATCAAACCGTGTGCTGGTTAGTGGGGAAAGCATGACATTTGCCCAACAGTTCCAAGTTCAAGACCCAACAGCAAGCGGCACATGTGGGGCCAAAGAACAATCGCCGGAGTCTTTTTGATAAAATATCACCATCGAGCAAACCTGTCTGAGAGGGAAGCATCTTCCGACCCAATTGACGCCACCAATTGTCTTCCCTTGGCCATCTTTGAGCAGTGGCTCGGAGAGCCCTACCCAATCTCCAAATAAGACTCCAGAGAGAGGGAGCCGGGTTTGGCACTTTGTATCAGTTGCTCACTTTCGGCGACTACGGTGAACCTATGTACCCTTTCGTTCGCTCACAGACAGTCCGTAAGTTTTCCATGATAAGACCCCTACATGTCCGAGTACAAATGCTTGACACCCATAACACCAGGTTCCTCCAATGTTTTCCCCCGCGAGCAACAATGGATGCCACGTGGGACTAGACCTTCAGCATCCGCTTGCTCAGGCTCCTGCAAAGGGTTTAATCTACGGTGGTTCTCTTAACAAATGGTAATCGCTGAATAGTTGCCCCGCGTCACAGTTGGAACTGCTTTGTCTGGGACCCTCTGATGAATAATTCGGGGGGTGGTTAGTCAGGGGTCAAGAATGCCTAGATGTTGCTCACCTTCTCAGGCAATGACTAAGCATCGGCCAACACTGGACAACGCATCCAAAGGTCGGCGAGCAAAGAAGGTCGGGGAGGGCTCCTTTGCAAAGGGTGCCTCGTCATGCGGCGCATGTTTAATGAGGCGGGGGAATGGCGAGCAATTGGCACAGGGAACCCATGTTGGTCCCGGGAAGGCCTTGTGTCCAACTGAAACCATACCCAGCCTACCCAAGCATGAAAAGTTTTGGAGGAGGCCTAGTCAAATCGACCTGGAAAGGGTACCTCCAAACAAACACACATCCAAATGCAAAGTCAGCAGTCAGCTGGGAGCTCGGCAAACTTCTTGTGGTCCCACATCTTTGCAGCCTCCCGCGCGAGCGTGTCGATGGGATAGGCATATCAACTGCTCAAGTACTCCTCAAGCTGGGCATTGGACGCCCCCTTGATCGTCCGAAAAAAACAAACGCAACATGTGCACAGGAATCTTAGAGAAAATGGGAAACCAAGGTTACCAGTAGTGGGGATAGGGGGTTGTTTGGGGTTGCTCATAGGTTGTTTGACAAGGCGGGGCCCAGGTTCCGCACACCCGTCGCTTCAATTTTCCGTCAGGATCCGGCCACTTGCTTGTTGTGCATGTCCGTGTTCAGCATCAACCTAAGCGGCGGCCCTCTACTTCCGTTGCTAAAGAGTGGTTGAAGGAATCTGCCTCAAGAAGAGACAACCTTGCACGCATATGGGTGTGTCCCAAGTGAACCGGAGAAATGCATGAGCCAGAACTCGTGAAACATGCTGCCTACAACCTCACAGGGCCCGACCAGGTGATTCCATCTACTCATGGCGGTACATCGCATAAAACACCCAAAATCAAATGATCTTGGCAACCAAGATGATAGATATGCTTGGTGCAAGGGAACATAGACATTTCCCGAAGCAAGCTCAAAGGGTATAGGTAAACCTTACTTTGGCGACTGGGGAGTAGCATCCTTTTGCAGACAATAGGCCAACTTCCCGTGCCATTGATGTTGGGCTCCAGGTGAGAACCAACACCCTGCTTTTCAACACCAACATTTCAGTGACGTCAACACCAGACTGAACCATGCTGCATTTACCCTGAAAAACCCTGCAGCAACACAAACAAACAAATACCAAGAAACGACCGGCGGCGCTACTTGGGTGTGATCTGTAGTGGTTTTGAGGTGGTCCCCTATTAAAATTTGTTTACACCGGATGGGGCAAAGTTTGCATCCAAAGCGGAGAGCTCCGGTCTTCGGCTTCCTGGGCCGCCCCGCGTGGTGTAGGCCAACCCGAAAAGGACCTCGTCGGGGGTGCGGTAGGTCTGACGCCTCAGCTTCGAAATGGGTTTCCCAGTGTTTTGTTTCATGCTACAGTACCAAGGGCCTCCCCAAACCAGTTCCCCAGCGACCCTGGCAGAAAAGGGAATTGAAGGATTGTCATGCAAAGAAAACCCATTAAACAAGAGGAAAATGAGCGGTTGGCGTAAGGGGTCCGTGAACACGATGCCAGTGCCTGGGTTTAACCCCAGCTGCTGGCGCATGGGATTCATCAGACTTATCTCACTTCCTGAGTGGGTTGGCCAACAACCAAAATGTTGGTTGCCACTAAAATGTCCTTCCCAAAAAGTAAAAAGTGAGACCAACACGCTCTGGCTCTTGGGGTTGACATACATGTGGCCAATGGCCTGATCATCTGGGTACCGAATGAGGGTGTCTGGAGAAAGATGACTTTCCGGATCCGGAAGGAGAAACTAACAATGCATTCTTGCTCCCAGCTCTGGTTGAACCTGGTTTGCTTCCCCCGTTTTGAGCAAAACAACCTCTGAGTGCTGTGGTCACCTGGAAAATCCCCACAGAATACCAACCCCCTTCTTGGCTTCCGTTAGGGGAGGCAAAAAACCTCTAGACTCGAAGCGCTTAAAACGAAAACAGTCCCGGGGTGGGCCCCGTCCAGGTGCCCCGGCTCCTTCTCCGGCAACATGGAGGCCTCGAAGCCTACAGATAAACAAAAAGAGAAATGGGCACAGGCAACTCCCAACGAGTGGGATTGGCCAAAGGTGCAAACTTGTTGTTGCCAAGAAAAAGTCTTCCCGACAACTGAGCTAGGCGTGTTCCTGACCAAATGAAACGAGCCACCTCTCAAATGGGACACTCCCAAGGACCAAAGCAAGGGTAAATTGATCTTGGGGTCCCATTGGCATTTGGTCCGGCCTTAGGAACCCTTAAAGCAAAACGAGGTTGCCACTGAAGAAGTGGTGATATCGCAGTGGTTATCAGTGGCTCATACCCCCCAATGCCAATTAAGAAAAGCTGGCTTCAAAATGGTTTGTGCCCTTCCCTGTTTTGCGGGGTAGGCAAGCAAATTGTGGATTGGGGAGGGGCTCCGACCAGCGCGAACATTTGGGGGCCTTAAAGCCAGTTCGCCTACAGATGAACACACGAAGCCCCAAACCTGCTCAAAGCGAATCGATTTTTGAGACAGAAACAGTGAAGACACCATGTTAAAAAAAATATGTGAATTCTGAACACATGTGAAGACATGTGAAGACATGTGAAGACATGTGAAGACATCATGTTCCCTTTGCATTGGCAGCCTTAGCTTTGTTCTTGCTTTTGCTTTTCTGTTTTGTTTCTTCGTTTCCGCAAAAGGTGGGTGCTCCTTGTTTTGGGGAACCCCCTTTTTGGCTGTAAGGAAACCAAAAGGAAACCAATAATGTTCTCGTTTTGCATTGGGGTTCCCATTTTCACACAATCCCATGTCAACATTTGCTAGATCTCGACGTTTAGCCCGGGTTTTTGGTAGGCTTTAGGCGGGTTTTCATAGGAGCTTCCGGCATTGATCTGCAATGCCAAGTTTCTGAGATTCTAGGGCTTAATTACATTCTCTCACCAATTTTCCCAGGGCATGTGTCCATGACAATCAATCTCCAAAGAGAATAGGGAAGGTACCGCCACAAAGATGGTTTCCACCCCGAAGCCACCCTAGTCGGCTCCTGTGTTCTTCCCTGCTTGGTGCGAAGGTAATGCGCTGATTCATCCTTGCAGAGCTGCCTCGCGACAAAAAATCAGCAGCACGGGTTTGCTCTCTTGTGCCAAGACCAATAGAAGCAAACAACCAAGAATGTGAGGCATGGTGGGAAACCTTTGGTTGGGTTCCAATCTACGTACTTTGTCATTGTCAAGGAGCTGGAGGGGCACTATAGGTCCGATTGCGAATTCAATTCTCCTCAACCAAAGCTGAGCCAGCGGCATGTGAGGAACGCGGCGTCTGCCACCTCAGGGGTAAGGCGGAAGATAGGATTAGGCCAAACTCCAGGCCAACAAAAACACGTTTTGGGCGGTCAGTCCCCTTTGGGCGTACACCCTGGGCCATGGCCAACAACAGACTCCAATCTTTGGAAGCCGTAGGTTCAACGGCATTGGGAAATGCCCCCACTGAACTTGAAACAAGCGCCCACGTGAACATTTCCATTCGTCAGATTGGAATCCCTCCCGGAGTGGAGATCAGTCACTGCCAATGGCCCAAGGGTGGTTGACGTTGGAAGGGGAGCATTTTTTTTAGCAGTTGAGCGGGGATTTCCCACTAAACCACAATAAGCAAAAATGCAAAATGTTCCCAACGACAACCATGCCTACAAGGGTGGGCACAAGGCAACGGGCCCTGCTCCACTTTGGACCCGGCCAGAGCTTCAGCGAAGGCCTCGATGACCCGCTGCACAGGGTCAGCCTATCGGTTGGGGAAAAGGTTGGTGCGATAGCCAGAGAATGAGCCGGAATGATTCCGATTAATGCACATGCTTCCTTCTTTCGGGATCCCGAAACGCTTCATTGCCAAACCTGCTGTTGTTTCCCTGAGAACCAGCAAGTTCTGGCCTCAAAAACTCAAACTATTGCTCTGCATGGGCAGCTGCACCGACGCTCGTCACGAACGCGGAACAGGCCCTTAAGTGTTTGAAGCGGGGCAACGAGCCAGAGCCCGCGACCAAACCACCCCAAAGGCACTTGGCCGTCTCTGCTTCCTGAGTTGGGTTACAAACCTCCTAAACGGGGATGCACTGGGTGTATGACTCGGTCTACTGCAAAAGCAACCAGACAAGGCTTCGAAAATCTAAAGGTCGAAGAAGGCGCCTCCAGCTGCGACATCCGGATCGCGTTGGCGAAGAAGGAGCGCATGGCCGACCTGCGGAGCCGGCCGGCCCTCCGCCCAGCTCTCGCTCAAAAGGCGAGTTGCTCATATTGCCTCCAGGCGCAGTAGGACATGATCCAGGGTGTTGGGAATGAACCGTTTGGGGGATTCCCTTAAAGGAAGCCATAGGGGACTAGAGGGGTCATTCCATTTCTCACCCCCTGCTCAGAACCAGCAGGACTACTTGCTCTCCCCTAACATTACAACTAGTAGTCGTTACTAATATTAGTTTAACAAATATGGGGCGAGAACATTCATGATACTTTATTTTCTTCTCTGGTCATGGCGAAGTTTGCTTGAAAATAACCCCACAACTGCATTCTAAGTACTTTGGCCTTTTTGTGACGCGTGGTTGAAGTAGATGATGCTGCTCCCCTTATGTGCGCTAGGACGGCAAGAGCTAAATAAGGAAGGTGTGCCATCTACTGTTGCACCTACCTCCCAAAGAGGCTGAAAAGGAACCCTTCGATCAGAACGACGAGTCCCATCTAAAACCAACTAAACATAAGCTGGCCTAACATGTGACCTCGAGAGCGGCCCACCGCTCTCAAGTTGTGGGCAACCAGTCGATTCTCGCCTATGGCATGATCCCTCTGGACAATATACACCACTTCTATTGATGGGCAACTGCTGCGTTACGTGCTTTTATTGGTGGCCAACAAGAATGACCAAACCAAAAGGCGGGTGTCCCTGTGACTTCTTTTTGATAATAGGGTGAAAAGGGTACCCTCAATTATCCAAAAAAAAGCACACTCATTCCCAGACATGCCAACTTGATCCTTGGCTCCCAGCACAAAGAGGTTCCCATTGCTCTTGTCGTCCGTGGTGGAGGAAACGCCCCCCACAATGCCCAGGAACCAGTCCTCCGGATTGCAGACACTGGTGCTCAAAGTGGTTTGACCCAAACCAAGGGAAGGATTTCAAGGGCTTCCTATGTCTGGTCATTGTCCCTTACCACCCTTCATCTAGTGATTGCCCAGCTGAAGGCCACAAAAAAGCAGGGGCTGTAAACAAATGACAAACCAACTGGTGCACCAGTTTGCTGGTTGGTGATTGAAAGCTTTCGTTGAACCCAGAAAGGACCAACACCTGTTGTGAGACGGTGCCCTAGTGGACGATTGATGGCTCAAACGTATTCCTGAAAACTGTGAGTCCAAAAGAAGGTGCAAACCATGGTTGTGGCACATAACCATTTCTGTGCTAAAGTGGCAGATATCGCCCCACAAGTGTCGATTTTGTTGGATGTTTTCCAGGCCTGATGGTGGCTGTGGGAAATGGCACTGAAGGGCTTGTTCTGAAAGGGAAGCGATGGGAAAATGTAGGGCCAGTTTTCTGCGATAACAAGGGAATCCCCCTTTCAAGACATAACATATTCATAGGGATTGCCCGGGCTAACTTGGCAGGCAAAAAACATGAAGTTCTGGCACCGTGACAAACAGGAAGACACAATATACCAACAACACTGCCTGGGAAAGTTGCGGAGGAAACAACGATGGAAATCAGAAGCCGTTCTGGGATAAAGTGTGAATCCCGTCGACTCATGGGATTCCAAGCTCACACGTCCTTGCCAGTTGCCCAGGAGCCTAAATGGGATTTCCCACCCCGGAACATCTCCAAACCGAGCTCCAAACCACCAAGAAGAGGGAAGCAGGCTTTTAGTGGTTCCATTTCTTGCGGAAAAATCCGCCAAACAGGGGACATGTGGAGCCCACTGAACAGTTGGGACAAAGACACATGAGCCCTTGGATTGTTGCCAGTATGCAGCTGAGGCAAAGTCTGTTCTGCTCATCCGCCTTCTTGACCTTAGTCGGCCATGCCAGTCGCGCGCACGATTTGGCCAAGGAAATGGGACAGATGTTGGTTAAGCTCGGTTCCTGAGTGGATTGGCCAAACAAATCCGAACATGCCACTACAATGGTCTTGGGGAGTGGGCGAACAAAGTAAAGCAAATTTAGGCGGCTGACCATGGCTGACCCATTTACCAAACAAAGGTGGCGTGCCCTCTTGCCATCCATGGAAGCTGATGCGGTCCGCTGCCATGGTTGCTTTAAGAGACCTGAACGGAAGGGTTTTGAAAAACTGGCCCATGGGTGTCATTGTTTGAGTACCCTTTTCAGCTCGCGGAAATTTGAAGGAAAACCAGGGCACATGTTCAGAGGGGGGGGCGCCCCAATTTGACACATACCGACACTGGGATACCTATTCATGTGTGTCATGTTCATATTGGCCTTGTGGTGGTTTATATATAATGGTCTATGTCTCGTGCTCTTATGTAGGGATGACACGTTTGATGTCGCCCTCAGGGCAAAAAGGCCTGTTTGCTCAGAACTCTCACGGGCTTAGAAAAATCTAAATGCATCTCCTTGGCTTTTTTTAAAAGCCGACCCCAAAAGGGGCATTTTCAACATGTCTCCTGCAAGGACTCCCGGACTCCCTCTTGGCATTCCTTGCCAACCGACCCCTGCGTCAACCCACACATGCACGTCCAAATAGATCTGTCGCTTTGTGAGGAGACCCCCACAAACTGGCGGCTTCCTCTTGTTGCTTCTTTGACCCCCCCCAAAAAAAAAAAACACGGGGCAGCCTCAACAGCAACGAAGACCTCCAAATGCATCCCTTGGCGCCGCTTGGCTTCCCCTGCTGGGACCGCGCCCTTGGCTTTGAGGAGTCCGAAGTGGTGGCAGGGCCCAGCGACCCGCTGCGCGAGGACCTCGGATCGCTCGGATACGGCGCCGAAGGCCGAGGAACGGGCGCTGGCGCTCAGTTCGTTTCCCAAGCACTCCATGGTTTTTTTTACCCAGGTTTACCTTCCAAATTCACAAATTGGTGGTACACATAGATATTCACACACATATGTCCTGCGTGGATTATCTGGGAATCCCGGCAAGGGTGGGGCGTGTCAAGGGGACCTTTTCGGTCCCAAATTCCATCAGGGCTCCATCAGGCAACACAAATTGCAGAAAGAGAGGCAGGGCCAAGGAGGTTGTTGCCTTGGCCAGGGTTGCCCAGCAGCCCTTCACAAAGCGAAACCTGCTTGGGCTCGAGCCATTTTTAGAGGAAACCCACCAAAGGCCAAAAAGAGAAGAGTGCCAATGGACGACAGGATTTCAATAGTTTGCTCCCCCATCCCTGGAAAGAACGGCAGTACAGCTAGAGGATGAGTGTTCCTTATGGCAGTCAGTGGAGAATGAGTGTTCCTCATGCCTGGTGGACAAAAACATGTTTTTCAGAATAAAACGGGTTATATATCATTGTAAAGGCTGGGCATTCTTTTTCGAACAACCAGGGGTGCATGTTTGTTGTTGGGCCCGGTTCGTGGCCACCGTTCGGTTGTAAATGAGTTCTGTTGCCTCCCGGGTGGGGCGTACGAAGCCCTACTTACAACAAACAGAGGCGTCCAAATGGCAAGAGAGGTAGCCGCAACCAGGTTCGGGTAGAACAAGACTTGGAATCCGTGTTTCTTGGCCACTTTTACAAACCCAGACCCAATGTGAAACACAGAAGTGTACCAAAACCTGTGAGGACTTGTGGGACGCCCTCGTCATTCCAAACCCGGACATGCCCAGCATTGGTTTTCCAATATAGAGCAGATAATCCCTAAATAGGATTTGGATGTGTGGTGTCCATTCGGTCTACCTTTGAGTTGACGGCATCTCGAAAAATAAGCCTGGGATTCAGAAGTAAGGGCGCAAGATCTTGTGCAGCCTGCGACACACAAGTCTTTTTCACAATCATGCCCCGCAACTCGAAAATCAGGAAGCTCAACATTGCCGAAATGCACCCAGACTATCACGGGGAAAGGGCACTGTCAGGCCCACAATCATGTCACCGCCGTGTTGCAGACTCAAGCAAAGCATTTTGCAGGCTAGCTTTCGGGCAAATGGCACGTGCTTCCAACAATCATGAAAGTGGACAGGAGGGGTGTGAAAACCTACCCTCCTCCTTTGGCGCAGCACCTTCTGCGCTTCAATGATTTTTGAATAACGGTTCCCCGCCGATCAAACAACAACACAACTCTCCTTTTGGGGTCCCATTTGTGAGCTCCGTGTTTTCATTGAAGGGCGGTATGGCTGATAACCAGAGAGACCCCCCTTTTGTTTCCAATGGTTGCCCTGCTTACCTAGCCTCCATTTGCTCAAATCCCTTGAAACAAAAACATAATACTCAACATCTCCCTGTATGTCCACCGGTGCCAGCGTTCCCTGCTTACCTACACTGCTTCGTCCGTCCACAGCCCCTTATGGCACCTGGGCCGAGGCCCCGGCTGGCGGCTGCCTGGGGAACTCGCCGGGCCCTCCTCCTGAGGCAGCTGGGCGCCCGCAAGGCGCGCTGGGCGCGCTGGGCGGCCCCAACTTGGGTGGGGCACTCTCCTGGAAACGTACAACTCACTTGCCCAAAAGAAACCTGCCAGTGAAAGGTGATCAACCTTGAACATGTTATGGGGGTCTTGAGTAGATGTGGTTCTCAAATCAGGGAAGCCAACAGGGTAACAAGTGAGGGTCCCAAGAAAGGGATTCACAAGGCACTCTCTCCCCAAAAAAACGGGTTCCTCCACAACTAAGAAAAAGGGAGTCCCCACCTCCCAAATCCCGAAGTGCTGTTTCCTGAAAACAAACATAGAACCGGAAAGGACCAAGACAATTAAGTCCCTTTGGAACGGGGTCTCCTCTAAGTGTGTTTTTGGATCCATGTTAATCTGCAACCTGACAGATGGTCCCTCTCAGAGAACACTTGGTCTTCCAGGGGTCCCTTTCAGGCTCTATCCTTGTTTTTGGGAGAGTAACAACATTTTGGGATTTCCAGGGGAGGGGGGGGGGGGGGCGGTGTAGAAACTTATGACCCAAAAGGAAAAAGGAGGATGCCAAGTGTCGATCCAGAGGTTGCTTTTTGTCAGATCCTGTTCAGGAAAACAACATAAAATCATTCTGGAAAACCCTGTTGCCAATGGTTGTGAGAACACGGGCCAGCCAGCAAAACAGGGGTTGCCAAAACAACGGGACTCTAGCCCTATTTCCAGGGAAACCCGAAACACATTCTCCGATTACTTGGCCCACATTTGGGGCACAACGAAAAACGTAATGTCTGACTGTGGTCCATACTTCGTCCCGGTGACTCTTTCCCCCTGAGCCAAGAAAGCTGTTGTAGGTTGAATGGAAAAGTAGTCACACCAAAGACCAGCCATCAGCCTACCCCAGACTGAAAAGTGCTTTGGAGAAGACCCCGGACTTACTAGCAAAAGCGTCAAGCCAAGGGTTGCGGTTTTGTGTGTGTGTGTGCGCGTGCGCCTGTATGCGTGTGGTAAAAACTGGGACGCCAATAATTGGAGTTTGTTCCTTTGGTTTCCCCTTAAAGCAACCGGACGCCCTTGTGAAATGATGGAAAACTGGACTGCTCGAAATAGATGTTGGGAACCACAAGGCGGACCCCTTTCATCGCCTAAGGGAAGGGTTCAGGATTGCCCAGAACAATATGTCTTACTTCCGAATGAGTGGATGGCCACCTTACGTTGACAACTGAAAAATGGTCCAACCCCCAAAGGAGTAAAGTCCAGAAACTCAGGAAGCGAGATAGACGCATCCCCTCGTGGTTCTTGAGGTTCCCTTGCCACGCTCCCGGCGGGAATTCGAGGTTGCGCCTCCAGTTCCAACTGGGCCCGCCAGTCTAAGCGCCTCGGAGCGACTGAGCGACGCTTGCCAAGGGAAACGCGCATCAACGACACCAAAAAAGGCATCAAAGGGGTGTGTGGTTTTCGAGGGTACCCCTTTTTGGATGGCTTGCAAGGGAAACACAAGGAGCAAACATCATTTTGCGGGCCATTTTGCTAAAACTCGAAGAGCGGAAGTATTGAACGATCAAAGAAGGGACGTGACGATGCTCGTTTTCGTCCCAGCAGTGCTCCTCACAATCTGCCCCAGACCCTTTAGGTGACTCCCAACGGGAGTTTGGGCTGCCCAAACTGCAAAGGGATGCTTTTGACAGAAGCCAAGGGGGACCCGTTCTTGGTCGACCCTATGCTCACCTTTTCGCCGGATTCGAGAAGGCGGGGTTGAACAGCCAAGCAGAGCCCCACCCAAAAACCAGAACCTTTCATACCAAAAACCAACAAACTGGAAATGCCAAGCAATGGCCCCCTCCCCACCCCACTCCACTCCACCCCCCTGGGGCCACCTTCTGGATTCTGCTCAACAACCGACTGCTGTGGAGCGGTCTGAGGGGCTGGCCATTCGGACTCCCATAGCTTGGTATAAGCCTGGCGGGCAAGCATGGCCCCCCCCAGAACAGGCGCCCAAAAAGAACTCTTTGGCATGCTGGCAAGCAACTTTGACAGTTGCGCCCCCTGCTCAAAAGAATCAAACAACTGTGAAAGTACAACACGTGCCGAGAAGAGGGACCAAAACTCCAACCCATAAGCGTCACACCACCCAAGGCAAACTCGAACCAATTGACAACCAACAAATGATGCTCAACAACACCCCAAAGCGGCAAACCAGATTGATGGAGAGGGCAAATTCAGTACAGGGGCTCCAAGATGATCCAAGCAAAATCCAGTCTGGATCATGTCCTATGGCTCAGAAACAGTGGCTGCTCATTCCCGCAAGCCCCCGTGCTCTTTTGCATCAGGGTCCAAGCTTCTGAGTAGTCTGGCCTCTCCTGGGGTCCTCCTGGCATCACAAGCCAAAAGGTTGCATCTTGACATGCGGTATGACAACACAACTTGGAACAAAAAAAAGGGGCCAAGGATGGAACCTTCAAGGGTGCATTCAGCCGCGAACCAACCCCTGTGGCGCTACAACTGGGGGGGCTGTCTTCAAATTGGAAAACCCCGAAACCAGGTGGTGGCACTTCCGCTTCCCCTGTCAACGCAGGCAAAACGCCACATCCCAACTCGGCAAACGTCTTATTTTGTTGTTTTTATGCCCGAAGTGATTTGCGCCGGATACGCACAATCAGTGAAATCCTCAAACATGCCTTTGTTCAAGGGAAGCTTGGAAAGACAGATATAAGCTCATAAAATATGCTGGGGATGTCATAAGACCGTAAGACCATCCGCCCTTCAAAGAAAAAAAACACAAAAACGAAACGCATCGCCTTCAAGAGCTCCTTGCAGTGGGGCTTGGGGCTGCCTCGGTAAACACATTTGGCGAGTGGCGCATGGCCGAGGCATGGCCGGCACAAGGAAAAGCCGAGGATTCAGTTACCCTCCCGCCAATTCACATGGAACCTGCCAGCAAGGTGGGGGGGGGTCCTGAAAGCTAAAGGGACTCCCTGTCAGGTTCTATGTTTGGGAGGGTACCCCTGGTAAGCATGGAACGAGTTTCCTGAAATCAACGTCAGAGAGACTCCCCCACTGACCAGGCCCCAAAGAAGAAACAGGCAGAAAAAAAAACTTTAGGGCAAACTTACCCCTTGTTTACTCTCATGGTTGGATTATCCTTAACAGCTATGTTGTAGGGGTTTGGTGATACAACCTTCTAGCGCACCCTGGGATCACACCATGTGAACAATGACCCCATCTTGGCTGATTCCCAGATAGACCCTTGATATGTTCGACTACGTCGGGTAACTCCACCTAATGGCAACCTATTATTCAACCCCTGTCCAAGTGCTTTTTGATAGTATGGATGGACAAAATCGATTTCGCGCTTTGATTGACCATAAAGTTGGTTGGTATTTACGTTGGAGAACCGAATCATGCCTGTGGGAAATCCTTTTGGTGAAAGGAACTTCTATAAGGGCCCAGTTCGCTTCTTGCTTTACTGTTAGCCCAGTCAGACCCCAGAACTCTGGTGGGTCTATGTTTCTATGGGGAAATGCTAGAAAGCCGACAAAGCGCAAAGGCAAACAGGGGCAGTTGAGCCTGGCCATGAGCCCCCATCGAAAAGCCGCAAACGAATCCAACGAATTCGAGAGCTGAGGCCGGAACTGAGGAAGCGCGCCAGGGCCTGTCTGTCCACCTGACTCGAGGAAGGTACGGTAGCCCTGCCATGAACTGGGCTTGGGAATCTGTCTCAATCAGAAGCTTCTTCATTCCCCTGAGCTGTTTGCTTGCCACTAAACTGGTCTTCTCAAAAAATGCAAAAAGTCGAGGAACTGAGGAAGTGAGACAAGAATGTGATGCTCGTTTTTCAATGCAGGATGGTTGCACCGGAGGTGGGCGTCAACTCAGTATTTCAAGCCAGGGAACAGGGAACCCCTCAAACGTACCGACAGTTACCATGGTTTTGTCGTTCACGGTTGCTTTAATTACTCGGAAAACGCGATCGCCGCCAAAGACCCATTGGCTTGCTTCTCTTTGTCAACGGCCTTCCTTTTTGCAGCTGCCAACCCCAAAAAAACGCAACCAACCACACTCAACCGCCAAAAAACCCGCCGATTCGTTTGTCACCACCAACAACCTCCCACGCTGCCGCTCTTTCTTCACAAACACCCATTTTGTCAACAACCTTCGTTGTGGAGCTGCAAACAAACGGTAAACCAACCACCCTCAACCTCAAACTAGCGCGCCACTGCGTTTTTTCCCCACAAGCAACCTTCCACGCGCCCTTCGTTTTTCACAAAAAAAAAAAAAAAACAGAAAATCAAAACAGCAAAATGCCTCCGCCTCCGACTTGGCCCCCCAGAAAAAAAAAAAGAAAAAAAAACCTTCTGGCGGCCCGGGCCAGTGAGCACTGAGCTGCGCGGAGGTAGATCCAGGCCTGTCGGCTTCCGAGGTCTCTGAAAAGAGAGATCCGGCCGTGGCCTGGGAAGACATGGACATCCAGTTTGTTCTTTTAACCGCGATACTAAAAATGATAATAAACACATATCTATATTGACATGTATATATATGTATATTTATATATACAGATATACAGGTATATTTAGATATACAGATATACAGGTGTATATATATATATATATACACAATATTACATAGATAAAGCCAATGCGGAAGACATGGAAGTCCACTTTCGCTGGGCTCCATTGCGACCACGCTTAGCAACAGAAAACACGTTGTGTCCAGCAAATCCAGGGGCCATGAAAGTGGCGTCCTCACGATGACCGTCGGAATCGTGGCTGAAGGGAAAACACCCCCCAAAACAAATATATACAGTTATACACGTATGACGTAGGGGGACAACAGTCCTTCCCTAGTTGACCACAGACTTCCCCGAACGGAGTGATCCCTGAATTGGTGGTGTGGTTTGACCCGGGGTATCTTCCCATTTCAATACTCAGGGGTTCGCAGAGTTTGAAAAGTCTTATAGGCGCCCATGCAAAAAGATGACATTGTTGCTAGCCTGGCAATGTTATCAAAGCCATCGAGGAAGCCCTGTCTGGGGAACCGGTTTGGGCAGCGTTGGTCAATCCCTTGAAGCCTTGCCACAAGTTATACACTTTCAGTGAGCTAATGTCATCACCCCCTCCAAACGGCAACAGCCGACAGCTAAACAACTGAAACGCCTAAGGAAAGCTTATGGCTGGGGATCGCCAAGCTACTAAGGCGGATTGACTCCGAAAACGCAATCCAGGGGCAAGCCGATTCGAATCGGCAGCCGTTGCATCCGGCCCTCTGTTCCACGGTGAGCTCCAAGTCTCCGCAGGGCTCCGGCCTCGAATTTCGAGGCTACCCTCCCATCATGGAAGCTGACAGCCTTGGGGTTTTGGAAGACTCTCCTTTGGAGGAAGCCCCTTGTCCACTTCCATGGTGGGAAGAGGGCAATTCATTGCTTGACTGCGTGCCTGCCTATGGGTATGTGCGCGTGCTGTCTTACTTTCTTTATTGCTTGCCTGGGTGTCTGAGTTGCTTGCATGAGCAACTGGCACGGTGATCGCCGGACAAACCGCAAAACACAAATGACGTGGAAATGAAACAGTAGAGAAACCAAAATTTGACCACTTTGACGGAGAACCGAAACAAAAAGGAAAAACAGTCTGATTCTCAAGTAGTCTCCCCAGGATTTGTTGGAATCATAATTAACTTGTAGTTGCTTAAGGCCGAAGGTGTTGCCAAAGCCTTGTCACCTGTCATGACCGTTCCCCTTTAGAAGCCATTCGACCGTGTAACCCAAACAAGGAGCACCAAGCCCATGCAAAGAGGAACGCACAAGGCGACAAATTTGGAGGACTGCGACTTTCTTCCCAAACCTCCGATAGATTTCCATGGGCAAACGGCACTTCCTTTTTATTGTTTTGGGGTGCGTGCTTTGTCGAGCCAAGAAGGACAACTACAATTTTTGGGGCCAACCACCTTAAAACAAACACATGTTCAACACCTTCAACTGTATGGGAACCCTTCCCCAACAAAGGGTAACAGGGCAACACTGGGAGACCTAGACAAACAAACCAGCCACTTTGAGTGCCAGCCTTGGTAGCCTTGGGGCCTCTGAGCGTCCGCGCGTGGGGATCCCAGTCGGCATCTTCTCCACCTAAGGGCCGACATGAAGAAGGATCATCCGGCTGCCTCCTGAGAAACACATCGGTTCATTTATTTATGTCTCAAAAAAAATGGGGGACCAAGATGGCACACCGGTGTTCCTTCCGGAAAACCGAGTAAAAGAAATGAACGGGTTTTCCCGATACTTCCCAAAAAGACACCGCCAGACGTCTGAGTTCTGGAGTGAGGCCGGGAGCTGTGCCAAAATCCGCTGGCGCGTGCCGTGGTTGGTGCTGCGGGCTCGAACCTCGGCATCTTCCCGCTTTTTCACCGGCGTTCGGTGGCCCGTCCGGTAGAACAAAGGGGGCATGTGGTTGGGTTGGTCCGTTTTTTGAGCGAGGAAACACCTTCAAGAGAACATATTAACCGAACTCAGGACAAAGTAACGAACATAAACGAGGAATGGGAAGGACTTTTGGAAACGAACGCTTTCACTGGGGATGACAATTGCTGGCGATTTCGGAACCCACGTGGTTGAACCACGGGTCACAGAAGAGACTAGACTGGCAACACTGCAGTCGCGAGCCTTGTTGAAGATCACTTGGGCAATTTCTCACGAGCTCACAGGGATGAAACAAGCTTAGCCGTAGTGAAGGCATTCAATGTCCGGGTTGTGAATTGTAGCGATTGTACAGGTCACAGTTAGGTTTGGCAAACTGCTTGACTACCCGAACCAGCCAATAAGAGGCATCCTTAAAAAGAGGCACACCGATTTACTCACTGAGCTGTGCAATGCTTGGCTGCTGGTAGGCCCTCTGCTCGGCCAACAAATGGTTGCAAGCTGAGCCCAAAGGAAACCACAGCCATCCATTGTGATCATCCTGCGGAGCCTGGCGGGCCTCCAGTAGCCATGGGTGAAACGGGGCACCCTCAGCTTCCCCCTAATGGTGGTGAAACGGGGTGGCTTCCCATTTACGACCAACAAGAGGGGTTCAAATCCGCCTGTTTCAGTTAGCCTCCTACATCAGATCGGGGTCATCTGTTTTGAAAGGGCACCTTTGGTTTCAAAGGGATACCAAAAGGACACCACCCATGTTGCCAGGTTCGCTACTACCATGTCCTGATAGAATCTAGTAGCTCCCGAGCTCCTTCTTTAAAGGCAAATTTGGATACCCAAAGCTCCTTGGCTCCCTTCCAACCACCATTTGGAGACAAACCCACTTCTTCATACAACCGTCCGGCAGCAAAAAGGGCAATTTTTCCGGGCTGGCTTGCTTTTCGAATGAGGAAATACCTCCAAAAGAAACTCTTCACCGAAGAAAGCGCCAAGGGAACCACATAAAACCACTTCAACCCCACCGATTTAGGTTTTAGGGTTTAGGGGTTAGGGTCACAACACATCCAGGAAACCACACAAAAAAATAATAATAATAATAATAATAATAATAATAATAAAACAAAAACAAAAAAAATGTATCTACCCCACTTTTTGCTCCCGCCACCGAGCCCCGGGGTTTTTGGGTCGCCCTGCGTCGCCCCCATCCACCTCCACCAGCTTGCCCGTGGCCATGGACTTCAGGTGCACCTGGAAATTTCTCCGCGCGCTGCAAAAAGAGGAGCCCTTCTCCGTCTGACCGGAGTCGTGGAGGTCTGGAGTCTGGCCATGGCAAAGACAGTGTTTTTTGTTTTTTTTTGGGGGGGGGAAAACAAGTGCGATCTTGTTGTTTCTTCTCTCTTGGAAATGAGCCCAACGTCTTCCAGTGCTTCTTAAAAACCTAGGATCTTTCCTCATTTTGTTGGTTTCCCTTCAAACCAATCCAAACTCGGGTGAATGCCGCTGATATCTCACCCGGGCATAGGAAAGCAACAAATACAACAAACAAAACAAGAACAACCAAGCCCAACGTCGCACCCTTGCGATCATGTTCGCAACAAAAAAGAGTCAACTGCCAGTCGGACAGTGCTAAACCAAATTGGGCTCCGCCATCTTTAAATCCCCCCTAAAAACTCAATGGACCGCAGCAGCTGGAATGACCCCAAAAGTAACCATCCCCATAGCTATGGTTTCCTTTAAAGGAATCCCCCAAACGGTTCATTCCACTCCGACAGTGCCTTGCTATCGCACCAGCAAGAAAAGGCCCAAAAGATACGGCGGCGCTGCAAAAACCTGAAGATTGAAGGCGCCAGGACCCCAAAGCAAAGTTGTCAGGCCAATTGACCGGGTTGCTTCCATTCGGTCCTTTCATAGTAGAAAAGAAAAAAAACAAAAGGAAGCCTTTGACCAAGACGGGGTTTGAAAGTTGGGGCAAAAGGCAACAACCAGAACCTGAACCTGGAGAAAGCACGTCTGGTTCATACCCTAAACTTGGAGCTAGTGAAAGCATACTGGGTGGGCCCCCCAAGCAAAAACCTTTAACACCACCTAAAACGGGTAGCCTCAAGAAAGAATACCTCCATATGCGCCCTTGGCAGTGATGTAACTGGCCGCTACATCTAGGGATCACTGGAAAACAGCATCACCCATTTCTCTGAGGTTCCGGCTGGCGTGCCGGACAGCATGGTGCCCGCTGTTTGCACCTCAGGCAGGGCGCCTAAAGGGCCTGTAGATCAACTCACTTCCTGAGTGGATTGGCCAAAGCAAGTTTGAACAAATTATTTACCACCAAAATGATCTTCCCAAAAAGCTAAACGTCCAGGAACCTAGGAAGTGAGACAATAAAACATTCCCCGACCTGAGCAAAGAAATCAGCGATCTCGCTACAGGTGCAGAATTCACCACCGAGCAGACCCAGAACCTACACGGTTTGCTGTCAGGACCTTGCGGCCCTTGTCTTCGCAGATGATACGTGTGCGATACATTTATGAATGCTGAGTTATGTATCTAAGGCGTATGTCTTTCAATATTTGTAAATATACATGCATGTATGACATACACATCTAACAATGTAGATTTGCACACTCATACTCACGATTATCAGCAATCACATTTATAAAGGCCGCTATGTATGAGCACACACACACATTTAGACATTGACACTGCCTTTGCAAGTGGATTGAAGTCACGATGAGTGGAGTAATGGCTCATAACCTACTTACCACAGTTGCAGCAGCAGAATCATCAAAAACAACAAACCTTGGCCAACGTTCAACCCATAACTGCTAGTCAAATGATTCATATGTTATTTCATTATGCTAGGCAACTCAGGAACACCCGTTCCCGGAACAATGATGACCAGCTTGCCCGTTGCAAGCTGCCATTTGGCAGTTTACAGTGTTTCGAACTTTGAGCAAAAAAGCAAACAAACACCAAAACGACAAAGCTCAAACGAGCAGGACTCGCTTCCTTCAAAGCAAACCTGGGAAAGTGCGGACCTTAGTACTGGCCTTCCAACCTTTCACGTTCCTCTCTCTCGCTTTGCTCGCGGCAATTTTTAACGATTGCCCATTTGCAACTAAAACCAGGCTTGCGAACCCTGAAAGGCGCAATGAGGTTTATGACCACATTGATGACCAAACAGCGGCCACGCAAGAAGGAAGTGGGCATCGAACACTGGGGATCGACAAGCGTCCATATGGCTTCCGGCTTTTTCGTGGGCCGCAAATTCTCCGAAGCTCGAGCAACTTTTTACCAGGCCCAGAACCAGCAACAACTCCGCTACAAGGGTAAACATGCCCGGCGCAATTCCCTGTTGGGGTCAAAGGGATGACCAAACCTAGGACAATTTTGCCACCTAACTTTCAACTGTAGGCTGTTGGACGTATAAAGGTTTCAGCAAGTGAACTGTCCGAAGCAAGTACCAGGCTGAAGGGCTATGATCCCAGTCGAAAAAGGAAACGCGCCCTAGACCTCCGTTTTACCCACCCTTCGGACCCCAACTCCCGATTTTCTCGGTTGCTTTCTGCTCCCCTGCTAAAAGTTTAACTTTTTGTGGTTCCATGGAAAAACCCGTTAGCTGGCAACAACAAATAATAAGGTCCTAACATCCAAGCAAAATGCGCCAAAGTTCTCTAGGTTCACAACAGCCATTCGTTCCACGGGGTCCAAGCGCCGATTGGGCCACAGCAACGACGAGTCCCTTTCCCTCGGCTAAGGCGCTACGAAGCGCATGGGGTTGTCTGAAGTTCCCTCACCTGGCGATGGCTCGAGGCAATTTGCTCCAGTTTGAAGTTCCCCTGGAACAAACAAACATATTTCCAGTGATAGCTGTCCTTTGAAGCCAACAGGGAGAACGAAAAAACTTCCGGTCCAGATGTCCTTTGAAGCAAACAGGGAGAAAGCGCTTCCAGTCCAGATGGGCCTTGGAGTTTACAACCTGGCTTAATTTGTTCAGTGACCCTTGTAGAAAGGGCATTTTTTCAAAAGTTCATGGGAAGTCACCTGACCAAAAAAAAAGCGATAAAGGGTGCCAATGAACAACTGCATCATTTTTCTCCGCATGCCCCAAACTGGCCATGACCAAACCTCTGTTGCAATCAAGTGTCCACAAGCATGCCAAGCACTGAGGATGTGGAAGTACGGCCTGTCAGATTTGGGGGAACGCCCACAAGGTCGCAAAAAGTCGGACACATGAGACAAACACTCGGGGCTGTTGGTTACACTGATCTCATCGACAAAGAGCACCGCAAACGTGCCATGCTTCTTCATCCCCAGGATATCAAAGTTCAAATTCTCGTGCCCTGAAACCATCTGAAAGATTGGATTGGCAGGGTCACTGTGATCCTGATTCAAGTCCCCATGTGCCCGCTTCAACATCACCCGGCGAAAAGGAATATTCTCCCCGAAGAAGGGGGACCACTTCTGGACTACAGCAATAAAAGAGCATTGCTTGCCTACTGGCTCTCAACCTGCTTAAATGCACACAATTCTCACATTTGGGGTTGAAATTTGCGCGTTTCATGGCTTTAAAAAACCCACCCCCCCCTGTGGGGGGCGTTCTCCAAAAAAGAAAGGCGCAAGGCCGAGAGACGGTAGCGGCGGAACATGGGAGCCCAAAAGCCGCGAACAACTCACAACCCGGCAGCATCGCCCAGTTGCGCAGTGACCCGGAAGAGTAGAACATGGAACTGTTGAGAACCCAACCCAAAAAGGGAAAAGGGAACCCGCTGAACAATTGTATGACTTTCCCTCCTAAAACTGAACTGAACCCAAAAAGGAAAACCTAAAAAAGTGCCAACAACAGTGAAGATATGAAGTCGCATTTGGTGGTTGTCCTTTGGAAGGGTATGAAGCACAAAAACACCAAGAACTTCAGAGCATGGCGTCGTAGCCCATGGCACGTCCGAGCCCGCAAACCATGGCCTTTGGTCAGCAAGCCAACTTCTGACTGCAGAACTCCCAACCTGCAAAGCTCAGGATCAAACAACCTGGTACTGTTGGTGTCCGCCCAAAAAAATCGACATCATGATCAACAATCACAAGTTGCCAGCTGTTGCTGCATCCATGTCTGGATTTTTGACTGCTCCATCACCTTCGGCCAAAAAGTCAGGGAAACCTGTAGTCTGACACTCGCTCACGCGAAAGTCCACATGGCTCGTCTTTTTTAAGGATATATATATATATATGCAGGTTTTCCTGTTGGGTTCCCTTGTAAATCCACAAACAAAGGGGCACCCTGAAAAAACACGCACCCATATCCTTGAGTTCTTCTTCGGCCTCCGCAGCTCTGCGCGAAAATCCGCAAGAACCCTCCACATCATTCGCCGATCACAAAGGATGCAACAAGAAGCGCCGTCTGTCCAGCGCATGGAAGGGCTGCTTCCTAAAAAAAAACAAAAACGTCATGAACCACCCACGATAGATACTGGGCGAGCAACTGGCGTTTCGCTCCAAGTCCTACAGGGAGCGAATGCAAACCGGCCGCGCGCGGTTGCCCTACCTCGTTGCCTACGCTGCAAGAAGGGGCGTGTGACGGCGTCATTCGCTTCCATACTCCTGGGTTTGTTTTCTATGAAGGACTAATATGACAATCCTAAACCCCTTCAAAAATCTCTTGAAACGCACACAACCCCTCGGTTTTGGGGTTTTGAGAATTGCTGGGGGGGTAGAGTCAGAGAACTTGGGAAGTCAGCTCCCGCGGAGAGGATGGTGCTTTGCACCCAGGACAAATCCCATGTTTTCCACGATCGTTCTTTCCAAGAATGAGCCGGCTTCCATGTTTGGTTGGAGCTGGAAAGGAGGAGCCCCGCAAAACAAAGCTAGCAGGTTACCCCTAGATGTGTCTAGGCAACTCACAAATCCGAAAGGAGGGTTGGACGCTCATGGTGTCTCAAAATTGTTAAACTATGGTTGAGTGCTTGGCTTCCTTGGCTTACGCAAAGTGAAAAGGAAGCCCTGCGGCAAGCCCACTTGGGTATGACGACATCATTGGGGAATTTGTATCCACCAAACGCTTCTCAGTGGTTCGTTGATTTCTTGCTAAAGGCTTAACGGTTAGTGGAATATGTTATACGTCCCTCTCAACACAACAGCAGCCAAAAGTGTAAGGGAAACAGCCTAACATGCCGTGTTTCCCGTTGGTGTCCGTACAAGCCGGGACGAAAAGGGTGTCCGCAAAAAAGCTCTCACACATGCAGGGCACCCCACCCAGCGAAATAAGCACAGCCAATCACAAGAGCCCGGCCACAGCGGCTGCTCCGGAGCGGGCTCCAATTTAAAGCCCACGCGGCCTCATTGACCGACGCCAACAAGGATCAGTTTTGCATACCTCCAAGAGCAAACCTGCACGGTTGCACATGTGTCCAATGGGCTGAAGAGGGACTACCCTGAGTGACTCAGGCAACCCTTTGTGGTGCCAGGAATCTTTCTAGTGAGAGCCCACCAAGCTAAGCGGTATTTATAGGTATGTATAGGGTATAGCTAAGGGAAGCCCCGGTAAAGCTCCTTTACCAGGAAAAGCTTGGCTGGCAAGGACTTACAATTGTAGAAGCATGCTAGTCAAGGGCAAGATGTAGGATGCTACCGAGCCTTCACCTAGCCAACGCCCACGATTGTCCCAAACAAGCGTTCTTTCAACACCACCCAGTCTCAGGCGTGCTCCTGGCACAACCAACGGGAGGTTGTCCCAAACGACATCGTTCCGCCTCCCCTAGTGCTCTCTCTTCATTCTACTTTTCTCTCTCTCTCTCTGTCTCTCTTGCTACACCTCTCTCTCTCCTTCTCTGTCTCACTCTCTCCCTCCCCCTTAATTTCTCTGACAGGCCTAAGTAGGGCCTCGATATGCCTCAATAGACCAGTTGGGGAAATCAAGGGAGACGGGGCTGGCATTTACTTGCTTTGGGGGCATCCGCGTGACCCTATTGAATATGAGCTTCAAACGGTTGCCCCAAAGATCATTTGGGCCTGTCTTTTTCATAAGGGTACCCTTTTTGGGGTGGGTTTAAAGAGGGACCAAAAGGAAAACCACATCTATTTTTTGGGGGGCATTCCCTTAAAAAATGTTAAAAGGAAAACACTTTTTTTTTTTGGGGGGGGGTTCCCCTAAACAAAAAAACACCGCCATCTTGGGGGGGTCCCGGGGGTGTTTTCTAAAAAAAGCCGAGCCACCCATTTCTCCCCCCCTCAATGGGCCGGTTCCGGGCGCCAGGCAATCGCTCTTCAAGGCCAAGCCCTTGAACTCGATCACCTGGTCCGATCGAACGCTCCGAGGTCTGGCTCCGTGTGTTTTCGAGGTACCCTTTTTGCTGGCTGAAAAAAGGGACATGACTTGGTCGAGTTTAGTAGGGGAACTGCGAAAAAAAAACGGACATGATTTTAGTAGAGAGGTTAGAATAAGTTGGTACCTGTTTTTCTCTGTAGTCGATTTTAGTAGGGGAACTTTCCCCAAAAAAGGGTAAAAGGGCACTACTGGGGGACGTAGGGTGTCTCCTCAAAAGGGTCCTAAAAAAGGTGTCTCCAAAATGGTCTCCTAAAACAAAAAGCATGTTGGGTGACCATGTTGGCGTCTCTCTTCTTGGTAACTATCTTTGGGGTGTCTCCTTAAAACAACACACATCCAACTTAGTATTGCAAGTAAATCAGTCACACCCAACCACAATACCACGGTGAATTATGGTAGATCCGTCGGGTTCCGTATGTTCCCTACTTGCAATACAAAGGCATCACCCAAGATGAAGTCCTCTCAAGTTTGGAACCTCGTCTCGTATGGTGGACACTTAGTTGTGTCTATGCTGCAACCATTTTACTTTGGACAATGCTGACGTTTGGGGGTTAGGGTCTGCACGACGATAATCGACGATAAGTGTAGCTTTGGCTTCCCGCCAACATGTCCCAAAAAGGGGTACCAACTCCAAAGGCAGACGAGGCTGAAGGGGATGTTCGATTGTTGTGGCATGAAACAACGGGTATCTGCTTTTGAGGGTGCCCATGTGTTGGTGGTTAAAAAGGGAAAGAGAAAGCCATCATGTTGGGTCCCCCAAACTTCAACAGACCCATGTAATTTAATGTCCTTGTTCCACTCATTTGGGTGCTAAATTGTTCCTAAAATTAAAGCTTATCCGAAAGCAGACCAAAAGGGGCGCATCGCGGTGGGATTGTGGATGCGATGCCCAAACGCCCTCGCTTGAGTGATTGGATCAACTGCCGGTTACGGCTCCCGGGCTCCCAGCCTTCAAACAGGAACTGAAGGAACAAAAACTGTTGCACCTTTACGCAAATGACTACAAACACTGACGAGAAAGTTGAAAGCTTGCCAACTCAACTGCTCTTGCATGTCCCCGTCAACGACTACACGACGAAAACAATGTGAAAAGCAAAGCACGTTCACCTGAACATGCAGTCAGGTGGTTTCGAGCTTGACATCTCGGATCTGCGAGCCCCCGCATGCCCTCCCAAGAAACTGCAAGACAACGCATCCGCCCCATAAAATCAGGACCAAGCTGGAAGTGTTGCCAGCCTTTTGCCGTGCGCCCGGCAATGGAAACCCAACTTCGCCCACCGTCGAACTTCCCTCCAACTTCCGGGGCCCAAGGCGAAGGTGGCCGCTTGCGCACGCTCCGCGGCGTTGCACAGGATCTTGGTGCCTCAAGCGCGTGGCCTGTGATTCGCCGTCTGCGCTTTGGTGCAATGTGGGGCATGTGTTGCAACAACGGTTTCTGGTTAAAGGCATCCAGATTTCAGGGAGGGTTCCAGAGCACAATTTCCGGGACCTAAATCCAGCGATCCACCTGAGATCCAGTTTCCTGGCTTAGACATGTTTGGAAAGACATCCCCTAGTCTCAACATGCAATGTCAAAACGGGTCCAACAGGAATCTCCTGAGCCAAGGGGGCGAGCGGTCTGGTTCCATGTTAATCTGCACGCAAGTAGCCCAACCAAACCTCCTGTCATGGGCAAGCTGAGCTTACCACTAGCAAATGTATGCGGCGTGCGCCAAGAGGCAATACATATTCTTAGCCGCTCTTTCCAAGCACCTCATCAATTACCGTTTACGAGCGATAGCGTCAAGGAGAGCTTTTACTTCATCGAAGGCTAAATGTGTCCTGCCACTAAAGGAGTCTAAAATGGTAACGCGAACAATTCATGTTTGACGCTTGCCCTTATACATACCCAAATGCCAAACCTGGAAACTCCTTCTGGCCAAAATTTCAGCCGCGGACTCAAAAAGGCATTTTTGCGTCCGCCGGCGGAAATGGGGATCTCCGCAAAAAAATCGCGGCGTTTTTGCTTTTCCGGCGGCGTTTTTCATACGCGGCCTTAAAGAGCATTGCTGCCACAACTTTTGCTTTGACCCATGCACATGCGCCAATCTGACAAGCGTTATGAATCATGTTTGTTCGATGCGTGTGGCGAGTACGCAGCCCTCTTTGTCTCCACTGCTTCTGGATTCAAAGGGGCTGGTTGCCCCAAAATACAGGAATCCGTTTTTTTCCTGCATGCACGGTTTAATAGACGGTTTTGTATTGTGCTGGTGTTTCGGGCTACGGCGGAAACACGCGGGATTACGGTGGAAACACGCGTCCAAACAGTGGATGTTCTCAGGGCCTTGAATTGCGCTGCTTGACGCTGGATCTCCTTACCTTCGATTAAGGGGTTATTAGCATCACTGTGCAAAGCACGTCTTGTCACAAATGCATTGCCGGCAGAAATCATGATGCATGCAGTTGGCTATGTAGTTGCGGGCACCGAGAGTGTCAAAGCTCGTCTATTGATGCGCAAGTGCTTGCCATGCCGGCCTACGCATTGTTCTCTGGATGGGTGGAGTCGTTGCTGCGTGCCCAGTGCCCATCTTCATAACTTTCAGCAGCGTTTGTGAGCAAATCAAAGACATGCCAGTTAGTTTTGCATTGTGGGAGCAAGTGCTTGGTGCAGTTAATGATGTGCTAGACCAGGCTTTGCGGCTGTTTTTTCTAGCTGCCGGCGTGTTTCAGAGCTGCCGGCGATTTGTTCAACTTGCGTCTGAAATTCTTGCTGAACGCAAAGCGGCTGAAATTTTGGCCGGACGGAGGTTCCAGGTATTAACAATTTCACTTCTCACAAGATGGGTGCAAGGACGTGCAGGCCTCCTTAGGGAAAGAAAACATTGCAAATCATCATCACAGGTAAGCTCAGTTTACACGCAGGCGAGCTTGTTGTTGGGTATTTGTGCGTGTGCGCTTGTGCGTGCCTGTGTGTGTGTGCAGAATGTGGTTTGCCCCTTTTCAAGGAAAGCGACCGGCACCCAACAAAAACATGGTACCTGTCAGAGGCAGGGATGAATCACCAGCCAGCGTGCTGTCCCGGCGAGCGGCGGAAGCGTCCTTTGCTACCCATGGATAACCAGTGACTAACAAGGACGGACCATGCTTTCCCCAAGAGCGACCGCTATGCGGCCTTTGGGTTGCCACTTTCCCAAAGTCATCTGTACAGTTCCTGGGAGGGTCCCTGCCAAAAGAGCGATCAGTGCCGGAAATAAATGCGGCCTGCAGATTTCAAGTTGGCCCAGCCCCGTTTGCAGCTCTCAGCTGCCGGCTGTTTTTGGTGGTGATCCTAGCAAACAGCGTCAAAATCAGGATCCGTGGGTCAGCGGGTCATGTCACCCTTACTCAATGGGAACCGCCGTCCTAAACCCCAAAAAGGTTGACGCCCATCCTCAGCTACCCCAGGCAAAAGTGCCTTTGGGCGCATTTTGATTCTTCCATTCTGGGGATGTTGCATTTGAGAACAGGAGAAACGCTTTGAGGTTGCGCGAGGCTTGACATGGAGCTTGGTTGCTGTTGACCCACCTGCAAAAAGTTTAACCTTTTGGGGGTTTAATGGAAAATACCATTATTTCCCAAAAAGTTAAAGTCTAAAGATCCAACCCAATAGCAGTCAAGTGGAAGGAAAAACAACAAGAGGCGCATGTTTGCCATCCCTGTCCACCATGGAACTAACCAGTCTTCCAGGAAAGGGGCCAGTCATAAATCAGGAGGTAATGCCAGGTCAAATCACGTCTTCCCCAAAGTATACAATGGAAACGGATCTAAAAAATGGACTTCAGAAGTCAAAAACCTTTTCAACACGGAGTGTTGGCCAATCTATCTTTACATAATGCCCATTGGAAAATAATGGGGAGGAAATCCGATTTCGCAACTGGCAAGGATCTTGCGGATTGCCTCTAAACAGCCCAGGTAGCATAAGCATGTGGGATTCAGGCCAACCATGATTGGCGCATGTACACAGTTCGGCCGCTGGGTTTCCGCCAAACATCTCCCGCTGGCTAGTGTGGATGTTGCAGCTTCCCATTTGGCTTCAGGACACTTCCACGTGCAGTCGGAGCGCCAAGACCGCTTTGGGAGGGAGCGGAGTCCTTGCTTGAGAGCTGCTCCAAGGACCCAAGCGCCGCTTCCAACCCACATGCTCAGCCCAGTTTGGACCCAAAGCTGAACCTTTTGGGGACACTAAAATGGCCCAAAAGGGGCCAACTGGGGAAACTGAATGGTGAAAAGGTCGATTTTCTTTGGGCCTGGGTGAGTATCGGCATGCCCGTTTGGTGCGAGGGGATGGTATCAACCCGACGCTTATTTTGAAAAGCTCTCGACAAATGGATTCCCGACGCAACTCTCCCGGTCCAGCGGCCAGTGTGACCCCGCAGGTACACCTGAGCCGTGTGCAGCGGGGACCGACTCTTGGATGAGCCAATGCTGGTTGCGCAGACTCGGTTCAGAGCAAGCTGCAACATCTCACCGAGTGGAGTGGCCCAAAGCAAGTCTAACAAGATTGCTTCCGAGACAACCGAATTTGCTATCAACAAGATATGTGGGTAAATACCGTTTACAACCGAGACCGAAAGTTGCCCGCATCGGCGAGGTCGCAAACCAAGTTCTTTTTCAAGGGTGTCCTGGCCTGGTCCGACCCCATTGTCACAGGCAATGTGTTCCATCCACGGAGGCCACAGCACCTAGGCACCATGGTGCCTGGAATTCTGTCTACGCCCTGGAAACATCAAGTTGACTCGCCGTTGATCTGTGAATTCACCCGGGTAGGTGCCGCAATTTTCCTGCATGTCCGAAACGAAATGGAAACCCGAATGGGGGAATCGTGCCATCAAATGTTCTCCAACTGCAAAGCTTGGATTTGAAGGGGGCATGAATTCCAATGCTGTGTTGCTGCCCATGTCCCGAGGACGCAGGATCAGGTAAAAGAAGTGGATGTTGCAAAGAAGCCATGCAAACAACAGAAACAAAAGGCTTTAAGAACAAGCCAATCTACCCTGGCCCTTTGGCGTCCATTGCCGTTCTTCTGCACAGAGCACAGCTGAGAAACGTCGCCTTTTGATATTTTACGTCACACCGTCAAAACAGAACCTCCCACGTATCAACTTGGCCTTTCCGAAAAAGGTTCTGCTTTAACTTGGGCGAGTTGGATCGTGCCAGGATCTTTAACTTGCTGGTTCCCAGCAGGGAATGAGAAATGAAATGAGTTTTATAAACCATCCCGTGCAAGTTACTTCCCTCATTCCCTGCTGAGCACCAGCAGGTTAACCTAGGTTCTGCGTTGACAAACACGTTCTATTTCTGACCGTTGTGGAAACCCACGAATGCTTGACCTCCAAATCTGGGCCACGCTTCGACGCCCTGCAAAAAGGTGCTGCTTTGACGTTAGCTTCTTGAAAGGGAAAACGAAGAACAAAACACAAGGGCACACAGTTAAAAGGCAAGCTAAGTCTGGCAATGGAATGAGGAGGAAGCTGAACTGAGGACCTGACAATGTCCTGGGGCTTGATCTGGCCACCCAGCCCGACAGTATCCAGGACCTCCTGTCAGGGCTTTTGACGATGCCACTGTT
>CAUJNA010003760.1:185000-195000 GCA_963377175.1 Effrenium voratum | reverse complement strand
ATGATCGGACTGAATCACCTGATTTCAGCGGACAACGCTTGTGGGGGCGGCTGGACAGCCGGTGGCCTTGTTATTGTTGTTGCGGTTGCTGCTGCTGCTGCTGCTGCTGCTGCTGCTGCTGCTGCTGCTGCTGCTGCTGCTGCTGTATTTGTCTTGTCGTTTTGTTGCGCTGCTGCGGTGTTCTTATCGTCGTAAATTATGCGACGTGATTTGACGTTTCGTCCGGCGGTCGGGTCAATCCAATCGGCTCCTCTTTGTGAGCATCCTTTACCGCCAGCATCTGGAGGATCTCGAACAAAGTCACCCGATCTGCCTGGTTCCACGCATGCCAGCTGAACTACGGCGTGTTTGGCCAATCCTAAGCCCATTCAAAGAGGTTGAAAGAGACCTGCAAGGAACACGAAAGTGTAGTGCGCCGTGACAAGAAAAAATTTGGGCCCAGGTGCCCTGTTCATGGCGACAGGCTATTTTTCGCAAAGGTTTCACCAAAACCCTAGACCGTAGCTTCTGCAACCAAGAGGGTAAAACACTGGAGAGAAGCCAAAGGGGCAAGCTCACATTGCTGACTGGGGGAATCGATCCAAAAGTCCTATAGCTGGTGGTTTGGAGCTTGGAATTGGCTCTCCCCAAACCACTAATCCAGATCACCAATAAAGGGTTACATGACTAGAAGTATTCCCCCCCAAAGTCTGGGTTGCGCCGCCAGCAAAGGGCCAGGGCTGCTGTTGCCCCATCGCTACAGCTAGTTTCTGCCGAGGTAGTGGTTGAATGCCGGGAAACACTGTTTAAAGGTTGAAGGACCTAATAAGGTCCGTCTCCTGACGGCGCGCTTCCTTGCGGATTGGGCCCCCTCTACCGCATCCCCCTACCTAAACGCGCATTGGAGCTCATCTTTTCTAGTATTGTCCGAAAAAAAGTATGGAACATGGAAACCAGTGTGGAATTCCAGGGGCCACCCGCCGCCTGCCCCCACTTCTATATTGAAGGAAGCTTGGATGTTGCAAGCGTGAAGTATATGCCCTCTCGTGCGCTGATAAGGCGGGTCACTTTCAAAAGGAAAAATGGCCGTGCAGGATCCCTGCAGTAAGGTTCTTCCAGAGGTGAATAACAGGAGACCTTGCAAAGGCTTTGTTGGGAGTCAAGAGCACACGAGCAGAAGACCGAACTTCGCTTGGAACAAGTTCAATGTTGAGCGGATTGGCCGGATCATGTCTCAAATGGTGCTGTAGCAAGTGGAAAGAAAACACTTGGGGCGTACATGGGGCTAGCTGCGAATCGCACACTTCAGCAGAATCCACATGGGCTGGGGACATCTCTTGATACTCGAGGCTGCCAGAAAAGGAAAGACCACCATGTGGGACGACGATGCTCAATTGCCCTTGCGGACCTAAAGATACGAGGTCTTTGGAACCTTTCCCCAAAATGGCTGCCCAAAGAGAAAACCCAAAGGATCCAAACTGAATTCGCTTCGAACCGATTGGCGCTTCCAATTGCCTCGGTGCCAAAGGTTGCAGCCTTGCCCTCCATTCTCAGCCTATCGGCTCGAGGCGGCAATTGCCTTGTTTGGCCCCCGCCTGCGTCTTATGTTTCTCGTTTTCGCCCGGAACAACATACTATGATCGACAAGCAGGTTTGGGTGTTGGTTGGTCTCCCAGGGGACCAACCTGGAATCATTGGTTTCCTTTTGATTCCCCTTCAAGGCCAACGTAAGGGGTTCCCCTCAACAGAAACACACAACCGGTATGACAAAACAGGGGCGCAGAAGCAATGTACTTTAAAAGGGGCAGCAAATCCCGGGATTGTTGGGAAGCATTTGCTTTTCCCCGTTAGAGGGCGCTTCCCTCTCCATAACTGGTCCATAACGTTGATCCCGGAACGAACCGGTGGATTAAGAGCCGGGGGGAGTAGATTCAATCTGTCCAACCCTTGCTACGTGCTGCGCGGCACCTCAAAATGAACAAAGAAAAAAACAAACAAAAAAACACCTGCCACAAATTGCCAGGCAAAGCGCTTTTTCTTTGCCAACGGGATGGGGAGACGAATCGGACGGGGCTGTCCAGTGCTCAAAAGGCCCAGGGAAGCCAACCTGCCAACCGGGGTCAAAGTGAATGGGAGCCCCAAATCGCTGGGCTGTCTGTTTTCTGATCTAAAGTTGAGCTTGTAGTGCGGTTAGAAAGGGAACCCCCCACTAAACCCTAAAAACCTGAGGAGGGAGCTAAGAAACACCTGGTTCATTTGTAGGGGGTGTCCCCTTTTTTAGTGGGGTTCAGACCCCGTGGAAAATATGCAGGGGTTCTAATCCGGGGTCCGTACTAGCAAACTTAACCTTTGAAACTCGCCACCTCGCAACCCTTGGTACACAGCAGTAGCAAAAAAACTTGTTTGCTTGCAGCCCCCTACTACATGCACAAAGATGAGCGGACCTAAACATGCCAACAAATGCCAACAACAGTGAAGCAGGTTCAAATTCTCCCCAGGCCGAGGCCCTAGTCGGACGACAGGGGCTTCTGCATTTAAACTTCTGCGGTGCCGAGAACCTGCCCGCGAGAAGGGGGGTCCACGCTATTGGTATGGACAGCATCTAGCAGCAAGTTTCTTAGACCCCACGCTCATTGACTTTTGGCGGCTATAAAGCGCATACAACGATCTTCAATCCTTTGGTAGAACCAGAAAACCACTATATCAAGACCGTATCCCTATAGTAGTGGTTTATATGGCCGATGAATGATGAAGGTAATCGCAATGAAGCCGCATAAAATGACTCTAATCCCAAAAAAACCCGGAAGCTACCTTACTGCCAGTTGGCCCGCGAGTCACGCCTCAGCCAAGCATCATGGCCCTCTGCCTAAGAGCAAGGCAGGGAAAAGGTTGTGAGCCCAATTTACTTGCGGTTCTCACTACGTGGACACTCCTGTTAGGCGGGGTCGGAGGGGGCTTGGGGGGGTTTGGGCACAGGGGTCAGGGAGGATCGAATGGGGTTTGTGGGGGCGGTTTGTGGGCGGGATTGGGGGGGGGGGGGTGCAAATCGGGTGATAAACCCAGCAAGCCGAAAACCCATTGGGGTTAACCAAGCATGTCTTGGGCATATCTTGAGATATACGGATATACGCTTAAATCAGGAAAACACAGGCAGTTCAGCATGCTTTGCAGTGGGATTGCCGATGCCGTTTCATGTTAGCCATGGGCAAGCTGCGGCGAGCGAACATGCAGAAACAAAGCGGCCCAAGGGACCAGCGGGGCCCTGGGGCAAAGGTTCACATAGGCTTTCCTGCTGTGGATGAACGAAATCCTGCACCACCTAAGAGACCCTGGAATGCTTCGATTCCCCAACGTGAATACCAAACAATGGTTTCCTATGGTGGCAAAGTGGCGCGAACGGATTTCGCAATCCACAGTATGACTCCTGCAAAAACCACGCAAAACGGTACAAAACTACTCCACACATTCGCAAGCGAGATCGAAGCCCCCCGAAGAGTGACCCCGACCCCAATCCATGCTCGCCCTTGGTGAAACAGTGTCTCTCACGGCATTTGGTGAGAGACATGTGATGGCCTTGGTTTAGCGGGTTACCCAGCCCAAAAACAAACAGAACGAACAAGAACTACTAAAATTGCCCTTTGGAATGTTAGGCGAACACATCAGGGGCTTCACTTAACACCACCCTTGCACCATGACCACGTGTCTCTCAAGGAGTGGACTGGCCAGAACGAGTCGCTCAACTTTCTGTCTAAAACCAACTTGCCCCTCAAAAACCCATAAACAAAAAGTGATCACCGATCCCCTTTTCGGGCCACTAAAAATGGGAACCTAAAAGGGACAACTACAAGGTCAGATCGGGTATTGATTCAAGAGCCTTTGCTTTCCATAGGGCCGGCTCTTGACACCAGTTTCCAACACGGTCGAAAAAAACCCTCATTTCTCCACGGGAACATTGGACAAATCGCGAGTCCTTTGGTTTTTGCGGGAAATTCAGGGAGTTCCAAAGGAAATTGTACACTGGGACAGTCTTAAACCAATTGCTGCCAGCAACCCTGAACTCAGTTGCCCAGTTTGGACCCAGGAGCAAAAGGTGATCACCTTTCTCTTTTAAGGTGATCAACTTTTGCTGGCCACCAGGATTGGGAAAGCAGATTAGCGCGCATGGGGGAAGCGGGCATGTCCCTGTAAACTTTAAAATCCATGTCGAAATATGACCGGCCAAATATGCCAAAAAAAGCATCCCTGCTTCCCCCCGCCTTGCTTCTTTCTTTGTCGCGTTTGGGAACTGGGGGGTGGAGGGGTGGGGGAACTCTCTCTCGTAAGCTCTGCGGGCTCTGTTTTCGGGCTAGCTTCTCGGACTCGGGGACTCCAAAGGTTTTCAACCTGGAGCTATGGGTCTGTCGGGTGTTTTTAGGGTATATCCAAATACAACAATATGTTCTCCCCCTTGGTTTCCCCTTAAAGATCCACTTGGTCGCCCCTTCAAGCCATAAAAACTGAGATGCCCAGTGGCCATGGGAACAAAAGGGCCTGCTTTTTCGGTTGGTTGCGATTGAAGGGGGGGAACCCTTCAAAAAAACAAATGAAAAAAGAGGCGAAATCCACTGGGCAACTGGGAAAAGCGCTTACCCAAAAAAAGAACCCATTTCGAGTCCCTGGCAGGCGCTGACACCTCCTCAGGCACCTTGGACAGGTCGCCGGCCCGGCCCCAAAAGAAGCCATCGGCATCGCCCATTTGGCTTTTGGCCCCCTGGAAAAATCCAGTAGTGAAATCGATTCCCTGTAAAACCAAAAAACGGAAGGTAAGACATATTGATTGCAGCAAATGGAAGACACCTCCCCCAAAAAGAAAAAAGGGCACAACGGGCCCTGGCCCCATCCATTGACACTGCACTTCAAATCAAACTTCCTCACGAAAGCACATTGTTCATAGAAGGGGCCTGTTCAGCCTCAGCACATGGGCCAAATGGCAAAACACAACCTTTAGTTGGCATTCAACCATCCTTTGGGATCCAATATTGATTGAATCGCACGCCTTCGGATTCACCCAAAGGCTCCTTTTCCAAGAGTTCTCACATTTTGCTCGCCGGTCCGCGGACCGAGTTCACTTTTTAAACGGTTCACCTGGATCGCCAGTTGCGATCGCTTTTTTCACATGCACTTTACCCCCCAAAACCAGCAACAGTGACTGAAAAAACGCAGCAACTTGGCTATCTAGGCCCTGCTTTTTAGGGCCAAGCCAAAAAAGGAAAATCTTGAAACATCTTGAAACAATTTCTCCCGTTTGGATGGCTCTCTTTCTGGCTTCCTTGAAAAGAATCCAGGCGAGAGAATCGCCCGAACCGTCCGAAGGGCGATTCTGCGTCATCTGCCCCCAAAAAACATATGACCTTCCTATCCACCACAGGTCTAGTCTTTGACCCTAGTGGCGAAAGAGTATATTGTTTAGAAGAAACCAACAGCTCCATCTCCAAATCACGAAAGCCTAGCCTCCCTAAAGACTTGAAACGCACAAGTACCTCAGCTTTTGCCCGCCCCCCCTGCCAAAGAAATATGCTTGTATCTGGATCATACTTAGTTCAAAGGAGAGATTTGAATCTCGTCGTTGTTTTTCTTTCGTTCTTAAAAAAAGGAAAACAATATAAGACCACCCACCTTTGGGGACCCCCCCCCCCCTCACGACTCCCCCACTTCCCTCGCCTCGGAGACCTCGGTGGCCGTCTCCACCGTTGTCTCCAGTTCCGGCCTCGATTTCGGCCTTTCAGGCCAACCCCCCAGGTCCTTTCAAACCGGGTCCAGACTTCGTTGGTTCTGTTTCTGGGTAACACCACCGCAATAACTGTAGTATAAATATGATGCTGATACAAAAAATACAACTAAACATACAACTAAACATACAACAGTCAACACCTGCATCAGTGACCGGCACGGTGCAGACAGGATCAGTGGTACAACACTCCAGACTTCTTTGGTTCTGTTGATGGGCAAAACAACTGTAGTATAAGTTGTGATGCTGATGCAACAAAATACCACTAAAACATACCAGAAAGAAAGCCAAACACATCGCTTCTAGGAAAAATGAACAGAACCGAAAAGGCCAATCATGAAGGAATCAAGCTTCGACAGGATGGGAGCAAACAGCGCCCAAACGTGGCGAGCTGCCTTTGAACGCATTTCTTGCCTCAGCCCAAGCATCGGGTCCCGAACGTCAGATCTCAAGAGCCTTCCACAGGGCATCGCCAAATGGGAAGCCGAATTGAGGCCATACCAGGCCTGCTGAGCACAACTAGGCGGCCGAATGGTTTTGTCAGAAATAGGGCCATAAGCCCAATGAACCACATTTAGGGGCCTCATAAGCCCAGTAAACCTGGTGAACCTGGTAAAAACCAATAGACCCAGCAGGCCAGGCCGCATGGAGGTTTAGACGAATCTGGGCGAAGGCTACCAGCTTGCGCAACTTGGAGCCCCCAGCACTTCAGCCGGCTCCTAGCGCAGAAAATCCCCTGCCATGCGTCAAACCAGGGAGAGCCGCCTCCCTTGGAGGCACGGGGTTCCAAGCGATGCGGCCGGGGAGGGGGGGGACCAGTGTGCCAAAATCTGTCGTGGTTACTCAAAACCCCTTTCAAACCTAAAGAATGGTACCCTAAAACCAGTTAGCCTGAGAAGATACAATCTCACCCTTGAACCCTTAAATGCAAATACCCCCAACGTGTTTTCCTTGAGCGCCCCGTTCAAACCAAACAAGCTAAACGAGCTCGATTGTCTCATGCTGATTCTGAATCCACCTCCAAAGAGAAAAAGGAGCACACCCCCTCAGACTAACGCAAAGCCCAACCCTGCATCATGTCCAAATCAATCCCCTTGTAGGGCACGCTCATTTTGGGCTCCCCTGAAACTTGCAACGGAAGAGCCGAAGCCTGGCATAGGAACTAGGTCCTCCAGTAGAGAGGTTAGAATAAGGGTACCTTTTTTTTCTTCTGTAGTCTATTTTAATAGGGGAACCCTCCCCAAAAAAGGGGTGAGAAAGGGCACGACTGGGGGACCTAGAGAAGCAACCCTTGACCGCATGGCCCTTGATCTTGATCCCAGGTCCTCTGCGGAGACGTCTACAGGAACCTCCTGGGCACGTGGAAAACGAAGCCACGTGCCTCCCTAGGACGGCACGCCGGCCTTGGTAGTGAACTACTTTTCAGTCGAGAAAGTGAGATGGAACGAATCCTCCGTTTCGCTCGCCCACAGGGCTCCCCAAAAGATACAACAAAAACAAAAGTAGTTGGATCCCTTCCTGGCTGGTAGCCAGGAATTCCGGTTTGCCCAGAATGGCGAAGCAGTGGGTTCTAGTGACTTCTCAAAAGAATGGAGGGTGGGATCAGTGGAAAACTTATACGTTCCAAACTCGGATGTTTGCACGCCACCTGCAAACCCCAACAGGGGCTATCCACGACTCATCAAGTGAATCATGCTTTGTGACGTCCTTGGTTCTAAAAAGGGGGTCTGGACAAATCAGAAAATCTCCATCAATCCAGGGCTATGTACGGGGGCGTGAGCTGAACCCTGCAGAACGTCAACACCAACTTATGCCAATTTGAGGTGTCTCTTTTCAGGGTACCCTTGTTTGGTGGTCTTCAAGGGAAGCAAACGGACACCCATCATGCTTGGGGCTTGGGGGGCTCCCTATCCAAGATCCGGGGCAAGGGGGGGAGGAGGGGGGGCGGGTGGATGCCCTGCTACTTTGCCAACCAATCAGATTCCATTCGGGTAAATTAGAGGGGGTCCTGGATCCAGGGCCCAGTGCCTGTGGAGCCTTTGAGGGTCGGGGTTCAATCCCAAAACCCCAGTTCTAAACTGAAGACTGCCAAAAAAATTACCTCTTGATCTTGACGAAGAGAAACTGCCACAGGGGTGTGTATTTTCATGCTTCACCTGATGCACCCAAATTGGCCAACGTACCCTTCTCAAGGCATATGGGGCGTCTTTGTACAGGTTCGGGCCCTTGGTTGCTTCAGGAAGCCCAAGCCCATGTTGCGCACATTTGGAGACGAAGCCGTACAAATGGGCGGCTTCCTGCTCCCTCAAGATCACCCCAAGTGGATCGGCTCAACAAAGCCATCTTATGGCTTTCTTTCTGAACTGGACCACCGAAAAGTTCAATCCCACACAGCCAAAGGAACAACACACAACGGTATCGAGATGCTCCGAGCCTCTGCTGGACATGGGCTACAGGGGTTTATAATGCTAGGTCCTCCAGTAGAGAGGTCTGAATGATACCCTTTTTTCTGTAGTCTATTTTAGTAAGGGAACCCTCCCCCAAAAAAGGGCAACAGGGCACTACTGGGGGACCTAGAATGGTTTCCACCAACAAGTTTACAAATTTCAGAGGGTGTTACACCGGTCACCTGCCCCTTGCACTTGAGATCCAGGTGGGTTCTTCTCAAAATAGGGGTACCTGAAAACGGTTGGTTCGATTTGAATTGAACAACTCCCAGTCCTGGTGAAATGAGGACCTTCGTATCAAAGGCGGCCCCCATTTTGTCCCCAAGTTGTTCAGGGACCTTGGTGGGAAACGAGAACCCCTTGTGGTTTGTTGATTCATTTTGTGGTGGGAGCCCATGAAACGAACAGATTTACAGGGTGCCACTGCTAAAACCGAAACCCAACTCCCAAACACCTTTCCCAAATGGTCTTCCCCAAGCAAAACGCGCAGGTCCGGGTGCTTGAACCCCGTTCGGCGAAACCGGATCTCTGAGGAGAACACCACCTGCGTGTCCTGGCGAAACCCGAAACGGTGCCCGCGAAATCCCCCGAAGACGAAGCCGGTTCACCACGAGTGAAACGCCAGGAGGGGACCGAAATCAACACACAGTCAAGACAGCCCCTAGGCCCCCTGGCCAAGACAGTTGGAGGAAGGAGCTTTCAACCCGTTGGCAACCTGAAATCAAATTGATCTCATCAATTCAAAAAGCCATATTTATCGTCACAAAGAAGAATAACAAACAATGTCCAAAGAAGGATAAGATATCAACCATAAAGCCCAAGATCCGCAATCCGCGCATCTCTCTCGAATCGCGAGGCCTTCTCCACGGGCTTGGGCTCGTCCCTTGGCCGATGGGACTGGACAGGTAGACTAGGGCTGGAAGAGCCCAACTGCTTGGAGCTCGTCTAGATCCATCTGTTGAGTTGGTGCTCTTGGTGGCCATTCAGGGAGCAACGCGGCGTTTTCGGCTTCAAGCAGCGTTTGGGGGTTGCTACTTTTTGTTGCTTTGTTGAGAAGCTGCTGCTCTTGGCGGTTGCTTTATTGAGAAGCCAAACGGTCATGCACGTTCATCTAAGAGAAGCTCAAGGACGACAAATCCAAAAAACATAAATAAAGAAGAAGCTCCAGGAATCATAAGCCCCTTGAATGATACGGGAGAAGACCCCTTTCATACGAATCCCGCGAGATATTCTGAACATAACACGGAAGTACCCTCCAAAAAAGACACTCCCAAATAGGGGACCCCGGAAATCGTGGGTTTTAAACCAGCCTGAACCTTGCACCCAGAAACAAAAACCCGTAACAACCCCGGAGCCCACAAAGGAAGGTTCCCTTCACCCATCCTTCTCCTCAGAAACCACCCATCTTGCAAACGCGAAAGCATCTAAAGGGCATCTCAATCCACGTTGGGATGTCCACATTTGTTGCCTGAAAAGAACAGGGATCACTGGATGTCCCTTCAAAACCTGCACTTTCCGGTGGCTTCCTTTGAAACGACCGCCACTTTAATGAAGATTCCCTTTAAAGGGACATGCAAGACAGGGAAAAAAAACGGGAGAGTGGAAGTTTGAAGGTTCCCCTTTACAGGGAAATGGAAGAAATGGGAAAAGCCCGGCGAGACTGGACATGGAATATGGAAGGCCGGCGCTTGTGACCTGGGGCCGCCGGCGGTTTGTCCAGCTCTGAGAAGGCAGACACCGTGGAGGTGGTCCGACCCTCGAAAAAAGCGGAGGCAAAGTGGCTCGAAACCACAAGCTTTGTTGATCG
>CAUJNA010003760.1:0-180000 GCA_963377175.1 Effrenium voratum | reverse complement strand
ACTACTACTACTACTACTACTATTACTACTACTACACGACTGCCAGCACGAAAACAGCACGAGGTCTAAATGCGTTTTGCCGGGCCGAAAAAGCGCATCTAGCTTTCATCCTTGCCGAAAACCATGGTCCGGGGCCAACTCCGGAAACGAGCATAGGAACGGAAGGAGCATGATGTGTAGATGCATTTTTCGTGGCCGGGAAAACGCATCTGGGAGCGTGCTCCTTCTAGGAGCTGCCTTGAAAATCCCCTGCTTGTCCAGATGAATTTTTCGGGGCCGGGAAAACGCATCTGGGAGCGTGCTCCGTCTAGGAGCTGCCTTGACAATCCACCGCTCGTCTAGATGCATTTTTCGGGGCCGGGAAAACGCATCTGGGAGCATGCATGCTCCTTCTAGGATCTGCTTTGAAAATCCACCGCTTGTCCAGATGCATTGTTCGGGGCCGGGAAAACGCATCTGGGAGCATGCTCCTTCTAGGAGCTGCCTTGAGAACCCACCGCTTGTCCAAATGCATTTTTGGGGGCCGGGAAAACGCATCTGGGAGCATGCTCCTTCTAGGAGCTGCCTTGAGAATCCACCGCTCGTCTAGATGCATTTTTCGGGGCCGGGAAAACGCATCTGGGAGCGTGCTCCGTCTAGGAGCTGCCTTGAGAACCCGCCACTCGTCTAGATGCATTTTTCGGGGCCGGGAAAACGCATCTGGGAGCATGCTCCTTCTAGGAGCTGCCTCGAGAACCCACCGCTTGTCCAAATGCATTTTTCGGGCCGGGAAAACGCATCTGGGAGCATGCTCCTTCTAGGAGCTGCCTTGAGAACCCACCGCTCGTCTAGATGCATTTTTCGGGGCCGGGAAAACGCATCTGGGAGCATGCTCCTTCTAGGAGCTGCCTTGACAATCCACCGCTCGTCTAGATGCATTTTTCGGGGCCGGGAAAACGCATCTGGGAGCATGCTCCTTCTAGGAGCTGCCTTGAAAATCCACCGCTTGTCCAGATGCATTTTTCGGGGCCGGGAAAACGCATCTGGGAGCATGCTCCTTCTAGGAGCTGCCTTGAGAACCCACCACTCGTCTAGATGCATTTTTCGGGGCCGGGAAAACGCATCTGGGAGCGTGCTCCTTCTAGGAGTGCCTTGACAATCCACCGCTCGTCTAGATGCATTTTTTCGAGCCGGAAAAACGCATCTGGGAGCATGCTGCTTCTAGGAGCTGCCTCGAGAACCCATCGCTTGTCCAAATGCATTTTTCGGAGCCGGGAAAACGCATCTGGGAGCATGCTCCTTCTAGGAGCTGCCTTGAGAACCCACCGCTCGTCTAGATGCATTTTTCGGGGCCGGGAAAACGTGCTCCTTCTAGGAGCTGCCTTGAGAATCCACCGCTCGTCTAGATGCATTTTTCGGGGCCGGGAAAACGAATCTGGGAGCATGCTCCTTCTAGGAGCTGCCTTGACAATCCACCGCTCGTCTAGATGCATTTTTCGCAGCCGGGAAAACGAATCTGGGAGCATGCTCCTTCTAGGAGCTGCCTTGACAATCCACCGCTCGTCCAGATGCATTTTTCGGAGCCGGGAAAACGCATCTGGGAGCATGCTCCTTCTAGGAGCTGCCTTGACAATCCACCGCTCGTCTAGATGCATTTTTCCGAGCCGGGAAAACGCATCTGGGAGCATGCTGCTTCTAGGAGCTGCCTCGAGAACCCACCGCTTGTCCAAATGCATTTTTCTGAGCCGGGAAAACGCATCTGGGAGCATGCATGCTCCTTCTAGGAGCTGCTTTGAAAATCCACCGCTTGTCCAGATGCATTGTTCGGGGCCGGGAAAACGCATCTGGGAGCATGCTCCTTCTAGGAGCTGCCTTGAGAACCCACCGATTGTCCAAATGCATTTTTCGGGGCCGGGAAAACGCATCTGGGAGCATGCTCCTTCTAGGAGCTGCCTTGAGAATCCACTGCTCGTCTAGATGCATTTTTCGGGGCCGGGAAAACGCATCTGGGAGCGTGCTCCGTCTAGGAGCTGCCTTGAGAACCCGCCACTCGTCTAGATGCATTTTTCGGGGCCGGGAAAACGCATCTGGGAGCATGCTCCTTCTAGGAGCTGCCTTGACAATCCACCGCTCGTCCAGATGCATTTTTCGGGGCCGGGAAAACGCATCTGGGAGCGTGCTCCTTCTAGGAGCTGCCTTGAGAATCCACCGCTCGTCTAGATGCATTTTTCGGAGCCGGGAAAACGCATCTGGAACCATGCTCCTTCCAGGAGCTGCCTTGAGAATCCACCGCGCGTCTAGATGCATTTTTCCGAGCCGGGAAAACGCATCTGGGAGCATGCTCCTTCTAGGAGCTGCCTCGGGAACCCACGGATTGTCCAAATGCATTTTTCGGAGCCGGGAAAACGCATCTGGGAGCATGCTCCTTCTAGGAGCTGCCTTGAGAATCCACCGCTCGTCTTGATGCGTTTTTCGGGGCCGGGAAAACGCATCTAGGAGCATGCTAGCTGCCTTGAGAATCCACCGCTCGTCTAGATGCATTTTTCGGAGCCGGGAAAACGCATCTGGGAGCATGCTCCTTCTAGGAGCTGCCTTGAGAATCCACCGCTCGTCCAGATGCATTTTTCGGAGCCGGGAAAACGCATCTGGGAGCGTGCTCCGTCTAGGAGCTGCCTCCCGCCACTTGTCTAGATGCATTTTTCGGGGCCGGGAAAACGCATCTGGGAGCATGCTCCTTCTAGAGCTGCCTTGACCCCACCGCTCGTCTAGATGCATTTTTCGGGGCCGGGAAAACGCATCTGGAACATGCTCCTTCTAGGAGCTGCCTTGAGAATCCACCGCTCGTCTGCAGATGCATTTTCTAGGGGGAAAAAAAACGCATCTGGGAGCATGCTCCTTCTAGGAGCTGCCTTGAGAATCCACCGCTCGTCTAGATGCATTTTTCGGAGCCGGGAAAACGCATCTGGGAGCATGCTCCTTCTAGGAGCTGCCTTGAGAATCCACCGCTCGTCTAGATGCATTTTTCGGGGCCGGGAAAACGCATCTGGGAGCATGCTCCTTCTAGGAGCTGCCTTGAGAATCCACCGCTCGTCTAGATGCATTTTTCGGGGCCGGGAAAACGCATGTGGGAGCACGCTGTTTCTGGAGACTTCCATCAGTTGTGCCCCCGGAGCCTTGCAAGCTGGTCGAATCGGATCGGTCGAATCGCTTCGGCCCTGGTCGAATCGAAAAATCGAATCGAGCCGAATCGCATCGGCCATCCATGTTACCTGGAAGCCAAAGGGAAAACGACACATTTTTCGCAGTAGAGGTTTAGTCTTGAGCCCGCCGAGTTCCACGGTTCGCTGGTGCCCTTGCACAAACACCTAGAAGTTCCATTGATGAGAGCTAATTTCCAGGGCATGTCTATTTGGGGTAGGTAAGTGGGACCTTGGAGACATGCATGTGTGGATGGAATGGTCAGTCAAGATGTGGCGGGGCAGAACAAAGGGAGTGCGGTATCAATACTTGTGCGGTTTCCTTTGGGTAGGGATGCACCTGCCTTCAAATGCGTCGAACGGATTCAAGCCGCAATGTCAATTAGGCATCCTGTGAGCATGAAGGCTGAATGATTTCAAACAGCTCAAGCTTGCGCTGTCGGGCAGCCACCACGTTGAACCAAAAAAAAGCTGTCCATGAAGAAGATTAGCGCTTGGTGAGGCCTAGGGTCAACAGGTGACAGCCCGTCACCGCACCTCGTTTCACACCTTCAAGTCAGGTTGGTTGAGCACTCACTTGCCACCTTTCTTCATCAGACTCAGACTGCTAAAGGCTAAAAGTGAACTTATTGCTTGTCGGAGGAAATGATAGAACACAAAGAAGCCAAAGAGTGAACAAGGTACTCCGCCACATTTCTCACAGAAGGAGCCCAAAAGGTCGGATTCCCAAACGTTTCCTCTACAAATGCTGGGCTTCTTGGCTAATCCATGTGAGTCATGATCAAAACCTGGTATAAAAATGGTGCACCCAAACCAATGAACAGAATATAAAAGGCGGCCGCGCTTATTTCTGGTTGGGATCATTATCCCTTACTCACCTAAACTCGGTTGCTGCCTGCTCCCCTGCTAAGAGTTTAACTTTTAGCGGTTTAATACGGAAAGCCCATTAGTTGGCAGAAAGTTAAAGTCCTAACATCCCTTGGCAAAATGCCCCAAAGTACTCACCTAAAGCTACCCGGGTTTTGATTGTGGCCCATGTACACCGAGGCCCCCGCGAGGCCGAGGAAGGGCGCGAGGCCGATGGCTCCTTCACGGGCCTGGCGGGTGGCTCGTCTTCTTTTAAGGGAAACCCAGAAATTGTGGCTTTCCCAGGGCTACCTTCCATTTCCATTCTTTTCAGGGATCCGAATCTTTTCAGGAAACCATCAAAAACCCTGGGAGTTTCCCTTTAAAACCACACCAAGATGTGTACCTTCAAAAAAAAAACAGAGACAAAACTGGTTGATCGATCCGTTTGCGATACGTTGCTTTTGTGTGGTAAGTTTGAATACTCCAAATTCACCCGTTCCAAACCTCATTTTCGATCCGCTCAACCCAAAACTAGCCAAAGCAGCAACATATCTACAAATTGGTTTCCCATCAGGCAATTTGATTCCGCACAGCCCCATTCTTTTGCTTGATCCTGGGTTCCCACATGCATGTTCATTAGCAGGCTGCATGTGTCTCTTTCAGGGGTCACTGGATTCTCCAAAACAGGTTGCGACTTACTGGTGGTTTCCATTGAAACGATCCCCACTTTTGGACGTTCCAAGAAGGGAAGTGGCTCGGAAGCCCTGTGATCAGGTCAAAGGGACGCTAGTTGATCCAAAGAATCTGTAGCTCTCCCTGTCTCAGAGCTGCTCCGGATGTGAAAAACACCCTGTCCGTAAGTTCAAAGTGGGCCATTCCTGGCAATCCGGGAGTCCCATGGAAGGACACCTCTTGAAACAAGGCAACAAGAATACAGGCTCTATGAATCCTCAAAATTGAAAAACAGTTCGGTGGGCAAGTGTGCTTTGCAAGATCAATTGTTCACCTCGCTATGTGTTTAAACCCATCTCTACATATTCTGTATATATATATACATATCTGTACACGTGTCTATGTAACTTTGGAGCGTGGCAACCTTAAAGCCTCCAGCTTTGCACACGCACTGAGCTCCAAGAGTCCCAGGCTCCCCGGCGAAAGCGGATTCCCGCTGACGTCCAGCCAGGACACCACACCTACCGCACTGTCACTCGATTCCATTCCGCTGGGCACTTTGAAAGGGACCTGGAAATGGGAAGCTTGGCTAGCTGCCACAAAACCTCCGTCCACAAGAAACTCACAGCTCACTCCATGGCAGCTCGCGCTGTGCATGCTTTACAGAGCTAATTGGGGCGCGAATGTCATAGGATTCCAACCCTGTCTCTCTTAACCGTCCCTAAAACTCGTTTCCTCCAGACAAGCCCTTGTCATATGGTCTTGTTAGGGCCGAGGCCAAGAAACTCGTCGGTAAGCAATGGAGACGGGGTGGGTCTGTGGCCACCCCTGCAAAAATGTTGCTTTTTGTTTTTGGCTGGTTTGCGGGGGAAGCAGCCATGTTCCAACAAGTGCAAAGGTGAGTGGTCAGAGCAACGAACAACTTTGAGCAACGGACCAATCAAATTGTTTTGGTTCCCCTAGGCTTAGCTGGGCTGTTCAGAATCGAGTGTTGGCCAATCCTGATCCAGAACCCCTATCGGAAAACCACCGCAAAGAAGACAGGACACCGTTCCTAACCCAAAAGATCCTGCGGATTTAGTGCCAACGGGCCCGCAGGACCTGAAGCCAAGCATCTCCATGCTTGGACCCCACAAGCCCAGCTCCCTACGGACATGACATATTACCTGCATTTGTTGCTTTCGGGGTGGCAACCTAGCGCAGATACACATCTAGGCATTGGTATAGGCGGTATAGGGTGTTGCTTCGTCGGGGTGCTACTCCTTAGCCAGCCCAAGTCAAGCAAACGGAAGTGGCGTCTACCGGAGCCTGCCGCTTCTGCCAGTCTCCCCATCTTACTCACCAATAGCAGTAGGCCAGAAAGAAACAAACGATGAGCACGCATGGCTTAGCAGCTCCCAAAAGTGCCAAAATGTAAATTGGCTCTCTCGTCGGTGGGCATGAGCCAAAAAACACACCCGTTTCTGAGCCTTCCTGTCGCAAAACGTGGGCTGCCGAGCTGCCATGGTCTTGCTGACCCCCGGTTACCCTAGAACTCAGGGTGCCACTCAGGGCCGTTTTTGTGAAGGGTGCACTAGTTGTCGCAAGGGGAAACCGAAAGGAAGCCATGAGTTGTTTGTATGTTCTTGGGGCTTTGAATGTGTTCTTTTGTGAGGATCCTCAAAAAAACAAAACCCATGTGCAAACAAGGAACAAGCCGGGCTTGGTGACACAATCCGGGGAGAAAGCGGACCGGCGCCTTTGCCGATGGATGGCCCGGTGGGCACTTCGGGCCTTGAACCACGGCAGTTGGGCCTTTCTAGCTCCCACCAGGGCTAGGCACTTGGGTGGCTCGGCTTTTTCAGAACCCCCCCCCACCAAAAACAAAAAAAAACAGGGACGGGGGAGGGGGGAGGCCGTTTAGGTTTTAGTGGTTTTTAGTTGGTTTAGTGGCTGGGCGCCCATTTGACTCACAAGTTTTAGCTGAGGGCAGCCCAGTTCAGGTAGGTGGTTTTCTTTTGGTTTCCCCTTAGAAGCCACAAAACGGGGGTTACAAGAGGAACACCGTATTAAAGCCGGGGTTCTTTGAAGGTGTGCAGGGGGTACATGTTTGACTGGGTTGCCACAAGCCCGAACGAGCCAAAAGGATCGTGATCGGCCCCCAATAGCCGACGCACTCATGTGTTTAACAGGGCTGCCACTTCTGTGATACAACAGAAAGGGCTTCCCAAAGACTATTTTGTCAATAGAAAGGGGGATTTTCTTGTATTACAGAAGTGGGGAGAAACCTCTTGATCCCGGAACCCTGTTTAACAACCAACCAACCCCTGGTCAAAGATACGGCCCCTTGGACCGCGGCGAATTTGGACAACTTGTTCCCCGTTAGCCCATCCGCCCTACGTTACGGGAGGGTCCCATTCCATGTCCAACCTTCCCCATACAAACGGAATAGAAAAGGGGGTCCCCGCTCCCAATTCCATTTATGATCGGGCGGGGATAGTTGCCAGCTTACGAATTCTCCGCTTCGTCACTTCCAGCCAAGAGAACCTTGCCAAACGGACCAAACTTGGATTACCAAACAGTCAAAACGCCGACTTTGGACATATGAGACTAGCCAAGGGTAAGAATCTAAGGCGCGGAACGGAGGTGGCCCATACGTCTGAGTACATGTCAAATGTGCGCCTTCTGGCGCGTGCTTGGTAACCACTGGTTAAACTGCATCCTACCTGCGCTCACTGTTTGGGTTCAAGAGCCCGGGGCTCAACCTAACCAACCCCAAACCACCAAATAAGAGATATGTGATGCAATCTCCGTCTCAAGAAATGGGCGTGTCTTTTTTGTGCCCCCCCCCAAAAAAAATGGTGCTGCTTTTGGTCGCTCTTTAAACACCAAACCCAAAAGGGGTTCCATAAAACCAGCCACACCCAAGTGGCGTTGAGATTCGCGTTGCGAGCAGTAAGACACACGCCCTTCAAGTATGACTGCTTGTCGTTACAATTAAATCGCCAACCCAAACCTTCAAAAATTTTTGGAAGAAAACATAGCCCCTGCTTTTTGTGTGCAGATGATTTAAAAAGGATGCCCAACCGAAAGGGGTACCCACCCCAAAAGAAACACATGCCGACCCCCCCCCCCCAACAAAAACAAATCAAACCCCGCCCAACAATAGGGGAACCCGCGCCAAAACAGGTAAAAAAACGGGAAGCATCCCAACGGATGCTCCGGGTTTTCACGGAAACCCGTCAGCGAGGCGTGCCTGGAGCGCCGGGATTTCGGGGTCCACCCAGGCCAGCCTAAGGTGGGCCTCTGCCGCGTGGGAAGGGAGAAGGAGCCGGCAGAAGGGCTCGTCTTTTTGGAGTTGGTACCCTTTTTGGTTTTAAATGGAATCCGATAATAAGGAAAACCGCCGTCAAAACACATACATATATATATATATATATAATATGTATATATATCATACTTGGCACGGATCAAAACAGTGACCCAAAAGTGGCGTTCCTTTACGCTCATTTAGTTCCATCCCGACAAAGGTACCTCAAAAGAAATTAAAAGAATCACACACACACACACACAGACACAGGCACACACACACACACACACCACACACACACCACACACACTCACACATGGGGTGTCTCAAAATGAGTTCCAAAATGGCTTGCCTCCATGTCCTCCCCCAAAAGTTCCCAACTCTAGGGGTGGTTGTCTCAAATTAGAGTGAGTTGTCCAATGTTGGAGGTCTTCCTTTCCCCGCTAAAGAACAAGTTTGTTTGCCTTGCCGCAAAAAAGAACTGGTTGGCGAAGGTATGACAAATGCACCTTCAAACAAAAGGAAGTTGCAAGTATTCTGAGGGTACTGTCTGGTTAAAGATCCAGCAACATTGCATTCAAACATGCCGAAGCCCACCCAAGGTTCCCAACAAGCCCCTAGATCTCTCAGAAATCTGGGGCATGGCCCCTTGGGTCGAGTCACAATCGAGTGGTTGTGAAACCTTGGGCTCAAACCTGGACTCAAGTTGGGGTTGAGGAATGGAACCTGTGAGCATCAACGAACCACACTGGCAACTGACAAGTTGTCAGTCGGGCAGTTGAGCCAGAAAACAGACTTATTGCTAACAGACTAAACTTCTTGCTGGCTTAAAGGTAAGGCAAATGAAATCCAAAAGGGCAAACAGGCAACATGCAAACAGGGTCCAGCAGTTCAGTCGGCAATATTCGGTCATGACTTAAGGCACTAAGCAAGACCTTGCTGAGACCTTTCTCCTCAGGGCACCAGGCCCGTCCCCAGCCACCAGGGCGCTAGAATGGGCCTGGCATGGCAAAATCTGCAGCCCCCCAGTTGATTACACCATTCTGTGAGCACAACTCCATTCAGAAAAGGGGATGACTGCCTTAAACAAGGAAGTGCCCTTGCGACCTGTCCCAAAGAGGCACCCCAGCCCAAAGCCTGTCGCTAGGGGAGAAAACAGCCTTAGGTGGAGGTTTGCGGAGAGTCGTGGCTCTTCGTGGGTTCCTTTAATGCCAACCGGGAGTCCTTCACTTTTGTGAGTGACACCCTCCTATATGAATGGGATGGGTTTACTAATCCGAGGTTCCCACTAAGTGGAACCATAAATCATTACTTCTTGTGCGCCCAGGCATCCTGAGGATTGACATGAAACACATGAAACACAAGCACACTGCCTGTCTTCCATCAAGGGGGACAAGAGACATCTGGGCGTGTTTCCCTTGTGGTCCCCCTTTTTAAACAACTCAAAGAGGGTACCCTCAAAAATAGACACATCCATTCAGTTGTGAAGTTGCGGGATAGGACGTCTCGATTTCTCCCTTGTCTAAAAATCGAGCAGCCAATCAGCCAATCCAACAACGAGTTTACGCCAGCCTCTGCTCGTATGACAGCAGCCTGGCGCACCCCGTCCAGTTCTCGCTGATTTCCACCCCCAACCCACCAGAGGGTTCTAGTGTTTTATTGCGGTGGATTCCATTTAGTACGGAAAGTAAATCAACCACATACCGTTGCAATTTACAGGGCTTCCCTTTGGTTCCCTACTCTCAATATGCAGATATATTGAGGGCATCCACTATGCAACCACTGTATAGGGATTACAGGATATATTGCCCTGTTTGCCGCTGGGGGTAGTGGTTGGGTAGTGGGAACCAACTTAAGTCACGGGGGGAACTGGCTCCCCCATTTCCTGCGCTTTGACAGCTCTGAGCTGGTCTTCAGGTATATGTCTGTCTGTAGCCCCCTGCAAGCAAGTTCTACTTGCAAAAACGCATACTTTCAGATTCCAGTCTTGTCCACATTTGATCGAACTCATACGGGGTATACAAGCTCGCAGACCTCCCAAACACACGGCCCTCCTTAACCATTACCCCACCAGGATAAAACAAATCAACAAACAAACAAACAAACAAACAAACCAACAAACAAACCCTGCAACATGGCAGCCAGTTGCAACAGTGGCCTTTTGGAGAATGATGGTGCAAATGAATGTGCCTCTGTGCGCCTCTGTGTGTGTGCTTCGGAGGTGGTGTTAAAGCCATAAAAGAGCGGCGCGAGAAGATTAAAACAACAACAAAAATCGGCTTCCCTCCTTTGGTGGTCAGGGAGTGGTTTCCCATTTATTTATTTTTCAAGAACCAAGTGTCATCCAATGCCCAACCTACAATTCCAAACCACCAACTAAGGGTTACCCAAAACATAGAACAACAAAAAACCAGACGGCGCGATAGGTTTCGCCCATCGGTTGCTTCAGCGCTCATGAGCCCCCCGCCAGTGTGCCACTCTTCATCGTGGGAGCGAAGCAGTCCCACCTGGGATTTCAACCACCCACCCCTCGAGTTGGAACTTGCAGCCTTCCCTGGCCCAATGGTAGGTAAACAGACAAGATAAAACGGAAAGATTAGATAGACAGGTGGGTAGATAACATGTGCTGAGGTTGCAGATCTTGAGCCTGGCACAAACAGATGGAACCCGTTGTGGTTGCCGGGCTCCGTCCATTTGACCCTGCTTTACCCAGCAAACAACGCACCCAAGCGCCAAAAAGATTCGCTGCTGAACGGCCGGGTTGATGGGGATGGGGTCCATGGGGTCCATGGGTCCCTGTGGTTCCATGCCAATTCGTGGCATCCAGCGGATTCAAGGGTTGCTTCAACAATGTCAAAAGCTTTCAACCTGTCCTCTTTGCCTCATCCCAACCAGTGGACTTTTTTAGAACCCCGAGGTACATCTCAATGGTTGCCTGGCAGCTTTCGACAGCACCTTTCGAATGCAAAATGCTCAGCTTTGGCCCGCAGCCACAGGCACAAAGGTATCATCCTGGCCCATTTTTAGTCAACAAACGTAACACAACAGGTCCAAAGAGGTTGCAGGGGTTATGCCTGGAGTCACATGACCCAAAAAGCCAGAGACCTTTGGGCTCTGACCTCAAGGAAAATGACCGGCCCCAAGAATCCCAACCGAAATGCGGGGTATATAACTATGATTGTGCTGCTTGCTCAGTGCCCTGGTTCCCTTGTTCGGTGGGTTCCCCACCAAGGGTCACAATTCAGCAAGGTGCTTGTAAGGAATTGAAACTGGCAGCCTATATGCTCCGGAGACCCGGCATTTTGAGGAAAAAGCCGTGTGGCACCCCAAAAAGGTCGAAGGGAATACAGGCTTGCCACCCCAAAAGCAGACTCCGAGCATCGCGCAGCGCTAAGCGGGCAAAGGCCTCGGATTTCTGGTCATCTGGTCGCTGGGGGCATCGAAGGGAACTAGCAGTCCTAGTCTGACTTCTTGGATGGCTCTCCGTGTTTCGGAGGTGGTGTTTTTAGGCAAACAAAGAGCGGCGCGGAAGATTAAAACCAGAAGAACACAAATCAGCTTCCCTCAAGTTGAGGATTTGGAGTGCAGTCCGACATGTTTGCAAGTGCTGAAGGTGGCACCTAGATTTCCCTTGTCATGACAACCTCCCTCTTCACTCAGCTGGAACAAAACCATCCGCATCAAGCAAAGAGAAGCCTCTGGGCCGCGGCTAAACTTGCTGATCAGCGGGAAATGAGGGAATGCCCCAACTGATACATCTCTTGTGGTTCCTTTTGCAGGGATCCCCTTCGGCTCATTCCCACTGAGAACCAGCAAGCGGGTGTATTTATTGAGGGTTGCCGCGGGTGCCTTGCTGATTTAATGTGAAGCTTTCAGAGGCAAAGCACCTCGATGTGGGCTGGGGGGGGGTGGTTCCCGCTATTTTGACACAAGCCCAAGTTTCTTTTTGTTTTTAAAAGAAAAGGCCGTGACTGAGAATTCGAATGGGAGGAGTAACTCAATCTGGTCTGTTCAACACGGAGGGTTAGGCCCATCCTAATCCATAATTCACACAGGAAAATGACCTGAAAGGGGGCGGTTGACCAAACGAAAGCGGCAAAAAGAGGACTGTCCCACTTGGGAAAAGTTACCCATGCTCATTTGTTGTTGGCCAGGAATATTGATAAACCCCAACTTGATCACCAAGGGGGGTTCCTCGGTATCACCAATGAAATGGGTCCTTCCGCAAACCATGATCTGCATCTCCTTCGAATCTATGCACACTCAACGGCGTGTGCGGTTACAAAGCTACACACTTGCCCGGGCAGTTGCTGGATTGTGGTGTGGAGCAGGTGTTGCCTCACTTCTCGAGTGGACTGAGGCTTCTTGAAGGGTTCTAGCAGTGGTGCTGTTGGGGATGTCACCTGGGCTTCTGGAAGGAATCTGGGCTGTCCTCACATCCTCCGCTAGGAGTGTTCAACTCTTAGTAGCTTATAAATGCAAAACCCCCACTAAACCCCCCCCCAAAAAAAAAGCTGAGCAAACGCCTGGGGGAGCCAAGGCCAAGGACTCGTTCTCTTTCCGAAAACGCGGTCCATCCGCGCCGCCCGCACCTCGGTCCTCGGTCGCTTCCATCCGAGTCCCGGGCGCCGACGACCACCGCCGGGCTGGCGGAGTTGGTGCTGGGTGCGGGACTGCCGGACCTCTCGAAGCGAGGCTCGGGACTTGGTTGACGTTGGGTTTGGGGATCAAACAAACAAGTTTTAGCAGTTCATTGAAGATTTTCCCACCAAACCGCAAGAAGAAAAAGAACAATGTTTCCCAACAACAACCATGGGGAGATGAGAACTGCCACGGTCGGTGCCCAACAACTCACTTCCGAGTGGATGGCCCCCCCAAGAAGTCGAGGGACTTTTTCATTTACCGCATTTAATGGTCCAAACCCAAGAAGTATACAGTCCAAGAACTCAGGGAGTCAGAAGAGAAAGGAGGGACCCTTGCAGAGCTCACTTCTCCCTTAGGGACCTGGAAATGCACGGTAACCCTTTGGAACCTTGACTACATCTCGACGAAATCAAGGAAACCAAAAGGGGAAAAAAGGTCGATTCGCTTTGGGCTGGCTGTTCGGGAAGCCCACCAAACACATCCAAAAACCGGTTCGGGAAAAGGTTGCGCTGGAGGCCTTTGCACTGGCAACGATTGAAACCCAAGAACTTTGATAAGATTGGATGCACTTTTTCCTTCGAAAGTTTCCGCCTGAGCCCAACGCTTCGACTAGACTAGGGAAACCCCATTTAGACTGTGTTGTTCCAAACGGGGGGCATCCCAAACCTTAATCCGCCAACCGCAGTGGGACACCACTACGACAAAGGCAGCCACTGCAACAAGGAAAGCCACCGCCACCATCTGGCGTAGGATTACCGTTGAACAACTCGAACATGTGGCTTAGAAAACGCCTATCATCATGTCGTCTTGATGGAAAGACTTTGCACTTGTTGGGCAAATATTGAATCTTGATTTCAAGGGTCAGCTTCCCACTAATGGGTGGTTTGGATGGTGTGTGCCTGGGTGTTTTTCCACTTTCCCTCTAGCAAAACAGCTATTCGCTTCTGCTGGGAAGCCCCAGGTATCCCTGCGACACAAGATCGTCGATTCTCTTCTGCCGGCTGCAAATATCTCCTCTCTCTGAGCGCCCGGCACAGAGCACTGGTCCAACAACACCACCCCTGGCCAAGAATACTTCCTGGAAAATAACCACCAAAAGAAAAGGCATGGCGCAACGGACCCTAAAGGGACGTTGAAGCAAACCTAACCAAAATGTAGGGACCTCTTGTTTGGTCAAAAGCGTTGACCCGTTCATATGTGGGGGTTTTCCGGCAACAAGACATCGGCAGAAAATGCCAACTCCATGGCTAGCTTCGGGGCTCGTTCTTGCAACTTTCAGGCAAGTAGTTTCTTCCATGTGCTTTTTCGTTCCGTGGAAAAACCATAAAACGCTTTCACTAGTGCTAGATGCTGTTTAAAACCAACCAGGGATAATATACAATATCCATTTCAGCTAATGGAAGCTTTCGGAAGTCCTCATGTGAACCCTCCAAAAATGGACCTTGTCTGGCCACAAACTTCCACAAGTCGGACATAAGGCAACCTGTAGGCCGGCGGGCGAGCTGAATGGGGAGAGCTGGCATGTGAAGTCAGCATTGGGCCAAGCCAATGACTCACCTCAGATGCCCAGTGGCCATAGGAAAAAAGGGAATCCATTTTGTTGGTTGAGTGTAAAGGGGAACCCTTCCCCTGAAAAATGGAAAAAAGAGCGCCACTGGGCAAGTGGGACTCTTGACGCATGTTCGCTGCCATGATTCTTGGGTGTCTTTGTTTGAAAGGTACCCTTCGAGTGAAGCCACAAATTCGAGGGCTCCCAAACTTTTTGAGACAATGCGATTTCAATCAACATCCTGTTGGCTGCCCTTGTGCACGGGAACAACCGCTAGCTTTTTAAACAAGCGTGTCCAACCAAGTTTCCCAACCACCTACTCGTTGCAAACAACGAAGCTTGCCACAAGCCCACGTTGCCAAATACGGAAAACAACTGAATGGAAGCAACTGTGACGACACACCGACTAGTTTCGAAGCCGGCTTGGCCGGCTTGTTTGCTTGCAAATGGGGTTAGCCTCGTAAATCGAGTGCCCAAGGCACTCGAAAAGCAAGCAACGGCTTGGAAGCGTCTTAGAAAATCGCAGGAGACAAAGCGCAAGGTGAGGAGGCCTGACTCGGTTTCGCCACCGCAGTGCCACCTGCCGCAGCTTGCAGCGACGAATCTGGGGATCTGGAGACAGGTTCTTACCTGTTGGTTTGGGAAGGGTGTCTGCCATTTCGGTTAGATAGCCAGGTCCCCAAATCCACATATATGTCGCATGGGAGCAGGCTTCGGAGTGAGTCATAATTTTCACCTGTCCAAGGGGCCTGAACAAATGTAGGGTCATTTTGTGTCAGTTTGTTGGTGACCCTGACTAAATATGGACCAAATCGGGGCAACCAAAAGGCGTAAAGGTCGATTCGCTTGGGCAACTGAGTAGCTCAGCGACTCCAAGCAGTTCCCTAAAGCACCTTGCACTAGGCAACTTTTCAGCTGGTTGGGGAGGTGGGGGAGGGGTCGATCCTTTTTGTGGGACCCGCACCCCGTTTCGGTTGGGCAAGTTGGTGCGGCATAAAACTGCCACTTTTGGAGGTCCATTGAGGGATATTCAGGGTTTCTGGGGTAGAAAATGGCAACCCTGGAAAAGGGAAACCAAAGGCAAACAAAACGTTTCTTGGCAAACAAAAAATGTGTGCACCGAAAATATCTTATTTGTTGACTCTGTCCATGTTTAGCAGTCAAGACATCTTATTTTCTTACTCTGTTCTATGTTTAGCCAAGCCCATGCCAGTGGATCTCAGCTGGCGCTATAGTAGGTAACCAGCAACTTTCCCCCACCCCCACCCCCCACCCACCCCCACCCACCCCCACCCACCCCCACCCACCCCCACCCACCCCCCACGCAAAAATGGAATCACTGGGCATCATATAACTTAGTCTTCGGATCGACCCCCTTGGCTGGAAGCACCTTTTTCTCTTCGACTAAACGCCGGCGGAACCCACGGCCCCAAACGCTTCTTGCGAGGGTCATGAAGGGGCAAGAAAGGCGCCTGTGTCGAAGCCTCTGATCGACCCTAGCTTGTGAACTAGATTGAACCACCCATGCAACACCAAACACCTTGCCCAGGACCTTTGCCCTCAGCAAGATTGGGCTTAAGGTCAACCATAAACCCTAGCTTGTGAACTATGCAAGGTTACACCACCCGTGGAACGCCAAACGCCTTGCAAAAGACTTTTGCCCTGAACCAGCAATAGGGGTTTAAAGGCCAACCAAAGGAAGTCCAGACTTTTCGAGGCCGGCCCTATCTTCCAGCCACAATCTCAAACAAGCCCAGCTTACGAAGGACCTTGAACCAGAGGAATGAATTCCATCCACTTGCAAACAACCCTCCCAAAGGCCTTGCCAAACCCCAGCAGGGCCTCACGCCCAAGCCGAATAGGACCCGAGGATTACTCCCTCACTACTGGAATTTCGGGCCATGGCCAAGGAAAAACGAGGAAGCCATTCGCCGATGTTCTACCCAAACGTGGAAAAAGAAGCTGACTCTGTTTTCGAATGTGCATTCCAAGAATCCATCTCCAGGGTCAATTCTCCACGAAATTCGACCCTCCCACAAAAACCTGGAGGCTTGGGCGATTTCCTGAAGAATCTCCCAGCTTAATGGCTTTTAGAGACCTTGGAGGCAACCGCCCGGTTTTCTCAGGCTCCGGCAGGCTGCCGGCCGCATTGGCGGTCAAGTCGCTGCGCCCCACCACGACCGCGCCGGGCCTTGGCCACTTGGCCACGCGATCAGCGGAACTGTGGATGGTGGCGAAATCCCCTGCGCGCCACGAAATGAAACCATGGCTGAAAACCTGGAAACTCCGGGGTCAGCAGCCATTCTAGCCAAGAATAAAACCTGATTGACAAGTTTTCCTGGTAGGAAGAAGGGAGCCCTGTTTTGGGGGCAACTCCTATATGCACTGGCGTTAGCGTGAAGGCAAAGTAGCTTCTCAAAACCTGGAAATCCCAGGAAGGTGTGTAACCCCAACCTACCCCCCCCACCAATCTCCATGGAACCTGACAGGGAGTCCTTGTAAAGCGAAGTTGTCCTCCATGACAGGTTCCATGTTCATTCGTGGGAGGATGTATATATATATATACGCATATATGCTACCCCCCCTTGAAATACTCAGGTTTTTGGGCAGAACTGAGGTTTTGGCCAGACTGGGGTGACAAATGCCTTGAGACTCTGAAATGAACTGGACACTCAACTCCATGCAAATTCTAACCAAGCAGAAGTTAAGCTCAACGGTGATTAGGAGTTGCGAGTTGTGTGACCGTCACATTGGCGTGCGCGAAGTGCACTTAAAGTCACATTGGAGTATGCAAAGTGCAATTTGGCAGCTCCAGCTCAAAAAACACAACTGTTCAGTACAGGAGTAGTGCGCGAAGTATGTTTTGGCAGCTTCAACGCGCCTGTAATTATTTTGTGTTTACTATTTTTGTTTGGCAGCGAAATTCAGCAAAACATCAACTTGGGGAAAAGGAACTCATTCCTAATTCATGTCCTTGCGCAGTTGCATTTACCTGTTAACTCGAGTGTTGTGCATAATTCCTGACATGCTAGTTCAGTCTAATTGAAACATATGTTGCAAAGCAACTATCCCACGTGTGTGTGTGTGTTGCGTGTCTGAGTTGGCTCCATCATCGCCAACAACAACTATTGAAATTCAAGCAAGGGAACAATATCCAGTTCACAAAGCTTTCGAGTTCAAACCAAATTCAAGTTTACTCGTTTGCAGTTTCTTGTGCATTTCAAAAAGCAACTGGAGAAGATAGCTATTGTCATGGCCAAATGAATTTGGAATCAGACTCAATTTTGAAAGGGTTATTGTCCATATCGAACTTTATACGGTTTGAACCAAACAAGAACTGAGCCAAGCCAATGACAGGAACGTGTTGTCAATCATAGATCCTATTATTTGCATAAATGCTGTAAAACACAGTGTTTTCAGCATTTGGTCAGACCGTGTTGCCCTGGATCGAACATCGAACATACAAGATTCCACAAACATATGTTTAGAATATGCTCAATCCTGGTCCCCCAAAAACTTGACAGTTTGTTCTAGACTCATTAAGGTTTCGCCCCCTGCATTGAAGATTGAAGATCTACCAGATTTTCTATTTGAGAATCTTCCGTCCGGGCCAGCCCTCACGTCCACAAAAAAAACTGTAAAGGTGTCAGCAACACTTTTCTCCCTGGCCAATTGCAGGCAGTGCAAGTGCACATCCACATTTTGATTCTGACAACGTGCACTCTCGGTCTGCCTTTTGGATTCTTCAAATCCGCACTTAAGGCAATCCAGGATCTGGATGGGAGATTGAAGATTCTCTGACACTCTCTCTGAAATTCTCCAAATATGTACCTAGAGTAATCCAGGATGTGCTAGCACGTGCTAGCACATCCTGGATTGAAGATTGAAGATTGAAGATTCTCAGACCACTTGTTCTGGAAATCTTCAATCCATCCTGAGGACAAACTGGTATGTGCTAGCACGTCCTGGATTGCACTAGTACCGATGCTAGAATTTCAGTCTAAAAAGGGGTGCATTTTTTAGAGCCTCATGTTAGAAGCTGGAACGTGTGCTTTGAATGCATTTGTACAGCCAAAATGTCAATTTCTGGCCAAAAAACTGAGTATTCCAGGGGGGGGTACCATATATACATATTCGAAGGCACGCCCATCCGCCCTTTCTGTCGCCTGTCGCCGCATGCCGTCGCCCTTGCGTTGCGCCGGCTGCGAAAGCTGCCGCCCTCTAGCTGCCACGAAAGGCCGCGCAAAAATCCAAAGACGTGTCGCAAAGCATATCATATGAAATGCGCGTGTGAAAAGGCGCCCATTCTTCAAGGCGTTTCTTTGGTTTGCCTCTAAAACAAGCTTCTTTAGAAGCCCGCCCGTGAAACCAAGTCAGTAAGATCCTATCAGAACTAACTCAGCTGTGCTAAAACAAAGAATACACATCGATCCTATTCAGATATCACTATAGAATTGCTTCTAAAATTGCTTAAGCACAGACGACATAGGTCGCTGTGATCCTGCGGCAGGGGGTCCAAGCTTGCCAACATGTGTTGGGCATTGAGTAATTGGTACAGTTGAGAGCAACTGTTGTTTGTCAAAAGGACCCCCCAAAGGACTCAACACATTCAAGGGTCCTTACTTCCTGAGCGGTCTGGCAAAATACCAAGTCCAATCGAAGCGAGTCTCAATCTGACTTGCACACAATGAATCTGAACAATCAGGCGGTCACCTTAACTAAAACTAGGCCACATCGGGAACATATATGGTTTTCAAAAGGTCAATTCGCCATGGTTCAAAGTGATACTTGGGTTTCCCTCTTTTCTAGGAACTTGCTGCTTTTTCCGGTTTGAACAAGAAACCAGCAGAAGACCAACAATTTGCGGGTGCCATTCGTTTAGCTGCCGGGTGAGCTCGTTATTTGCCGTAAGTTGCCCTGGCAAATCCGCTTTCACTTTTGCGCTGGCCTCGGTTTCCCCTTTCCGCCAGCAAGAAACAGGGCCGCGCCGTCTCAGATGGCGTAGCACTGCTCTGCGCCGAGTCCGGCACGATCCTTGGGGGCGATGAAAAAGTCCTTAAGCCACGTTCCATTTTAAGCTGTTGAAACACCCTTCTGCGGACTCTTCTTTGCAAACACGTGCTCAACCTAAGCCGCTGGTTCAACAACCTCCTTTGGATTCAATACACAATTGAAACAACAACAAAACAGCCAGCAACAAGCAACACATGTTCCGGCCGAAACGGGTCTGGCTCCCCAGGTCTGTCCTCGTAGACGTGGAACCTCACCTGCTGGCCCAGTGCCAGCATCTCGCCACCCAAGACGTCCTGGCGGAAATGTTGAGGAATCGCATGCCAGGTTTTTGGTTTGGAGGCATGGATGCTTATGTACAAACCATAGCAGAAGTTGTAAGACATCCGGTTCCCCTTCTACAAGTGGTGCGTATATAATCTCCACACCTCCAAAAACCAATCCCTAGCCTTCATTCCCGCAAACAACCCTATACAAAACGGTTCTGGGCGCTGCTCAGTTGAATGCCCTCTAACCATGTCAAGGCCATGGAACTTGGGGGTCAAGGCCATGGAACTTGGGGGTGTGAAAGATGAAATGGTTCAAAAGAGAGTCTAGGGCAACAACTTACTAAGTTGGCCGAACACCCAAGTAGGGAACATGCAGCCTGCTACAGAAGCTTCTACAGCAATTTCGCATGGATTTGGTGGGGGTAGTAGGCAAGCTTTCTGTCGAATAGATCTGGCTTCTGAATGTCTATGATGAAATGGGCAGCCCTGCGGATGGACGAAGTCTGGATAGCATTTCTTGCTGCATCAGGGTTTCATTTGGCGTGGCTATCCTTAGGGCTAGGAGTGTGCGAACTCTGGGAGCCGCACTTGGCCGCATATGTTGTTCATTGGCCATGTGTTTTACATTGCTAGGCCACACACACACAAATAAAAAAAACGTAGCTCTATCCCAGCTGGTGACCCGAAACAAAATGGGCAAAGTGTGCTGAACAGCCACTAGTGATGTTGACGCCATCCCCGGCAAACGAACAACCTGAGCTTCAGACCATTGATAACAGCGAGCTCCGTAAATTATATGCGCAACATTTTGAAAGTTAGCCAACCGCAAACCAGAGTTGAATTTACACCCTCCACAGATTGCCCAAATACACCGCTGCCTTACACATTGCAATTTAAAGGATCCAGGAAACCCTCCAAACTACCACAATTTACCAGGGTTTTGTGATTAAATCTGATTGGACCCCTTGCAATTTGGCAGGGGCACACACCGTAGCACTGGCATTCCGCAAGGGAACGAGGCTTCTTCTTGATCGGCTCACAAGGGCCCCTGAAATGTGGCCGTGCTGTCTAAGATGGTTTTCACATACAGATGAACGGAAACCTTAGAAAGGCAATTCTATCAACCACACTACATGGGTCACCGGATTTCCCCAAATCAGAAGGTAAACACTTGACTGGTGGTTGCCTTGAAACGGTCGGCTCGGAAACCCGAAATTAAGAACCATGAGAAGGCACAACCCGAGTTGACCTCGAATTGAGGCGGACAAAGGTCTGGGAACTCAATAAGTCCAAAGGATTCCAACTGTGGTGCCCTTGGATTCGTTCCAAGACCAACCAGAAAAGAAGGGCTTGATCATTTTGCGCTCGGCTTACAAGCTTTACATAGGCGGAGCAATCCAACTTTCGCTTTAACCCCCTAAAATCGGCACCTGAATCGCGATGCAAGGCTCCCTAAGGCGGGCGGGCCCCGCCATCTTGCAAAAGGACGAAACCCTCTCTAATATTGATAGCACCGGACACCGTCAAACAAGCCACAAAAAAAGCTCACCAGACAAGCCTCAGCAAACCAAACGACAACATAGCTCCCCAAGAAACTAAATCACCCAAACACCGAACCAGATCTCCCCCGCCACAAAAACACAACACAAAAACCCGAACCGACGTGTCCCCTAAGTATTGGCCCCAAGTAATCCTTGATGTGGACGTACAGCTGGCCCTGACGATGCGCAAAGGCCTGCAAGGCGGAAGAAGCACTGGGGGGTCGTCAAAATTCTTTAAACTTCTGAGACTTCTGGGACCCTGCTCGGCAGGATTGGATTTGTTCTAGGGTTACAAGCCCCCAACCCCAATGTTGACGGTTCATAAAACCTCTGCCGCCTGATCAATGCTTCCCTAGACTCATTACTTGCTTTACAGTCCCCCCAACCTACGGGCCATACCGATGAAATCCACGCCACTGTCCAGTTGGATGAAGCCCTATACCCATTCTTAACCATCCTGGTAGAGGATTTTGCGCCTGTGACGAATCCCCGAAAACGCCCTGCGCTGGCTCCAGTCCACTTGGGGAAGATGAAGAAATGCCACGCAGGACAAACTCTTAAGGTAAGCCTCCACAACGCTCCGTGGAATCCAATCTGCAAATAAGATGTGGATCCAAGAAAACCTTTTACCTCCCCCAGTCGGCCAGCTCCTGTTGCCAATTCAAATCCGGGCGTTGACGGAATCCGCCTTGGGGTGGTTCAAGGGCTGCTCTGGCTGAATCCAGCCCACTGCGCCCTTCCAGCTCACCACCTCGGTTTGGAGTGGATCGTCCCCTCCCCTCCCCTCCCCCCTCCCCCTCCCCCTCCCCCCCCCTCCCCCCTCTCCCCAATTTGTCCAAAGTACCACCCTGATGCTACGAAGGCCACATGTTACTTCTTTGGCCTCCTTTTGGTTCAAGGGCGGGAGAAACGCGGCTGAATGCTATGACTGCTATGAATGCATCCCGAATCTCCTTGGAACAGCCTGTGGTGCTTCACTTCCTCGAAGGAAGCCAAAAGGAAATGGCGACTCCCTGCAAGTTAGCGTGGAAATCAAAATAGAGTTTCCCCAAAAGGAGATTCCTCTAAAAGTAGTGGTTGCTCAGGTTCCATGTTAAATCTGCAGGAGTGTAACGGATACCGATTGCTTACTTCGAGTCTCAAGTTAGAACATGATACTTCGAAGGGACACCGCAAGGGAATCCACTGTTAGGGGCCCCAGCAATATGTCCAAAACCAACACCTTGACTTCGCAATTGGCCCAATGAACACCAAACAAAAACTGATGTGATATTTTGACAGGAAAGCCCAAAATCGCAATTTGGGCCCTTTCTGAACCCCAAATGTTTTGCACCCCAAGGCGTTGGTTCATTTCCGTCGCCCGCGGCCGAGGCGCTGTGCCGGTGAAGGGCTCTCCGGAGACCCGGGTCCGCGGCAGGTTGGGGCCCGACAGAAACCGCCGCCCAGGGATGCCCACGCCTGGCGTCAAGCGGAGAGAAATGCCCGGGTGGATATGTTTTGGGAACGACGTGTGAGGTCATCAACGAGGCTCTTTGGCGAGGGGGGTCAAAGTAGCTAAATATCTAGGAGCCTGGGTATTAGGCTGTTGTTGTTTACATGCAATCAACAAGCAGGTCAACAGCAACTCATGCGTCCGGGGAATACAGTCTAGTCATCCCTAAACTACCGCCATTGGGACAGGCCAGCGATGTCCGATGACTTCCAATTTTTGGCTTCGGTTGATTTGCTTGAAAGCTGTGCCCATGTAAGTCTGGCCTAACTTTGAGTTTCGAAAACCACCCTGGGAATAGCGGCGAATCACTCACTCCCACTAACATGGCACCTGACAGGGGGCCCCTACAAGAGGATCATGATCTTCCAGGCACCCTCACACAGGTGCTATACTGGCGGAGGGGAGAAGCTCGAATCGGCTTGTGAGTGCAGATTTAGCCCGTCAGAGACTTAAACCAAGGGAGCCAAGTGTCAACTCAATCACACAGTTTGGACCAGAAGTAAGACTAAATATGGGCCAGAATGAGAAAACCAAGAGGTCAAAAGGTCGGATTTGGACAGGCGAGTGAAGGCAGCACCAAGTCTAAGGCGGTCTTAAAACTTGGTCATTCCTTTGAGTGACTGACACAACCAAACACCAAAAACCAACAGGAGACTTGCCCTACCATGATGTAACATCGCCCATTGCTGATTTAGATCCATGTCTTTCTCCGTTCATTTTGAGTGGTTGGCCTTCCTGGCGCCCCACAGGCAAACCAAGGGCTTCTCCTCGAAAACTGGGAGCGCCTGCGTCGGTCTGCACGGGCACTGCAGCCACCAGGTCGAAGACGTGCTTCTCGGCGCTGAGGATGTTCTGCAAGGTGCCCTCGATGATGCAGGGCCTGGTTTCCCACAAAGGACAAAGGAAAGGTGGGGCCCTTGCAAATTACCCGTTCATTTTCTAATTTTACAAATCCAAATGGAATTGTTTGGCTCTCAGATTGAGTCCCTCAAATGGGCGAGGCCCCTTGGGCAACTTTCCCAAGGAAAGCAACCGTTCAAACAAGATTGATAAAATAAATCCAAAAGTTGGTTGTGAAGAGGCAGTTAAACCCAGGGCTTTCCTTGTAGGAGTGCATGACCCATGGGGCCAAGGAAGTAACACCCAGGACTGGTATTGCCCTGAACCCCAAACAGCAAGGACAAAATTAATAGCCAAACACATACACGGCCCTATCATTCGATCGGCTGTAGGGATGCCTAAGATGCGAGTCAAGGCCACAGCATGCCTCCAGTTACAATGCAACTAGAGGACATGAGTGATCAAACTTTTGGAAACATGCTGGCGCAGCCACAAGTCAATGGGCTTTGGGGATGGGGGACCATCAAGCATCAACCCACCCAATCTGCACAGCATGGTCATAACATCATCGTGCATACCCCAAAAAAACATACCAGCCCCCCCCCCCCGGCGTAAAACATGCTGTTCGTTCATCTTGCAGCCCTCCTCCCATCCCCACACACGCTCCGCTGCGCAAGAAGCGGAACGTTTCCTCTAGCGAGTAGAACGCACTGGTATTCCCCGACATCCGACGTCAACGCATCCCTCAAATTGCCACGCAAACATCCCACGAGAGGAAGCTAAGCTTGGGTAACGCCCGCACCCTAGGTTCTATGGCACTGGTGGCTCACTAGAAGCCATTCAAAGAACAAAATAAAGCGAGTGAAAAACAATCCCACCCTTTTGCAACCAGACAGACACAGGGCGCGTATGCCCCAGACTGTGTTTTCGCTCCCCGCCTCTGACCCCGGATCTCCTCCCGAAGAAGCTGAATGCGCGCGTTCGACTGCTTCCTGACCCGGCCCAAGACCCAGCCCTGCTTGCCGATGACCACTCCCGCCGCCTGCAGGAACGTGAGTGAAGCCAAGGAACTGTCGGTACTCAAATGCTGGCTCGAAGCCATACGGAAGCTGCAGCCGACCGATCAAGGGCCATTCATGACTATAGTACGGTTCATATCCAACACGTGGCCCCCCTAGCTGTGGATCTTGAACACTAGATGAGATGATTAATCCCTTCCCCCTAATGCTAAACGGGCCCCCGCCTAATGCTAAGTGGGTCCCCCCGAAAAACAAAAAAAGTTTTATCATTCGGGGTCCCCGGTTCGTTCTTCGGAAAAACCTGAGTGTTTGTTTGTCATTTTTCGCAGAGCGCTTGATTCTGTGCCAAGACCGCCACCGAAAGCCAGACAGTGCAAGATGGCCGCTAGGCAGCTTTGTAGTACGACCGTGTAGTGCAGAAAACGTGCTCCCGGAGCTCCGGCTCGAAAGTCGCAACTTTGTAGCAACTACAACCGTAATGCTAAGAGCTACGGATTGAAGGTGTAAAAAGGGCTCCCTAATTGGGCTGGATTTGGGCACGGGCGGGAAACTACCTACTGTAGAATTGGTTTAGCATTGGCTATTCTAAAAGTGGTATTCCCGGATATGGGGCTTTCAAAAATCGGTTTTAGTATTAGGGGACGTTTAGCATTAGGAAGAAGGGATTATATATATATATACATATATGTATGTATATATCTATGTATATATCTATGTATGTATGTATGTATATACACATAAGCATATATACCTACAATGCATTCACAATAGCCTCCAGGAACCCGGGCTATGCCGGGCTAGGAGTCGCTGGGTCCTCAATCAGTCAACCCGGCACCGACAATCCCCTGGTAGAAAAACTGGGACGGAACTCCAGGTATGGAGCCGTGTGCGGCAATTGCAGGCATGATAAGACCTCTATAAATGATATACATTGCCGACTGTTACCTTTGGAAACTCCCAGGGTGCAAAAGGGAAGGCACTACCCGGCAATTAAGTCGATGCTATACGTATGTATCTTTTCATTTCAATATATACATACGCACATATACAAACACAGGTATGGATGATCTCCAAAGCGATTCACATCTAAAGCTTAGATAGCTTTAATGGGGAACCCCATCGATATCATTTCCAACATCTACGTGGGCCTCAACACGCGCCCCCCCCCCCCAAAAAAAAAAAAAAAAGAAAAAAAGAAAGAAAACAAAGCCCGGTGGCTGGGAAAATTGCTACCTTGTTCGCCAGTTCGTGTTAAGGCGACACCCTTCCCCACCAAGAAACCTTCGATTTGCTCAACCCCACTCGGACAACATTAAACCATTTCCAGTAATGCTACACGCCTTTCAAAACCAGGGGCAAAACATCACTTCAGTAAATGGAACAAACAAGAGCGCAGGAAGCAAGCCACGGGCTTCAGCTTCCGACTCGCCGCACCCCACGGAGTTTTCGGCGCTTCGAGTTCGCCTCCGCTCGGATGAACAAAGTCACGGAGGTCTCCAGGGTGGGCTCCAGGCCTTCGGCTCGGATGGCCTGCACCATGCGCCCGTAGACCAACTCCTGGATGATCATGCACCTGGAACTCCCCTCGCCAATGAACTTCCGGAAATGACCCCTTCAAAAGGAACATGGACCAAGCCAGGACCCCAAAACGTCAGGCGCCATGTTCATTGGTGGGAGGGAAACAGGAATGAAGCGTCTAGCTTTTCTTCTTTTGGGCGCACCCTACTATAGGGAATCCCAAATGGCCCTGAGATCTGAAGTCCCAGCTGTCACACTCCAACGTGGAACCTTAGAGTAGAGGGATGTCCAACGTTCCAAGGTGGCACTCTCAGTGCCCGTGCAGAAGAAGGGCACCCGTTGAAAGCCTCAGTCCCCAGAAGCCCCGGACCCCCTCCCAAGCCCTCGAGAACCCTTCTTGAAAAGCGACCCCCCAACGCTGAATCGGCATGCAACAAAAAAGAGGGACACCACTAGGCAACTGCTTGTTGCCAGGAACCAGGCACAATTTCACTGAGCCAATTTTGAGTGGTTGCCAAAACCGGAACGCCTGGTCAGATCTGGTCGATACGCTTTGGGCAACTCTGCCAACCGCTGGGATCGCTGGGATCGATCACCAAAAATGGCCACGGCGCTGGTGGTAGTTGCCGATGATCACGATCCGGTGATCCACCACGCGATGATCCCCCACAGTCTTCCTGCAAGCGCTAGCGCGCCTAGGCAAAGTACCTGGTCTAAAAAGTGCGTGATTCACGCGCAACTTTAGACTCTCGGGTTTGTTTGGAGGTTCTAGCGTCTATAAGGCCCAACATAATTCGAATGGGGTTGTGGGGTACTTGACAGCCAAAACAAGTCCATGATCATACGATTACTCTTTTAGCACACCTACGAGCTCTCAATCTTCCTAAGCCCTCGCGTATTGTTGGCCCCGGAGTGCTGTGTCCACCAAAAGTGACATCCTCAAAATTACCCTCTTGAGGGGTCGACGGGAACAACCACATGAGTTCAGGGGTTCGCAGTCCTGGAGATCATCCTTACCTGGCAGCCCAGGGTGGACGAAAGATGCTTCACGCCCTTCATGACTGTTCCTGCCAGCCGGTCCGGCACCACCATGTGCACCTGCATCACCTGAAGACGAGCAAAACCAAGCACTCGTGACTGGTAGGTTTATTTGGATATGCACATGCCTAGTCTTATCCGGAAGTATGTGCCAAGCGGTGTGTGGGTGATAGCATGTGAAGTTTTGTATGTGACAATTTGGCGATTCCCGAAGCTCACATCAACGGCCCACGGTCCTTTCGAGCGAGAAGGCACTACTGTCTTGAAGAAGGCAGTGTGTCTTGGGAACGGAATTTTCTCAGCCAGTAAGCTATTTACGTAAGCAACCCTCATACACCAATACATCGAAACAGAATGGCTGGCTTATCAAAAAGAAATTAAGCCCAATGAACCTGCTTCAGGTGGTTCATCACCCGATTTGCGACCAACTCACTCGGCCAGCAACAAGTGCGCCGGCCAGGGGGTTATTATGTCCCCCCACAGACAAAGAAAACTAGCTGAGGCAAAGCGATTTGACATGGCTGTGGAAATTCGATTGTGCTTGATTCTTCCCTAAAACGACGTCGAAGAGGAGGTCCAAGAACCTGCTGGGGGATGTTGCATCCGCACTATGACCGCACCCGTCAACAAACTACACGCGCGACAAAGCAAACCCAAGCGCCTCTGGCTGCAGACTCGCCGGTGCCACCTCCCCTTGAACCATGTGGATGTTGCCTGCAGCGGCATGCAAATCGACAAGGGCCTCGACTCCTCTGGTCTTTGGGTGGGGTCGCTGGGAAGAAAGCGCAGGGCCGACGAATGGCCAAAAAGCCCCGTAAGCCCAAGGTCAACCTCATTTCAGAATGATTATCTGGTTATATGTTTTTCGCGCAACCCCAAAATTGTGGTTGTCTCTTGGTTTCCCTTGGAAACAACACGGTACTTTCTCGGTTGCTTTCTGCTCCCCTTTCTCGGTTGCTTTCTGCTCTCCTGCTAAAAGTTGAACTTTTAGTGGTTTAATGGAAAACCCATGAGTTTGGCAAAAAACTAAAGTCCTATCCAAGCAAACTGCACCAAAGACTAAAACAAAATAATACAAAACTAGGTCCTCCAGTTTTGGAGGTTAGAATAAGTGTACCCTTTTTTCTGTAGCCTCCCAACCAAAAAGGGTAAAGTGCACCTAGCTGGGGGACCTAGTCATTCTGCCCGTCTCTCACTACGTCTGAAGCCTGTGACTCCGAGCCACGCTTTGCCGTTGGCGGCAGCTCCGCCGGCGGCGGGGGCGGGGGCGGCGGGATTCCGGGCCCGGACGCGGGGCTGGCGGTGAGCGCGGGCGGCTCGGGCACGGCGGCGCCGGGAGCGGAGTCCTGACGTCTAAACTCAGCCCTTCTATTTTCTCGAGGGTTGTTTGAAATATCTGGGTATGGGTCAAAATACACCAACCGCAGATTTTATTTTTCCCATTTACCAGGGTTCCATGTGGGTACGTCCGTTTAGCGGAGTACTGTCCTGACACGATTTATCGGGTTTCCAAGAAAATATGGATTGAGACTGGCCAACCCTCCTCTTTTTTGCTGCGCTGACTAAAAGCTACCAGCCCTTCAAGGCTGGTTTTAAGCGTCACCTCTTGAATCAATTTTGAGCTATAGTGATGTATACAGGCGAAATAACTATACGAGAGCCTGAAACTACTTGTCTCATCAATGGCACATAGGGCTCGTCCCCTGGTTTTTGCAGGAAACTCAGTGACTTCTCCAATTTTCCTCCCAAGCGGATGGAGAAATCAATAAATGTTCACCGAACATCTTCGACCTAGAGGGTGGGAACTTGAATTATTCGCTGGCCGCACCAACTCCTTTCCAACCGTAGCGAAGAACTTGCTGTCAGTCCCAAAAACACAAACCGACACACAAAAACACACTGGAACAGGAACACACCTCTCGCGCTAGGGTTCCTCTCACGTTCCTTCTGTTTTCAGATCCATCCTTAACTCATCTGCCCAAAGGACCTGGAACTAAAAGTTGAATGTTTTGGGGCCATGACAAAATATGGATCATGGGAAAACCAAAAGGTCAAGAGGTCGAATCGCTTTGAACAATTGAGACTTGGAATTTTGTGGCATCCAACTCTTGTACAGGAACCTCTTGGGACCGCGTTTGGGGGGCATGGGCTTCCATTTTCTGATTTTCCGCTGCCTCCAAATTTTCCGGTCCTCCTTGTCCTTGGCGGAAGGTATCGCCTCCTTCTCCGGGACATTCGCTAGGGACGGGGATGGGGTCACCGAGCGGGTGCGCTTGGGCTTCTCCGACTCGTCCTGGCTCTCCACCTCGGGACGTCGGAGACCGGCAGGCGGTGTGGGGGGGCGATTTGGAGTGGACTTGAGGTTGCGGGCAAAGGCAGGCTTTTTCGGTGGAAACCTGTTGGGTTCATAGTGACGTGCTTAAAACCAGAGGCAACGGGGGTGGCACTGATTGGTTGAAAGTAGGGCTATGAGCTGTAAACCTCAACCGAAGAGTTGCGGCTTGCAACTCAAGCAAACAAAGTCAATGATAGGGGGTTGTTGGATTGATTGGAGGTTGACTAGCCATCCTAGGTTCAAGGAGAATGGGATAGACAAACGCATTGACAATTGACACATTATTCAGAATAAGGGGTACCCACTTGGATCTTCAACCCACTTCGAAGTAGACAACCACGGCTACGCCAACCCAACGTCAACCGCTTCATCAAGCCGGTGGGTTGAAAGGAAGCTTCCCCCTAGTGAAAGCTTCTTTGTCGCATGGGGCACTGTGAATCAACCAGAGGTTGATTCTCCCGATCCTGAGTACCAATTCCACGGAACCTCAGCGCACCTAGAAAAGGCCATGGTTCTTTCGTGACCCGCAGGCAACAAAACAGAGTTCATCGAAGACGGTAAAAAAGGGGACCGAACCGACCAAAAATAGTGGGAAAATTGGGAAGGATCAATTCAAGTCTCTAGCTGGAGGTTCATGACTGTAGGGCTCTTCCAGGATAGAAGCCCCAAATGGAGATCCTTTGTGGAAACGCATGGTATATGAACCGCCGGTTGGTCACATTGAGTAGAAACTCCCCCTGTTCCGCAGGAAGCGGATAAACTAGCAAGGTAGATAACCACAACATACCCTGCCATCAAACGGCGTACACAAACCGCCCCGCAACGGGGTTCCACGAGCAATCGCTCAGCCAATCTGAGGCATGGTGTGAAAATCACCATGAATGCCCATGACTATTCGTTCACATAGGAGGTTATCCTCTCACTTCCTGAGTCTGAGAAGGGCCAAAAACGTCCCAACTTTGTGTAAGCCACTAAAATGGGTCTTCCCAAAAAGTTTAAAGTCCGCGAGCTCAGGAAGTGAGTCTGTTAAGCCACAGAAAGTGGCCCCAAGGTCTAGGCCAGGTGTGAAACTGCGCAACGTCGCCCGCCTCAGAGATCCACTCGTGGCGGTTCAGGGTGGCCAGATCGATCCTTTGTCGCGGCTCCAGCTGCAAGAGGCCAAGGACCACCGACTTCGCCTCTCGATGCGCGAATCGCGAAAACCAAAACGCCTCTCCTTCGCTCCACGGAAAGGCGGGCGAAGTGGGAGGGGGTGAGCTCGCCTCTCTAGCCCCGAAGCCCTTTAACTCCAACCTTTTCTGCTGGTTGGTTGCTGGCAGCTGAATCCGGAAGATACACCTTCGTAGCCAGCGCTCCCGGAAAACAAGCCGAAAGAGTTGGATTTAAAAGTTGGCCCCAAACCAGAATGGGCCCAAGCATATTTTGTTGGGCCCACTATTTGGCCGCCAAGCTAATTTGGTTTCAATCGTTAGAATGCAGGTGCAAGCCAACGAGACAAAGACACCTCCTCGTCGGAGATGAGTCTGTATCCCTGTATCATTTCGATTTCTCGTAAGGTGCTGAAGGGGTGCGATTAACACGAAACATCTCGCCCTATCCCGCGCGCCAAACTGGGAGCACTCTTTGTCCAGGACTATCAAAGCCAGCACCAGCAGGCCGTCCAAGCATTCCGTGTGGCAGTATCCCTGATTGAAAGAAACGGCCATGCGTCCGATTGAGTGAAACGTCCTGTGCCTCATATGCAAACACAATACGAAGCGAGACATCTGCAAATTGAGTCGGAAGATACCACAATCAGCTTCCTCTGATGGGTGGTTTGGTGGTGAAACGGGGTGGCTTCCCATCTACCATCTACAAGAACCAGGGCTTCAAATCCGAATCCAAACCAACCAACAACCTGACGGGAAACCCAATTTTGATAGAAACCTGCGACACACTCCCCCACCCCCCCCCCTTCCACCTCAGTTTCTGACCTTGAAAAGCCCTAGATTTGGTCAAAATCATGAACCCAATTAAAGACCACCAAATCGGGCCACTTAAGGAGAGTCGATTCGAATCTCCGAGCGGCGGTCTCGCTGATCTTCAGCTTCCCCACGATGGCCACCAGCTCCTCCTGCCTGAGCCACGAGTCCGGCTTCGTGCCACGCGGTGCGAACAAGTCACCCACATATTGATAGTTTAATATATATATATATATAAACAAAATATAATATTACTTAAATGGATTGTCTGGGAGTGGTCACTTCCAGTCATTCTAAAACAAAATCATTCTTTCCCCAAGAACAACAGTTTGACAGCTAACACCTGGCCGAAAAGTCCTCTCTTCTTGCAAAATGTCAAGCACCTTGCAAACCAAAATCCTGCTTTCCCGAAAAGCCGGCCTTAAACAGCTTGCGAACAGAAGTCACTTCTTGTTTCATGGGCGAAAACCATCTCGCTCCACCTAACAAACCCTGGAATGAAGACCCCCTTGCAAATACCAACCAACCATGGTTCCCTTGGTTTCTTAGGCGGTGCGAACGGATTTCGTCCCACAGTATGTCCATCATGTTTGCGACCGGATCAGCTCAGGTCAGGATTGACTCCGGCCCTGTCCGGCTTCCAAGGTTCCCATCCAAGGTCGATTCCCAGGAACCAAAGGTAATTAAGTCAATTGTGGTGTCTTTTGCTCTGAAGCTAGCACGAAACGGCTCTCATATGTCTCCTTAACCGGGGAACAAAAGTTTCGGGGCAAGTTACGCAGAGCTTCAAAAGGCGACAAAAGTGAAACCAAAGCCGTCTTGAGATGAAGCCTGGGAGAGGGTAAATGGACATCCCTCACCTCCAAACCGGCACTCGGCTTGGAAAGCTGAACTGCTTGAATTTGAGTGGCACGTCCCCCATTCTTGTCCCGAAGGCTATAGTCTGGCAACGTGAGGATCAATGTGAGGCTGCCAAAAGGTATCCTCAAAATACACGCAGAAATGTTGATCGAAGAAATTCACAGCGACCGGCAGCCCTGGTTCCAGCAGAGAAAGGGCACCCTTGGGCAATTGATGCAGGACAACCCTGGTGAACCGTTGGACCAAGAAGCAGCGCCGGAAAACGCACTTCCGGAAGGCACCATGGAAGAACGCCACATGATGGAACCCACTTGCAGAAAGTGAGGCGAAGAGGTTGATTTGCTTTGGGCAACCCAGTTTCCTTCAAGCAAAGGAGACCGACGTCGAGACGAAGCGAGCGAAAAGCGGCAAAAAGCGCCTCGTGGGGATCTTGGAGAAGGGGAAGTGCCCGGCCAGGAGCACGAAAAGCAGCACCCCGAGGCACCACAAGTCCGAGCTGAAGTCGTGAGAGTCCTCACGGACAGGTACAAACCAGTGGAACAACTGTGGGGAGCCTGGTCCATTTCCAGGTGCCGAGCAAGGACAATGTCTGGGAAATAACTGGGGTTAACTGCAAAACACGTCTAAACAAAGCTTGGCAGCCTGACCCTGAAATGGAAATTTGAAAAGGCAAACGGAGGTTGTGCAAAACAATAGTGGAATAGTCATGCCTTAAACAATGAGTTGGTGGGAGGCCTCGAGCGCGTGCTTGCAATAGCAACTTGGCCGCTGTAGGAATGCACTCCAGACACCCTCGAGCAAAACGGGGCAAAAGCAAACCAATGAGCTTGAAATTTTCACTCAGCAAGCTGAAACGAGATCAAGCGGGTTCTGCAACCTCATGGTATGGCCCTTTCACTTGTTCCGACCCCATTTTCACTCAGCACCAGCAAGCTGAGACGATATCAAGTGGGTTTCAACCCGGTGCGTTTTCACATCTGGCCTCCCTCAAGACCTCGGGCGCTGTATATGGGCGAGTGCCCACCGTGGACCGCGCTTCGCTGAAGCCCGCCCCGATGGCCTGCGGATTCTATGTCCGTTTTCCCGATCTGGAGTGCCCGAAACTCATGGGGTTACCACCAACTAGGTCCTCCAGTAGAAAGGTTCGAATAAGGGTACCCTTTTTCTGTAGTCTACTTTAGTAGGGGAACCCTCCCCCAAAAAAGGGCAAAAGGCACTACTGGGCGAAACACCGAGGTCATCCTTGGGCCCCTGCTACAAGCTATAAAATTCAAGAAATGATCATAGGATCGCAATGTTAGCGATTGCTTAGCCCCCGAAATGACTTGGGCACCTTTGCTTGAAAACATGGTCGTACGAAGACAAGCATGCATCCTATAACCACTCGGCGGAGTATGTGGACGACAGGTTTTGCCAGATTCACAAAGCATGCGATGCGCCCAAGGTCCATCAGTGAAGAGCCATTGCTGACAGAAAAACTTTCAACCAACATTCACCCCGGAGCTAAGCAGCACCCCTCCAAAAGTTTGTGGAACACCCACTAGAAGGAAGTGGACGCCCCCCGACTGAAATTAATCAGGGGTTCTGCTCCCGGGGTTCCGACTAGCTGACTCCTCCATTTGCTTAAGTCCCTGGAACAAAATGAACCATATGTCCAGTAGTGACAGATCCCCTTTGAAACCAACTGGGGGAAACAACAAGCATATTCACCTCAGCAAATGGAAACATATGCTGAGTGGAAAGCTTCCCACCTCCAAGCACCCCCACTGGCCTTGGACAGCCCGAAGTCTGTGATCTTCACCTCCGTTGGGATTCCCGCCAATTTGCTTCAAGAAACAAGCCCTGGGTTTTGGGTTTCAGGTTTCGGGCAAAAGGGACAAGCACAATGAATAATTCCAACTCTAAGGGTTTAGGGGCTTAAGGCCCCCTTTGAGGGGGACAAGCAAAGGAGTTTCTTCAAAGTGCGGATGAAATCAGCGGCAAATAATAGAGCTACACCTGAAGGAAGGGACACCAAGTAAAAAAAAAAACAGCACCATAGGCAGCTCATGTTGTGCCCCTCGAATCAGTGAGTTTGGAATTAAGAAACGGGGCAGCCAACTGTTTGGGAAGCGAAGCACATCCAACCCACACCCGGCTGAATTGCGATAAACCTAGCAGGGTGCCCTAGGTTCCGCGTTTGCGCGACATGTGAGTGTGTCTCTAAAAGGGACACCTTTGTGGTTGGAGGGGGAGGTACACAAAAAGGAAAAGCGGGAAACCAACAACTTCGCTCCTTTTTGGGGAGTCGCAAATGCTGAGACACACCCATCAAGTAGGACCCTACCGCAATCGTGGCAACTTGCAGTCACAGACCCGGCGGGGCAACTTCCAACCATGCCTTCCAACCCTTCCAGACAAAAACAAATGGATGTGTTTCTAGAGGTCCCTCCAACTTGGTGGCTTTCAACTTTCCTTTCGGTCCCCCTTTAAAACCAAACAAGGGACTAACACGGGGGTACCCTCCGAACAAGACAGACCCAAATCATTGGCTTGTGAAATTGTTGAAATGTCATGCGGGTCGACCCCCAGCAAACCCTTGGCCCACAGGGCTCCGTATATCTTCGCGCATCACCCCAAAAGGATACTCACCTAGTTCCTCCAGTAGAGAGGTTAGAACGAGGGTACCCTTTTTCTGTAGTCTATTTAAACGGTCAAAGGGCCCCAATTGCTGGGGGACCTAGCCGCCAAGGTGATAGATTGAAACCCCTCGGCCAACCTAAAGGTCCGGCAAGCAAATGCGTGCACGTCGCCGTGTAGAGCGTGAACGGCTTCTCCCTCCTCTCCCCAGCAACCAGCACCTAGGATCCGTCGGGCAGCTTGGGTCCTCGTCGTGCTTGGTTCGGCCAGCTCGTGGTTCCCAAAAAGGTGACCAAAAGGGCCGTGTGAACCACCTGTTGAATCATTGAAATGAGTTTCCTCCATTTCCCTTTTAAGGGAACCTCCAAAAGTGGCAGATTCAATGGACACCAGAAAATCGCAACTTTTGAGAGCGAAATCCAGTGACCCCTGCTAATGTTTAAACACTGTTGTGTCAAAACACTGCTTTTAGTCTCCTTAAAGGGGATCAGAAGAGTCTTGTTTAAACCCGCCTTGGCAAACTTGAGCACTGGGAAGCCATGACCCAAGACGACCTTCTGACATCCAAACGCTAAACGTTCAGACAAGAACAACTGTGAAGGCGACCAAGCACTGAGAAACCATAACCCTCCTTTTGCTTGAGCCCGTAGAGAAACAAACATGTTTCCAGTGGTGACCGATTGCATTTAAGACAAAGAAGGGTGCTCATAAAACATCGTCTTAAGCAAATGGAAGTAAGTTCACTCGAGCCCACAGAACCTTGGTTGAACACCGGGTTCGTTCAAATCCCAGGCACGTTCTCCAGCTTCATGTCTCGATGGATGATGCCCTGACCTCAGTCACGGCGCAGCAAAGCACCGGCATCGGATTCAACCCGGAAGGCCATTCGAACAAACCGCAAAAGGCGGTTCCCCCAAACAACGGCACACTCACATGGTTGACTCTGTCCTTGTTCTAAATGCTTCCATTCTTCACCTCACCTCCAAACCCCACACCAACCGCACAGTGACATTTCTCACCTCCAAAACAACCTGAAACTGCCCAACGTACAAATTGATGCCTCGGATCGGCTCCGACGTTTTGCTTGGTTGCGGTTGACCCCTCTGCATAAAGTTGTGCACCTTTTGTGGGGACCGGAAAATTTCACCGTGTTTCAACCAAATAGCTAAAATCTAAGTGGGTTGGGTTCAGGGAATCCAATGGAAAGCCTTAGTTGTAAAGATCTGTTACCCCATGGCAATCCGGTGGTGGGGGCCTTGAGTTACCGGGCTCAATACGGAAAACCCTTAATGGAGTTCAACCAACAAGTTGAAGGCTAAAGATTCAACCTTAGTGGGTTCAATTTAAAACCAAAGATCCGTTACCCAATAGCAATCAAGATTGGAAGGCATATAACCCTGTTCATATTGGCCAACCGGCTGAAATGCCCAGAAATCCCCCCATAACCCCGCTCATATTGGCCAACCGGCTGAAACACCCAGAAATCCCCGAATCCCGCCCATTTGGGAGCTTTACATTGTAAATAGCAAAAAGGGCTTCTCAAAGACTAACCCCATGAGGGGGAGGTTGCCTTGGAACATTCTGTGGATGATCCACGAAATCCTGCACCACCTAAGAAACCCAACGGAATGATTTGATTCCCCAACGTAAATACCGATGCACAATGGATTCTTATATGGTGCAGGATTTCGTCCATCCACAGTATGTCTTATGTTCCTCTGGTTTACTCTTGTCATAGTGTTGTTTTTAGGGACTCTATCACTTTGAATGTGTTGATTTTCTTTCCAGGGGACTTGCCATCTCAGCCACTAAATGACGTGAAACCTACCAAAAGAAAGCTCATCTCAGAGGAAAATGTCAGTGGGTGGGAGGGCAAGTCCCTGTTTTTAGGGACTCTATCCATCCACAGTGGGGATTCCCTCAACGCCTTTGATCCCGCAACCCGCAACCCGGCCCAGGCGCTGTGCAAGAAGCCCAGGCCCTCCGCGAGCTGCGCCAGCACGAAGGCGGCCTAGCTTCGGCCCGAGACGGATGCAACGACTCTTGGCCGCAGCCAAGGGACAGATTGCTTGGATAACCACTCAAAACACATGATATCATCAATGCGAAACCCTAAACAAACCCAACGGAATGATATTTGACTCCAACGCAAACACCAAGATACCATGGTTGATCAAGCGGGTTGAGCCAACAGAGCCCATGAAGATGGGATGGCCATTGGGGTTGATTTAACCCATCTGCAATTCTTACCACGGTGAGCTCGTTCTACCCCGGTAGAACATAGGCAGAATAGCGGGGTTGATCAAACGGTCCCATGAACGTGGGACCATTTTTTGCAAACCGCGAAAACCATATTTGATACGTCCTAGATGGGAAAAGTTACCCATGGTCATTTGGAGCGAGGAGCGTTGACTAACCCCCCATACACCAACATTTCACCAATTTGGAAGGTGCACGTGGGTATACACTGCATACTGGGCTATGGCAAGGAGAAAAGAGAACCGCAAGGGTCCTTATGGAACTGGGGGATTAAACATATGTCCTTTTGACACCCCAGAACTCTCGGGGAATACGGTAACTTACCTCAGTCTGGTTGAGCACGGTATAGTTTCTTAACTCACTGGGCCCACTTTGACATAGAAATGACAATCTATCACTTTTGGAGGCCTTTCACAAAGTCGTTGAGAAAGTGGGTTCCCTGAATTTTCAACCTCACTTGCCCAAATATGGATCCACATTAAATAAAAAACACCGGATCAACGTCCAAGGGTTCCATACAAATCTGAACCTCACTTGCCCAAAGGATCCGCAAACAAAAGGAAAACAAAACACGCCACCGGGACCCACGTCGATCCACCTCCACTCGAAAGCTGCGGGGGCGCCTCTTTCTCGTGCAGCCGCGGGGGCTCGCGGTTGGTGAGCACCGTGTAGAGGTCGCCGCCGCCCACCAGCTCCAAGACCAAGAGGAACCAATCCCCCTCCTCGAAGGTGTCAAAGAGCCTTCCGAATGGGAAACGAGACCAAAATCTGCGCCAGGATGGAAAGCCCACGTCGAAGGGCAAGACTAGGTTCAGTAGAGAGGTTAGAATAAGGGTACCCTTTTTCTGTAGTGTTTTTTAGTAAGGGAACCCTTCCCCAAAACAGTTGGTCAAAGGGCACTACTGGGGAGCATAGAAGAGGGAAACAACACAGACCCTCCCACCAATTCACAGCCGGAACCTGACGGGAATTTCCTTTAAAATGGAAAATGTTGTCTTCTCAATTTCCCGCTCACCAATTCTTAACAGCCGGAACTGTTCGACGTGGGAATCGGTCCTGGTTTGGTGCGTGTTCCCTTTAAAGGGACCATTTCCCGAACGTCGGGTTCCGGAAGTTGATTTGTGGGAGGGTAACCAGTTTGGACCAAAAAACAACGAGAAGGTGATCACCTTTTGGGGCCATCACGGAGAAAATGGGAACCCAACAAGGGGAAACCAAAAGGTCACAAGGGCGATGCGCTTTGGGCAAGCAGAACCCCGGGTCAAAATAGTTTCCTTGGGATCTGCAAGGCGCAATCCATCCGGCATAATCGGACTTATAGACTCCTTGGCCCTCACGCAACAAATCCCGGATAACCCTGATAAGGGGAACTGCTTTCTTGGAGATTGTCCTTCAACTTTCTGGTGGTGTCCATTGAAACTGCCACTTTTCGTGATTCTAAAAAGTGCAGAACCCCTGGTGGATTTTGAGTGGGGGGGTTCCCTTTTTAGTGTGGATTCATCGCTGGAGGGGAACACCGGAGCACCCGCTTAATTATCAATAGAACGGGCTTTACTTCGATCTGGGGTCAACACACATCACGCCGTTGCAAGGAAACTCACTGTAATTAAATGAGCCCAGGTGATGTTAAAAAATCATCCGAAATGGATCGATGGGCCTCACTTCCTGAGACTGTCAAAGAGACCCTTCCCAGTACTGGTGACCAAAGAGGTTAGTTTGGTTTCGGCGGTAAGCAAAACCCAATGGCTTTAACTTAAAAACTCGGGATGTTTGAACCATGGCTTCAACCATAGTGGCTTGAACAAAACCGTAGAAGCTGATGCCACAGAAGCTCATAGTGGATTGAAACCATAATTGACGCGAGGGCTTGGCAACTTTTGGCAACGAGCGGCTGAACGATGGCCGGGTGCGGGGGCAAGCGCTTCAAGATCTCCACCTGCAGCGGGTGACGTGACTTTGGGTGAGGCGGGTGACGCCTGAGTTGTGCTTGAGGTTCCCCTTTCCCGCGGTTTTTTTCTCCTTTCTCCGGGGAAGCCAAAGGAGAACCACCATTGTTGAAGGGGTTCTCCACAAAATGGACACTCCCAAAGGCCGCAGCTAAAAGAAGCTTCCGGAAAGAAACCTGAGAAGGAGCCAAGACAGGCTCGTCCCACGGCAGGGCCTGGCAGGTTCCATGTTTACAAACCAGAGGAAAGAAAGTACAAAACCCAGGCAGGTACCGTACCTCACTTCCTGAGTGTGCTTTTCAAAAGGTATAAATCTTCGTTTGCTACTAATAGTCGTCCCAAAAAGGCTACAAGTCCATGAACTCGGGAAGTGAGGTACCTGTCCTCCACTGAGCATGGTGGATTTCCAAGAGGACAGTCTAAGAGCCTCTCTGCACTTCCACGTCCGTTGGGAGGGTGGTCGCTCTGCAAGCAGTAGGCTTACATCCCATCATGAACTCCACATTCTGCGTATGGCTTGCTTCACTTTTGTCATCGGCAGATGGCAAGAAAACTTTAGCCCCAAGTACTTCCACCATTCACCATTCAAAGGCCTGTTTTAAACAGAGCTGCAACAAGGTTGTCCAAAAATCACGGGCTCCCCTGAACGAACAAGAAGGTCGCTGTTGCAGGCTGTACAGCAGGCTAAGGAGATTCCGAAATATTCCAACAATTGAAGGGGCCGTTTGCTGCATCCACGACACTCCATTCATCCTGCGAATGAAAGCACTCTCGGGAACATCTAGGAATCTTCTTTGGCTCGCCAACTATCTTTCTCTCAATCCGTCAGGCCTCTGACAGAGGCCAACCAAAGGAAAATCTTCACCAATTCGCCACCCATTTAAATGAAGGAGCCACCACGATCCCAACATGGGCTGAGACTCCCAAACTCGCTTCCTGAGTGGATTCGCCTCACAAGGTCCGACTTCCTGTTTATCCCTGAAATAGTCCAAACCCCAAAAGTACTTTGCGTACTCTTTGCGTGCAAAAGGCTCAGGAACAAAAAACTCCATGCTCCCAAACACGGACAAACATCGGCCCCGTCTGAAACCGACCCCCGCTGGAAACCAACGAACTAGGTCCCAACGCAACCGCTGCCCGCGACTTCCGTTCGTTGAACTTCCATTTGCTGAAAAGTTTCCCTTTCGGTTAAAAAGGGAATCTGTCACCACTGGAAATAAACGAACTCAAAGGGGGTAGATTCCCTTTAAACCCACGACTAGGGCCTCTACCACTTCTCTGTTTTTTTTGTTTCAGGGACAAAAAAGCAAACCAACAACCGCGTGGAGCGCCTCGCGGCTCAGCTTCTTCTCTTCGCGCTCCGCGTTGGGCTGCAAGTGGAGCCGGCGCAGGTCCACCGCCTTCACCGCGAAGCCCCCGCCCTGCGTGCCCTTCCTCGGAGACTCCGAGACGTGGGCAGGTGATCGGATCCAAGGGGAATCAATGAAGCCCCCCCCCAAACAAACAAAGAAAGGAACACCCCCTCCCCCCCCAAGCCCAAAGAAAAAAACGAATACTCCCACACAAATGGCCTGACTGAAAAAACAAGAAAAACTGAAGAACAAATCGACACCAGGTTGACCCCCCTCTTGACTTCACGTTCACTTGACCATTTGCTTTAAGTCCCCTGGACAAAATACAAGCCATTTGCAGTAGTGATAGATTCCCTTTAACACCAAAAAGGGACAATACAACATATTCAGTTCAGCCCAGCACATGGAAGCTCATTTGCTCTCACCCCGACACGCGCGCGTGGATTTTTGTTCCTCCGGTCTCGAGACCAATCCGAGGCGCTTGTTGCACACGAAGACCTGGCCGGAAGCCCCGCGACCGAGCTCCCGGCCGCGGCGATAGCCGTGGAAGTACTGGGGCGGCGCGCCCTGCTTCACCTGGGAAGCCGCATAAAAAGGTGAAGAAAACGGGGCACCAAAAAGGGGAACTAAAAAGGGGAACCCAAAAGGAAACACAAAGAGGAACCTTTTTTAATTTTTCGGGGAATCAAAAGGAAACCACCCCAAGAAAAACAAACATGGGTGGGGTTCCCAAAACAAACAAACCTTGAAACGAAGACAAACACGCACACAGACACACACCCTGTTCTTGTTGGGTCGGGGGTGGACCACTTTTCGTGAGAACCCACTCCAAAACAGATTTTAAGTGTGAAAACTGAATTCCTAGGTCGAGGCAGCACAGGCAGCACAAGGCTGTGTGCCGCGCATGAGTTTGAGGTGCGGAGGGAATTCACATGCATTTCCAGGGACCCTCAAAGCCCCCCCCCCAAAAGGAACGTTCTCAAATCTCAAACGCGTCATTTGTAGAGGCACGTTCCTTTGGGATACAAAACAACTGAGAAACTGCTGTGTTGCCTCTGATTAGGAGCTAACAAATCCATTTCTCTGCAAATCTTACTATAATTTCATATAATTTCAAAAGGGACCCCCAAGCAAAGGACCTTTCTCATGGTGAGCTCGTTCTACCCGAACACGAGCTCGCTATAAGATAGACTGATTTATAAACACAGGCGGAGTGGTTCGCGTCTCAGCGATCCGCGCCCACCTCCACCAGATCCTCGTCATCGGAGCCCCCAGTGACGTCCACCACTTCGGTGACCAGGTCGTCGCTGTCCGCGTGCACGTCCACCACACCGCCGGCAGGCTCCATGAGGCTCCATTCGCAGCTTTTCCGAGGAAATCGATCCGCGTGGAGCCCTCTGTTTGTGGAGTTGGTAGAATTTGGAGGCTGTTGAGTGGAGCACTGGTAACCCTTTGGAGCTTGTGGAGTGAAGAAACAAATGTTTGCAGTTGGGGGCCAGTTTTGTGAGTTGCCAGCCGGACATCCAAGCCGATGCGTTCAAGAGAAATCGAAAGGAACACCTGCCCAAGACAAACCCAAGAGTCGGCGACCTCCCTGAAATATACGTTTAAAACAATCGCAAACCCACCACTTGTCAATCGGCCCTGCCTATCTTTCCATTCCGCTTTCGCAGTTCCTCTTGGGTGCAATTATGAAAAACAGAACTCAAAGTGCAACCACCTACTCACCTGCCACTGAAAGATGCTCGTTCAGTGGAGCTGCATCAAAAGTGCAACCACCTCACTTTGGATTGAACACTCACTTCACCATTTCGGATTCAGCACATGTCTCTTACCCAGCTGCTGGAGACCTCCTCAAAAAAACAAGATGTGCCAGTTGCAGGTAGGTTCGCCGCAGCACTAACAGTTGCCGCGCTTCTTTTCAACTTAGGGACCCTCTGTTTAGGCCTGGCATCCTTTTGGACCCAAACCAGCTCCCCACATAACGCAAGCCACGTGGACAGCTCGAATTCGGACGACTCTGAGCCAAGGCTACGGAGCAACGCGTCGATGGCTCAGCCCCAGCACTGACTGCCCGCTTCCCTGCCAACAAGAGACTCCCAAAGAAAACACGCGAGGACCCGTAGGCGTGATTGCCCCAAAGAGAAGCTCTCAGGTCGGTTTAGAGGTCCGTGCCTCAATGTTTGCAAGCGCGTTCGGCAAGGGAAATCCATATGCGCCCCGCGCCCACACAGGGGATTACAAGGGCATATGCTTGGGGCGTATCTACCCAAACAGTGAGTCGTCTACCCGTAATTTGGCCATGAAACTGCGATTCAAATGATTCTTCCAAAGGGGGGATTTGAGTAAAACTTTTGATTGGCAGGCATCATTCACTTCCTGAGTTGTGTCCGCCAAATGACAAAGCCAGCTAACGACCCCCGAAGAAAACTCAGACAAATCTCTGAATGCAGGAACTTTCATTCGGGTGCTTTTCCATATTTAGTTTCCCCTGCAACAACCCCGAAATGGAAGGGGGACACCGCGTGGGGGGCAGTCTTTCCTTTCTTGCGGGTAGTTGAAACTGATAGCAAAACGAAACGAAGCAAGAGACAGAATACAAACAAGCCAAATGTAATAAGCAAGCAAACAAGCAAACAAACAAGCAGAAACCCTTTGGCCTGGCAGCTCTCTCAGTCCCTCTCGCAGAGGTCGACTCCACCTCTCAGGCGGAGACTCGCTGGCGACGATACCAAAGTGGCCGTTGCCTCAGCGTCTCAAGTGAAAACACCAATGCACCACGGTTCCTCATCCAGAAACCATCATCTTTTTACAATTTGGAGACGGGGGTCTGGATGCAGAGCTGGAGCCAATTTGTGCCAATTTGTTTCCTGGTGTAAGTGGAGTCCTGGATCTATTGAGGTGTAAGTGCCAATTTGTAAGGTAAGTGTATCTTGGTGTAAGTGGAAGTGCCAATTTGTTTCTGGGTCTATTGAGGTTGCAAAGTGGGGCCCGTCTATGGAGCCGTGGATCCGAATCCGTGACCCCTAGTGGGACACCACAGCAGGCTTCCTTCACGCATGCATCCCAAGACCGCCACATTTTCGCGGATTTGGGCCCTCACCAACTGGGAAAGGTGATGCCTTGACTGGCCCGAACGCTTGTTTTATATATATACATATATATATATATATACATATTGTTCTATATAATTATTTTTCAGGCGATTGTACAACAAGGGAAACGACGAACATCTGGCAACGGGATTCGAGCTTGAGTTGGGAGAGCAAAGGGCCACGATGGGTCTTGTGGGATTCGCTGCTGAACATATAAAAGCCAGGCTTCCGCAAACCGCGCCTTGCAAGTGCAAGCGGCAACAGGAGGAGGAGGAGGAGGAGGAGGAGGAGCAGGAGTAGGAGCAGGAGCACGAGCAGGAGCAGGAGGAGTAGTAGTAGTAGTAATAGTAGTAGTAGTAGTAGTAGTAGTAGTAGTAGTAGCAGTAGTAGTAGCAGTAGTAGTAGCAGAGGCAGCAGTAGTAGTAGTAGTAGTAGTAGAAGTAGTAGTAGTAGTAGTAGTAGTAGTAGTAGTAGTAGTAGTAGTAGTAGTAGTAGTAGTAGTAGTAGTAATTAGTACCAGGAGCAGCAGCAGCAGCAATAGCAATACCAACAACGTAGAAGTATAGCAGCTTGAGTAACAGCAACCATGACAGCAGCACGCTCGGCTTGCAAAATCGACATCCCCCCGCCACGTCGTCCGCGAAAAACCACGAAATCCTTCCGGAGCCCTCCCTGACATGGGGCAAAGACCAAGCTTTCAGCTGGGAAAGTTGGCCAAGGATTAACAAAACCTGCGTCATGAATTCCACGGAAAGGGGGCACTACGTAAAACCCAAGGCGTCGGCCGCCGATGTCGCAGGACTCTGCCAGGAAGTTCCCCTGCTCAGCCTAACTCGGCTTCGGCTTGCTTTCACCTTATGGGAGGGGAGTGGCGTGAATTCCATCGGCTTCAGGCAGGCTTTCTGTCGCTTCCATCCTGGCTCCTCACAAGTCTCAAGGGTCGGCTGGGTGGCCTGGCTGTTCAAGAGACCTTCTGGTTCCATGTTGGTGGGGCCTTCTTCACCTTCTTGTCCAGTCCTAAGAGTCACTGGGACCTACAGTGGATGCCCGACATGTTGCAAGTACAGGACACCGGAACACCTGAGACTTGCCATCTAAGTCCTCCAGTAGAGAGGTCAGAAAAAGGGTACCCTTTTTTTTCTTCTCTGTAGTCTATTTCAGCAAATGAACGCTCCCCCCAAAAAAAGGGGTCAACGGGTGCAGTACTGGGGGACCTAGCCATGCTTTGTACCTGGCCTTCTTGCATTCGTTAGGGAACAAGACCCCTGGCATCCAGCCGCTGGGCAGCTGACGACCAACACGCCGCCCTGCAGGTTGTTCTTCACCTGGCACTTCACCTTGGCAAGCAATGAGATCAGAGCTGAATGCATGGACCCATGCATTGGGTGCTGAAGCCCATTTTTCATGACTACAACTAACACTGTGGCAATTGTGATTCTTGTAATCCTTTGTGATCGTTCACATTATTGGAGCCATAACCCGAAGCTCGTTGGTGAATTCATTTAAGTTTCTCTTTGTGGCTTCATTGGGGGAAGCAACACCAAAGGGCTAGCAGCAAATGGGTCAGCTCATCATGCGCTTAGAAGTCCTAGGTCAACCGTGGCCTGGAGCCTACGCTACGGCTCCAACTAGAACCGTTCTGCCCCGGAAGACCTGAATAAATGTGCTTTTCTTTCTGTCTTTCTTTCTTTTCTTTCTTTCTCTCGCTCTCTCTCCCTCCCTCTTTTGGTTACCAGTTGGCCCTTGACTGGCCACAAGCGCAACAGCATGTGGTCAACCAAGATGGCAAATGCCCGGCACAGTGAGCGCAGGGGCCCTTGAAACTTTAATGCCCTTTCCACGCATATTGAGACAGTGGATGCCCCGTTCGCCATATTGTTAGCAGGGGAACCAGGAAACCCTGGAATGTGGTCGTTTTGCTTGCAATCTTTACGGCGTCCACCGGAGCTCCCAGCATCCATTCCTCGACCAGGAACTGAAACCAATTCGATATATGCAGAAATACAGGTGTGAGTAGAAAGGCTCTGCTTTTGGCCTATTAAACTATAAGTCAACTCACTCCCTGATCGAACTTGGCCAGGGCCTGGTTTCTCCACTTGGCCGGCTTCTGGGGATGGAAACAATTGGAAAAATATGTTCTGATTCTGCTTCATCCGGCAAATTTTGGAGGAGACCCCAGGGCCCCAGAATGAGACCAACCCCTTCGACCCTTCGGAAGCTCCGAGGCTCCCACGAGGCACGCAGATGCCCCGACAAGGGACACCCCGGACCCTGAGGCAGTTCCGGGTTCCGTGGCTTGGCACTGGGCTCCCTCCGGCCGAAGCTTGAAGTTGGAAGGGGAGCAAAAATCCAAATTTCAGCAGTTAAGCAACAAGAAGCAAAATGAAAGGGGATTTTAGCAACAATTTTAGCAGTTAAGTGGTTGGATTCCCACCACTAAACCACAATAAGCAAAAATGCAAAATGTTTCCCGACAGCAACACTGGAATTCGGAGGCAACCAACGGCGGAGGACAAAGGAAGGGGGCGAGGACGGGCCAAATTCGGGGGCGACCAACTTGAAATCACGGGGCTGGGGCTTGGAATCTTGTGACGCCTGTTCCGGTTGCGGTTGACCCTTGGATCTATGGCAATGAACTTGAAGCGAGACGGAAGCCGGATTCCCATCCGGATGCGGCAGCTTTGCACTAAACCAACCAAAACCATGATGTAAACTACAGTAACTTCGGGGGTTTCCTTGTTCCCTTCCTTGCAGGGGCATCGGTCCCTCTGACGGTTTCACATTTTGCAGGAGGTCCCCTTGGCCACAGAAACTGGCAACCTCCCTTCGTATTTTCAAGATGTTCCTCAGGTGGACCCCCACCTAAAAAAAAACAAAACCGAACACCCTCCCGTCAACCAAGCAGTTGAATGGGCTAGCCGCACCAAGTGGGTTGCTCCAAGTGCCTCTGAAATGTCTGACCTTTTGTGGGCTTAATGGACAGGACATACAGTATGTTTCCAGAAGGCCTCTCCGGGGCGCTGCGGTCACACCAAAGACCAGCCATGTCAAATGCTGCTTTGACGCGCCTCTACAGCAGCAGTGCCAGCAACACACACTTGTATACCAAAGTTCCCCACTCGTCTGCAACATTGGCAATTGCCATTGATCGAATGCAAGTCGCGCACATCAGCATCATTCAGAATCTATGATGCTGATGGCTGGTCCAAATGCGCTCGGAATGAGCAATTCCTGGCAGACATGCGGGTGTGTGCGTGCGTCCAAAAAGGGGAACCCGAAAATGGCGCTTGCATTTTTGGCCGTGCCGTAAACCAGGCCAAAACGGGTACCCTCAAATAAGCACACACCCATCGCATCCCATCGCTACTTGTCTTGCAACACGAATGGCTGGCCTCAGCGCCGCCCCATGCTTGCTTCAGCATGCATAAGACGCTCGAGCTTCTTCGCAGTTTCCACGAGTTGCTCGAACTCTGAAGAGGCCTTGCTCACGTCTCCCGCCTTCAAAGATTCATTCAACGAGGGTGAAACAAGGTGCAGCGCCTCGTAGGGCACTGACAAGTCATTGAAAAAGTCATCAGCCTCAGACCAAACAATCTTCAGGTGGCCATTTGAATAAACCTGCTTGGGTTCACTCGTCCGGACCAGGCGGTAGGTGGCAGGTTGTTTCCCCCTGAGCCGCAACATCTTGTCCCTGAAACTCGCCGATGCGAACCTCCCAGTCAAATCCATGCGCCGCTGATCAGGCGCAAGCTCGAATCTCAAAGCAACGCCTCATGGGTGCCGTGAAGAAAACCTTCCCTCAGCTTTTTGGCCGCACATGACACTTGAGATTCCGGGCTGTATTTAGTTAACCTAGTGAACCTTAGAGTGCAAAATGCTATCATTTCACGGGTCCGAAAAGAGGGCTCCAAAACTTAATTTGACTTTTCGACAACCTGCCTGAGGCCAGAAAGGCAACATCACTTTGGACAAGTTTCGGCTTCTTGTCATAGAGGTCCCGGATCTTCGGCAAGCGCTTCGCGCTTTTGTAATCGAAGCCTGCGGTCGCCTCAGTGTTCCAAATCAGCACCCGCTTTTTCCCGTTACGTGGATGTCCTTGAATAGGCAAAAGACTATAACCATGTTTATAACCTGGCTAACCCCCGTTATATATATATTATATATATATATATATGTATATATATTGGTATAACTTGCTTGTGGGACTTGAAGGATAACTAACGCCCCGAACTGGTTGAGAAGGCAGGAGCAACCCACTATGAAAACATGTACATCATCATTGTGGCCCTAAAGCTCCTCCCTTGTTGGTTCAAAATGTGTGCAGGATCGCGGAGCCGTAACCCGCAAAAGCAAATTAACTCAAAATGTCATGAAAACAGGGAACGCCCCCGAATGGCGGTTTTCACGTTCATGTCCCCTTTGGACAATTAGCCTCCCGAAAAACAGGCCTCCTCCCCAACATCTGAAAGTTCCTGCCCAAAGGCTCCAAAATGGCAGTGCCAGAGGGTTGGGGCTGTTGGGGTCACCGCCTGGGCGTTTGTTGTACCCAAAAACCGAGTCTCATTGTCTTGTCCCCTGTAAAGCTACGCTATCCTCCAAAAAGCACACACACACACAAAAAAAAAAAACACCTAACAACCATTAAAACAACAAAAACAGGTCACAAACTAACAATCAAAAGCCTGAGCTCCCACACAACCAAAAAGCAAACCAACAAAAGCAACACACATCACAACCTAACAACCAAACGCCAAGCAATTCGAGTGGCCACTTCCAGCTCCAATGGCAGGCCGTCAGCCTCGCAGCCCGGGACGAGGGAGAATCGTAGATCCTTCCGGCAGCCCTCTTCCACCTTCCACTCGCCTGTCCTCGGAGGATCGATATCTTTATTCAGGGCAGCCCCTTCTGCTTGGTTTCATAAGGGAAACCAAAGAGAAAACCATACTTGTTGTTTGGGGTTCCCTGATTGCAAGAAGAATCCATCTGAACAGCAAAGGAACACGGGCGGGGTACAACAAACTGCAAGAGTTTCTTCAAACATGGGCTTGAACGTGAAACAGAAGCACCTTGTAGTTCCAAGACCCCGTGGGACTAAACCCCAGCACACCGAAATGTGGTGGGTAGCTGATTCTAGAGGGCGCCCCCTCTTCCAAAACAAGGAAACACAAGGCAGCGGGTGATTGGGTGAAGGAACGGAAAGCAAGTGGAAAGCTGGAGAGCCAAATAAAAAAGAACTGTTCTTGTTTCAGCAACTTCGCAAAACGGTGTGTCTTAAGGGGGATGCAAAACATGGTTGGTTTCCTGCTGGTTTCTCTTAACGACTTCAATGCACGGGGCAGGCTTGGGAGAGCGTGGTTTGTATTTCTGCTTAGCATGTCATGAGCCAACATACCTGAATCTTCAGGTGTGCGATTTCCCGTTTGCTGAAAAAGAACACATTTCAGTCCATTGGTCGAAAATACGCTTGTTCACTGCAAACGCGTCGATTGAAATTTGGCTGGAAACATGGTCGGGGAAAGTCGCCGTTTGGTCGGGTATTGTCGCCGTTTGGTCATACATGAAGCTAAACTCCGGGCGAGAGTCTTTGCCAAGACCTCCAGGATTTTGGGCACTTTCCCCAGGCTGCGCCGGAAGTGCCGGGAGAATTGGGTCTGACAGTCGCTGGGCTGCAGCTGCTGAAACTGGTCCAGGCTTAAGACCCCCTTGGCCCTGCGGGATAATCTGTCTGGTCCTGGCCGCCGGCCAGATTTGGGTAGAAAGAACGCTGTAAAGCAGCCAGCCCCAGTGCATATAAGGATCCAAGCAGTTTACTAGTGTAAACATGGCTAGCTAGAAATCGTTTAACCATGCACCATGCTTCGGCATCCTGCGGTTTTGACACATACCCACCTGAATTTGAACAAACAACTACGTTTTGGAAGTGAGGGAGACGCAGCAAATAGATCTCCCCATTGCAGGTGCAAGGATATCTGGCTGTGTCTCAAAATGGACACCTGACAGCTATGTGCTTCCCTTGGTTCTAAATGGTGCCATAAAAACCTAGGGGTTTCGGCCTTCAGAAGGAAAAATTGCCACACAAATTGTGGTTTCCATTTGCCTTTAACTGTACTAAGCAACATACCCTCAAAAGCAAGCACGCACCCAGGCTTTTGGGTCCTGCGTGCAACAAGCACCCCAGCCAGCAAGTGACCTGGAAGTCAGCTCCCGGCGGTGTTCCGGAAATGAGATTCTGGAATGTGTTGACCTGGGTGCTCAAGAGGTCTGGCAATGAAGGAACCCTCAATCTGTTTGGGACACTCGGTCCAGGGATCTGGCAGGTGCCATGTTTAGAGGGAAGCATCCTTCCCTTCTGGCGTTCCTGAGCGGAAATTCAAGAAAAAGCTAGCTAGTACCCAGTGACGAATGATGAGCAGTCCGTATCGATGGTGGTGTGTCCGTTGCCGCAGGCATGCGCAGAAGCGGGGCAAGCGGGGCCGGTCTGTAACTCGCGGAGCTCAGAGTAGCAAGGGCGTTGAAAGGAGGCGAAGGTGCAAACGCACTTCTCCATGTCCTCAGATGCCCAGTGGATTTCCGTGGAAAAAAAGCATCGAATTTGTTGGTTGATTGACTTCAAGGGGGAACCCTTCCCAAAAGAAAGAAGGAAACAACAGTGGCCGTGGGGAAAAACAGGGCATCCTTTTTGTTTGGTTGATTGATTTCAAGGGGGAACCCTTCCCAAAAAAAGGAAACACAAGGGCACCAGCGGGCAACTGGGTGTCGGCCTTTACGAAGGTCAAGGCTTTGCAAGTGCTGGACACCACCAGGTGGTTCGTCTTCTTTCCGGGCGGCCTGCTTCTTCCTTCCGAGCCTAAAGCGCCAGCCATAAGCAAAAACGACCCCGCCACCCCGTCCCCGCTCCCCCCCCCCACAAACAACAAACAAGGTTCCCCCTCTAAATTAGGACGCACACACACAAACACACGCAACTTAGTCAATCAGCGGTTTCTTCATCCGGACTGAACATGACCAAGTAAGCCAGGCCATGTTGCCCAGTGACCCTGTTAGGAAATGGCACTCCTTTTGTGACTTTGACGATTTTGAGTGGAGATTCCACCAAACTAAAAGGGATTAGAGGGTGGAATGCGCTGAGCAAGTACAAATCAGTTTCCAGGTTGCACTGAACCATGACATTTAAGCAAAGTTGATACTTGGAGTTTGGGGCAACCACAGAAGCAGAAGGAAAGCAGGTCGCATGGGGTCCATTAGTCCATTCAAGTGAGCTCAAAAATATCCCCCTGGTGGTGATTTTGAAGAAACTACCAAAAAGGTATTCTTGAGCCCCCCCCCAACACAAAGAAAAACCAACTGAACACACTCCGAGGCATCCAGTCGCCTTGGTGCGCCGCTCCTTCTGTAAAGGCCCTGCCTCCCTTTTTTGAAAAGGAAAGAGTTCACTTCACTAGCCCCCATGACTATACCACTCCCAAAGTCGGTTTCTGACTCTAATGACCCCCAGAAACCGTGAAATAATAAAAATAATAATAATTCTAATAATAATATAATAATAATATAATAATAATAATAATAATCATCATAATAATGCTAATAATAATAATAAAACAATAATATAAATATAATAATAATCATAATAATAATAATACTAATAATAATAATAATAATAATAATAATAATAATAATAATAATAATAATAATAATAATAATAATAATACTAATAATAATAATACATATTACTATTATTATTATGATTATTTAATAACAACTATATATATATATGGTTATTTTAATAACATCTATAAATAACCCCAGCTTCAAGGATACCAGTCGAAAGGGCGGGGGGCTGATTTCAGAGATGTCGGCCGGGCTGCGTCGCTCAAGCTTCTGCACCTCCCGCTGAATCCGCTGAATGGCGCCCCTGCTTCCAGTCACCGCAAGGTGAGCATCGGTGTGGACGCGGCCTTCGAACTGCCCGTCGGCCTCAGTCAGGCAGAGTCTATAGGAATCACAAGAGTCGTTTGAATCACATCGCCGTGGGCTTTAGAACGAGCTCAACCTTGTTGAAGGTTCAAATCCACCTGTAACATGTTGCCTTTTAGCGCAAAACGCCGTTGCCCTGTGATCTTCTGGTAGAAAAAGCGAAGCAGGGTTTGAAGCTCGTCAAGAGTACCCTCCCTTCAAGGCTAGCCCCTCCCCGAACCACACAAACCGACCCCCTTTGATAAACTAATCCAGCCGTGGAAAACATAAGAACCCCTTTACATTCCCATTGCTCGCCTGTCCACACAGAAAAAGGGCAGTTCCAAATTAACCCGCGGGGGCCAGGGGACCCTCCAAAATTTGCCATGATCTGGATTTCCGGACCTCAGTCGACCTTGACGAATCATGTGCCTCCAGCAATTATTTGCCTCCATTAAGTACTGGAGAACGCCTCATGGGGCCACCGAACAACTGGGCAAACAGGTTGGCTCGCCATAGGCATCTAAGCTGCATCATTGCTGTGGACATCGATTCGCTCGACATCCGGCAATTGCCTGAATTGCTGCAGGTTCGCCATGACCAGGCGGAGCGCTGCCGGGCGAACTGGAATCACGGTTTCCTCCACGATGGTTGCCTGGAGGAGCCGAAAGGGAAAGGTCAGAAAGGAAAACAGAGGAAACCGGAAAACACCTTGAAGCAGATGAGAAAATGAAACCGGACAAACAAATGAAACGGCTGGGAAGATCAGTTCCCTCTTGAAGGGAGCCCTTGTCAAACAAGCCAATCAAAACCCAGAAAAATCAGTTCAGATCAATTCGCAAGCGAGCTTCCTTGGCTGCGTCACGGCCATGTCGGGGTTTCCCAGCCGCGTGCCCGGCCGATGGGCGTCCCCAAGCGCAGTCCTCCCACCCGCATGGCTGCAGGTGCCAATGCCAATCCGGGCTAAGGCTGCCATAGCTCACATCCTGGGGCTTAGACGGTCTCAACACGAAATACCAATCCACTCCAGCAACCTCCAAAAACCAAAATTGTAACTTCGCCCCATCTTCTCCACCTGAAGAGATGTTTTTTTCAACACGACTTGCCGGCTTATGTTCAGCAAAGCTGTTGGAGTCATAGCCCAGCTTCATCCATCGACCATTCAGCCTCCAGTCCTGAACGCCCCACCAGTGCCAAGCGCTGCGCCGTGCAGAGCTCTTCCACGCAGAGCCAGCGCCCCTGAGGGTGCTCCATTCCGAGGTTTTCTCCGAGACCCAGCCTGGCACCTGGCTTCCGGGCAAAAAAAGGTACCCTGGACATGGTCACTAGGTCCTGCAGTGGGGAGATTAGAATCAGAATAAGGGTACCAACTTTTTTCAGTAGTCTACTTTAGTAGGGGAACTCTCCCCCCAAAAAGGATAAATTCAAACCAACCAAAAAGCTGGTCTCCCAAAAGGGGCACAAACGCACCTCCAGCCACAGCTGGCCCCTGCAGCCGGGACAGATCTCGGTGCGGGGCGAGCGGTCTTCGGCGCAGCGCTGGCAAAGCGCCAGAAATCCCGGGGATGGACAGTTCGCCGATCTGCCTTGGCATCCGAACCAAAATTGGAACAGAAGCTTTCATTTGCTTTGTTGCCCCCTGGAAAAAACACACACGCACACGCACATATTTCCAGTAGTGATAGGTTCCCTGTAAAAGCAACAGGGGAACATAAAGTTACATTCATTTCAGCAAATGGAAGGAAGGTATGGCAGTTGCGCAGGAGATGTGCTCCCTCGCAGGGACCCTCACTGACGAGTCTTTCGGGCAGTGGAATCCAGAATACCGGCGACACCGTCGCTGCCGTGGCCGTTGGCTCGGACACGGCGAACACCCCGAGCCCCCGTCTTGGAAGTAACCGCGTCATGATGAAAGAGTGGTGAGATTCTCTAAAGGAAAACAGACGACCCGTCGATCTTAAAAGAATCAATAACCCCTACAGTAAACTGTTTGGGGAAAAACAAACAAGTTTCAGAAACAAACATCGGTTCCCTAACACATCACATCATCCACAATATAAATTAGAGAGAACCCCGCCCCACTCCCTTCCGAATATTCGGGCAATGCGTCTTGAGTTGGTGAGCGCGGCTCTAGCTTGGTCGAGCCATCCACCCTTGGCGTTGCGATTAAGGGTTCCGTTCCGATTGGGGCTGGGCGAACAGGAGCTACAGGCCCTGGATGTTCGGCTTTCTTCAGCCAAGTTACAGGAAGCTGTCCAATTTGCGCATGGCCTGCAAGGTTTGTTGCCAATCCTTTGAAGCATGCGTGGACAAATCTCTGGGTGGATTGCTTTTGAGGGGGGACCCTTACTAGGTCCTCCAGTAGAGAGGATAGAATAGGGGTACCCTTTTTTCTGTAGTCAATTAAAGAAGGGGAACCCTCCCCAAAAAAAGGGTGAAAGGGCACTACTGGGGGACCTAGCTTTTATTGCTTGGATGAGACAGTCATGGCCCAACTATGCATGTGGAAAAAAAAACAGATGCAACCAGCTAGCCCGGTACACAAAGTGAAACCCTTTGGTTCGTCGACTACGGAGAGCGTCACTGAACAACTGCGAGCCTTCCCTCCCTCCCACAAAAGAGGACCACATTGACATGGATGTGCCAAAACAGAAGGACACTGAGCAATTGGAAAAGGCTAGCTCTCGACCTACGTGGTCACAACTTTACGTGGGGCAGCCTCGTGAGGAGTTGTCAACCGTTTGGGACGTTTTCTAGAAGTGGGCTTTCCTCAGATCTCCTAAGAAACTAAGGTTAAATGGAAACCCCTGCTAAACCCTAAAATCCTAAGTCAACTTTCTGGGCAACGCTGGGAACCACCAAGAAAGATCAGTGGAGCAGAACGGGGTCAACGTTTGGACCAAGCAGAACCAACCCCCGGCCTGCTGCAAGCGAAACACGCGCACTGGCTGAGGTCCGTGGAGCCATTGGAGCTCGAGTCAGCCATTGCGATCGATGTTGGCTCGTGGAAGCTCTGGGCGAAACGGTTCCCAGAGCCCCCGAAAAAACGTCGAAGACTTTCTAGATAGCCAAGTGGCTGCTTGTTTTCAGCCACTTTTGCCGGTTCTTGGGGTAAAGTGCATGGAAAAAAACAAAAAACAATCGCACCGGGCGATCCCGGCAAGCCAGCGGTTTAGCGGAAGCTGCCACTCAACCGTCAGCTAGACCTAAGGAACTGGGTGAACCAGTGAGCCCGGTTCGCCAATCCAGCCCGGGAAGGCGCAAGAACAAGCCATTTGGGCCTCGTTAAACAGCAAACAAATGGAAACTCGGGGCACCTGCCCTTGCTGGACTTGGCAAGAAAAAGCGCATTTGGAAAGAAAAAGCGTGTGTGGAGCCTTGACCCGAAAAACGGACCAACCCCGGACGTAAACGTAAAACCGCAAGCCCTGGATAGGTGGATCGCGCCACCGGCCTATACCAAACCCCATGTCAAGAATCAAGCCATGTCGAAAAGACACATAAACTCTGGACATCGAACAAGGAACCCAAGTGGTTGGTCCACAAATGGATCTGGTCACCTGGCAGGGCAATCCCCGGATCCCGGCCTGACCCCCTAATCCCCAACCTGGCCCTGTCTTTCACGGACCAGTCGTTTGTCAAACAAACCTCCGATCCGAACAGAAGACCACAGGGAAGTCTTGACCTTATCGCCCACCAAGTGATGTCCAACATCCTTGGAGGAATGCGAAAACCGGCGGTTTTTAGGTTGGATGTGGCTGATCCACGTTGAGGGGCTCCGGGACTGCCTTGCCTCGCATGATGTTCCTGGCTGTAGGTCAAGACGGCATACCATTGGGGGAAGGTGTATCATATCTGAAACTGTTACAGTACTTCGAACACCCCCTACCCAAGACCCTCACCGAGGGCGAAGCCCCGAGCACCACTCAACGAGCAATTGAAGAGCAACGCGTTGGCACCGCCGCCTCGCTTGGGATAGGCATAAAAACGTTTTTCAGACGGTCAGCACCCGTTTTGGCGCGTTTGCTTCTCAACGCGAAAAAGGACACCTATCACTTACCTGAGTGCCAGCGATTTTCAACCTCGAATCCTCCAATTCAGTTTAGCTGCTAGGCTGCTGGCCCCCGTTTCTTGGGCCTTCCGTGGCTTTGGGGCCTTGATGCACTGAAATGATCCGACGGCTGCATTCCAGAGCCCGGACCAGTGCCCGGTAAGAAAGGCCCCTCTTTGGGGCAGTCAATTTCATCTAGGGGCTTGCCCCCTCCAAAAGAAAGAGAAACAAAGAGAAAGAAACGGGCGCCACCGGGTGGGAGAGGTGAGGATTCCGACGGGAAAGGGTCCCCAGGGGCCACTTATGTTAAACCTTCGCTTCCCGAGTGGATGGCGCAACAAAAGTCCAAACTGTTTGTTCACCACTGGAGATGGTCTTCCCAGAAAGTATAAAGTCCAGGAACTCAGGAAGTGAGAATCTGCGGTTTGTCCCTTGCTCATGGGACCCATGCAGGTCTAGCCAAATGAGTAAGATGAAAATGAGCCACAGGTTTAGTCCTGAACCGGTGATCCTTAAAAAGAATGTGGTTCTTGGACTTATCCTTCTATCAGTAATTTGGAAGTGGTTAGGCAAAAAATATATATGATGCCAAACTGCTTGATGCCCAGGACGGCATTACCCCAACCAAGGGTATCCTTTTTCTTTGGCCTTAAAACCCCATTTGGGTGAATCTTTTTGCCACAGCCATGACCCTGAATAAGCCCATTTGGAACCAAACACGCGGGACCATGCTATAAGGGAGGTCCCTTTGTTGCCCGGCACCCACGCTTCCGTGCATCATTGGGGGGCACCTGCCGGCTTCTCACACAGCGGCCGCAACACGAAGCGCCGAAAACGCGACTCGGTCTTGGCCCTTCTTACAGCAAGAAGCATGGAGCACTAGAACACGCAAGCGTGTTAAACATAGGGCCACAGGGACTCCACAGAATGGAGTAGCCCTTTGCCTTCTCTTTAAACAAAATGGAGAAGGCGCTCCAAAAGTTCTTTTTCACAACTCAAAACCAGTTTTATCCGCTGTGACAAAAAATAATTATCCTTAAAATATCCAAATAGGCAAACAAGTAGAAGAAGGCCAGCATCAGTCGGTCAGCTAAGTGCGGGACCAGCCCACAGGGCATGGGTTAGGGCCTGCAGGCTCGGGTGCGGTTCATGCCATGCTGGGCACTGATCTATAGTTTGAATTATCATTGGGCCTTTAGTGGACGTCATATAGGTGAAGACTTATGTCCACCACTAATGTTAGACCTCCTTTATTAATTGTAGAAGGTGTTTCTAATTCTTTTTCAGGATCCTGTGACTGTTTTAGGGGTCCTCTATTTAGGAAAGTTGGTTGCCGACAAATGCCGGAAACAACGGTGGACAAAATATGGGCAACACAAAATTGGCAAGCAAGTCGGACAAAAAAGGCAAACAACTCCTGGCAAACATTAGGAAATCCTTTTCTTGAAGTGCTCCCCAAACCATCAAATTTCAGATAGCTTCTTTACAAAAAAGTGCGAGCAAACAGTTGCACAAAGGGGGGTGCCACAGTCACACAACCAGAAGAGGCCCAGATCCTCTGTACTGAAACTGTTTTAGGGTCCTCTTTAATGTCCAGCTGGTTTCGGGGTTGCTGAGAATTGAAAACCAAGCCTTTTACTTTCAAAGGAGGGGGCTCATCCTAAGCTCTCCCCAGCTCCAAGGTTAAATGCCTGAGATCTAGGAAAACAATTTTGCAAGTTGTTATGTTCCCAAACCATCAAAATTAAGATAACTTCGTTACACAAAAGTGAGGGCAATCAGTCACGCAAAGGGGGGCGCCCACAAGAGACCCTGATCCTCTTTAGTCTGACTGTTTTGGGGTCCTCTTTAGTGTCCAACTGGTTTCGGAGGTATGTACTTTTCTTCCAGACCCCAAACCCCAAAAGAGGGTCCAGCTGACTGGTTCCACTGTTCAGGGGGGGGGCCGGGTAAAGAGGGTCCAACATTCCTAGGTGGGTTCTCATTGAAATCCATTGCCATCTGGGACACCTATAGCAATCCCCCAGCTACTGAGGAATCCTGCGCAAAGGAACCGAGGGCTTCATAGGTGAGCTCGTGGCGACTTGCCCACAGTCCGAAATATGTGACACGTACCAAAGTAGTCTTCATTTCATCCCCGTGGCCACGGAAAGCCGCCAGGAACACACCAGGAACATACCTCAGCCAGCGAACCAAATTGGACAGTTCACCAGATTGTCTACGGAGCCCATCTTGAGAAAACCAAGTGGGCTGGGATCTTATGCCACGTCCGTGCGGTCATCACCCAAGCAAAGAGGTGATCCATTAGGTGATCCATCGCCTTGGGTGGTTTCCACGAAATAAACGAGTAATATACCAGGTCAGTTCAGGTGGAGCTTGTAAACTTGATCAGTTCGTGGCAGAGAACCGGCTCTTCGGAGAAAGTTGTTCAGTGCGCAAGTGGCAAGTAGGAGTCGGCCCAGAACCAGGAGAGTCTCATTTAAGGATGGATTTGCTCCAGCCCAAACTTACCCAATCCCAGCTGCTGCTGTGGGAAGCAGGCGGTCTTTGGATTTCTCCTTCAGGATCCCCGTCTTCCATTTGCTTTTTGCCCCTGGAAAATGAAGTGATAACATATGTCCAGTAGTGAAATCGACTCCCGTTAAAACCAACAGGGGGGAAAGATGAGAACCTTTGCCCAGTGATGGACTCCCTATAAAACCAGCAGTGGAAAATAGAAGAAAACAGAACATATTTACTTCAGCAACTGGAGAAACCTCTGCGACCCCTGAGGCTTCGGCATCCGTCGGCACATCCGAGTGCAGGTCCTAAGCCGAAGGTGAATCTGAGGCTGAGGTCCCCCTTCACGGCCGCGGGTTCTGCGCAAAATCGGCCAATCCAGCTGCTCTACAGCCTCGAGCTCAGCTGCAAAGGTTGCCTCTGAACGCATGCCTCAAGGAAGCCATTAAAACCTGATGCATAAACCTCCTAAGTGGGGTTTACCAGAGTTCTGATATCACAGCCCAAGAGCAAACTGGGAAGACCAAGCAAAGTGCAAGTGGATTTGGATCTGTTGTTGCTAAACAAATGCCAGAACCTTTTATCACATGATGTCAGACCCTATCGACACCTACTCCGGCGCCTGGAGCGCACAAGGCTCGGAAGTAGGGTTTGGCCTACAGTCCTGCGGAGAAAACAGATGGATCTGCAAAAGCCCCCCGCCCCCTTGCACGCGTTCTTCATGCGTAATCACCTGTAGCGTGACTCAAGATGGAAATCCCTCATTCGTTCATGGGCCGGCTTGCAGGATGGGTTTCCCCGAAAGATCAGGTGAGAAGCCCTTCAGGCCAATAGGCAATTAAGCAGCATGACGCCCGCAAAGGATCCAACTGCGCCAGCAAGACATGCGCAAAAGTGAATGAATACCTAAACAAACATACACACACAGACACACAGACACACAGACACACAGACACACAGACACACAGACACACAGACACACAGACACACAGACACACAGACACACAGACACACAGACACACAGACACGCAGACACGCAGACACGCAGACACGCAGACACGCAGACACGCAGACACGCAGACACGCAGACACGCAGACACGCAGACACAGAGACACAGAGACACAGAGACACAGAGACACAGAGACAGAGACAAACAAACACACAGCACACAGACACGCAGACACGCAGACACGCAGACACGCAAACACGCAGACACGCAGACAGAGACTCGCAGAGATAAAGAAACACAGAGACACAGAGACACAGAGACACAGAGACACAGAGACACAGAGACACAAACACACAGAGACACAGAGACACAGAGACACAGAGACACAGAGACACAGAGACACAGAGACACAGAGACACACACACAGACACACACACACAGACAGACACACAGACAGACACACACACACACAGAAAAACACACACAGACACAGACACACACACAGACAGACACACACACACAGACAGACACACACACACACAGACACACTCACACAGACACACACACACAGACACACACAGACACACACAGACACACACACACAGACACACAGACACACACACACACAGACAGACACACGTACACAAACACACCCACACACCCACACAGACACAAACACACAGACACACACACACAGACACACACACACACACAGACGCACACACACACACAGACAGACACACAGACAGACACACACACACAGACAGACACACACACAGACACACACACACACAGACACACAGAGACACACACGCAGACACACAGACACACACACAGACACAGACACACACACACACAGACACAAACACACAGACACAAACACACAGACACACAGACACAGACACAAAGACACAGACACACAGGCACACAGACACACAAAGACACACAAAGACACACAGACACAGACACAGACACAGACACAGACACAGACACAGACACAGACACAGACACAGACACAGACACAAACAAACACACACACACACACACACACACCCACACGCACGCACGCACGCACGCGCACGCACCCACACACACACACACACACCACACACACCACACACACCACACACACCACACACACACACACACACACACACACACACACACACACACACACACACACACACACACACACACACGCACACGCACACGCCCACGCCCACGCCCACGCCCACGCCCACGCCCACGCCCACACCCACGCGCACGCCCACGCGCACGCCGCACGCCGCACGCAGCACGCGCCAAGTACATAAATACATGCCAATAAATACATCAATAATTCAATAACAACGCACATAAAAATGATATTTGTTTATAGATGCATCAATAAGGTATTAGTTTAGTGACTTTTCAGAACTTCTATATATATATATGCCTTGACAGAGGCGGTTCTGAATAAACACTTGTTTTCACATTTTGGGCCCAAACGGGCTTAAAACCCCGGACAACCCCCCGGACAAACCCCCAGAGGACAAACCCCCGGACAACCCTCCGGACAGCTTTGAGGGCCCAAAAGCCCGGGACAAACCCCCGGACAAATGCCCGGACAACCCTGCGGACAGCTTTGAGGGCCCAAAAGCCCGGGACAAACCCCCGGACAAACCCCCGGACAACCCTCCGGACAGGTTTGAGGGCCCAAGAACCCGGGACAAACCCCCGGACAAGTCTTCGGACAGGTTTGGAACACGCCAAAACCACTCGGAAACCACTCGGAAACCACTCGGAAACCGCTCGGAAACCACTCGGAAACCACTCGGAACCCGCTCAAAACCACTCGGAAACCACTCGGAGGGAAGCATTCTCGCGGGAGGGGGGGTTTGCAGCATAAATCTCGGCAAAGTGCGCGGACAACCCTCCGGACAACCCTCCGGACAACCCCCCGGACAACTTGCCGGACAGTTGTTTGTCCAGCAGTTTGTCCCGTACTTTGTCCGGCACTTTGTCCCGCACTTTGTCCCGCACTCTGTCCCGCATATCGAGGGGGGTGTTTATGCAGAAGGGCATTCGTCAATATATGCCATTGCAAAGCGATTCTACTCGTGTGATATGACAATGACATGTAGCTTAAAATTCAACATTACACCTCCACCACCACGAAGCGGCCGACCATTTCCACAGACCATCGACAGCTTGCAGTTGTTCCGGGCCCCGCGCGCAATCCACCAACACGGGCTGACCTGCAGTGACCTGATGCCATTCGAGGCGTCAACGGCGGCGGGCGGGGCCCATTGAAATGACAGCGTCTTCAACAGACCAAAGCCGCCCCCGACCGAAAGTCGGCCTTTTGGTGGTAATCACAGGCAAAATGAAGAAACACCATGAGGGTAAAAAAGGAAGCAGGTTCGTGAAGTCTGGCAAGGGCGTTTGGAGAAACTATCAAAATCATGTTTGGCAGGCTTCCCTGTAAGCAACCAAGTCAACCAACTGGGGACTGGGTGGTTGTTTCATTCAAGCCACGAGGGATATTTCAAGATGTCTCTCTTACGAACCGAGTTGACAGCCCCACAAGCGTAGAAAATCGACAGTCCGGGAGGGAACCAAAGAACCCGCCAGCTGGGTGAAATCTCGCACAATTCCAACTCATGTTGGTCACTCGATATCCCCAGCAAAAACAAAAACACCAAGCTCCTTAATGACTTTTTTGGGTTGCTCGTTTGCTCAGAGGCTTGAGCAAAGCTGGTCAGAAAAATTCAAGCCCTGACGCGGGACATCACGCTTGTGCCCTCCAGTTTTGGGCTGGGAATTTGTAAGAAATCTGCGTCCTTGGCGGGCGCATGTTGCACCACGGCGGCCTTTTCACCTGGGACTTGGGAACAGTTGCCATAGGGCTAGTCATTGCCCCTACGCACCAGAATGCTTCTCAGAACCCTTCGGTCGGAACTGGCCTTTTGGAAAAAAAGACGTCAGGAGAAGCTTTAAAATGGCCTGCTCTCATGATTGGCTTGTCGCAACCATGCAATTTCACATACTATGGGTGGGTTATTTTGTAGGGGACCACCCATGTTGGTAGCTTTCCTGCTAGTTTCCCTTCAAAACATGTTAAAACCACACAAAAAAAAAGGGGCACCCTCGAAAAATGACGGACCCGCATTAAGTTTGTCCTTTACGATGGTGAGGGGAGCACGCGATTTCCGACAGACCCCAATTCCTCCAAACGGTGCCTCGCGAGGTCGTGGGCTAGGGTAAACATGTGGGGAACAGTTTTGAATAACAGGATGAATGGATGGATGGATGAATGGATGGACCGACGGACCCGACGCTTACGTGGACCCCTATGAAAATCTGGATGGCAACTACGCTTTGCAAAAATGGCGCGCGGGGCGGACTTTCTTCGAGAGGGAAAAAACAGGAAGAAAACAACGGGAAAAACGTAACAACATATTTACTTAACAAAAGAAAGAAGACAACAAACAAAAGCAAAAAACGGCTGGGGGCGCCTCAAGGCAGCTGATGGTGGCAAAGTCCCGGGAGAAGGGGGAGGAGGCCCCGTCACCCGCGGCCCTGGGAGGTGGGAGCCATGACACACGGGGGGCGTTGATCAATACGTCCTTCGGCCCTGCATTCTTTTTGAGCATGGGCAAGTTCACCCATTTTAATGGGGAGTATATCCTCCCCGTTTCAGGGGGGATTGGGCAACTTGCCCCATTTTAATGGGGAGTATCGTTCCCATTGAATGGGGATTATAACATATTTTTGGTGGCTTTCCCCAATGGTCACATGTTAATGGGGAGTATATCCTCCCCGTTTCATGGGGGATTATCTTTTCGGTGGCTTGCTCCAATGGTCACCACATGTCATGGACCTTTTTACCAAGCCCCGTATCGAAATTCCACCTACTGTACAAGGATGAACCTTTGAATCAGCTGTCAAACTTCATAGTGAGACTGGCCAAACAAGTATTCTCTCAGGGGCCATGTTGAACCATCAAAAGAGACAATGCAACAAAGCTGGCTTCTCAAGAAGAAAGTCAGCCAACCCCCGTGTGCCTATTTCTGACACTCATTTGCCGAGGCTTCAAAGGGAAACTAAAGGGATCCACATGTTTGCGGGGACTAGGTAAAACGCGATTGAGCGGTCCGCCTTGGACTGGCGCCATTTTTGTTTACCACTATCAACGTCACCCCTTGAGTTGTAGCTACAGGGAAACCACCAAGTCCAGTTTCTGACTTTGACTTCCAGAAGCATTGGACATCCAGTGTTGGTTTGCTCGCCAGCCTTCGCAAACTGACCCAAGCAGTTGCTCCCACTTTAGGCACGACACAGGCAAGTTGACAGTCCCCATCCCTCTACCCGCCTGGCTGCCCTCAACTGATCGCAGGACAGAGGGCTTCCTCCACCCCAACGAAGATTCGGTTCAGGGGGTTGTTTTGTTCTGATCGGGCAGCCCAATGGAAAGCACTGCAAAGTGCCACGCGCAACGAAAGAGATGCGGAAGTGAAAGGAGTGTCATGTTTGAAGGAGCTTCGAACTGCCATGATCACAAAAGCACTGAACAATACAGTGATATGCATCATTTGCCGTAATAAATTCCACATCTCCACCACCAACCGCTCTCCGAACCTGCCATCGACTGTGCCACGCGACTCGCCGACGCGCCAAGTTTGACCGCGAGGCAGCCGCGGCTGAGGCCAGGGCGTGACCGTCATCCCTAACCTCCAGAACCTCACGCCCGCCGAAATGGTCTAGTCCTTGATTTTCTTTTCGTGTTTTGTCTTTTTTGCGGAGGGTTACAAGCTTCCTTCAGATTACCAAGTTTGCCAATAAATCATTGATGGATGAAAGCCTCCGGAAGTTTTCTGGGCGTCTAGCCCCATCTTTTGAACAAGGCTTTTGACGACAAGGGTGTTTGCGGTTGGATTGGATGGCATCCTCAGAAAAGGGGGGGTTCAGTCGTCCTGTGTTAATTATCTTTCTTGTGGGTGATGGTGAATGCCCCCTTGCTCATGCACGGCCATCGTGCGCTCCCTGTAGCGATGACGCTCCCCACTGTTTGGATGTCAGCTTTAGTAAACAACCGACAGCTGCTTTTGGCCCCCCAATGGAAACCAAAGGAACCAAGAACATAATTGAGGCACATGCAAAGCGTATGATTTCTCAGGAGACGCCAGAAGCCACATTAAACATTTGCACCCCTCTTTCCAGGATCCATGACTCACCTGTGATGCACCGAATGCAAGCATTTCGGATTTCAACAGGAAGTTGTGTCCATGTTCAACGCCGTTCATGTTGACTTTTGTGCATATATATATATATATTTATATATGCATATGTATATACATTCCTCAGGGGTGGGCGTCCAAGAGGGCGAGGCAAACCGCACCGAGGCACGGGCACGGCGGTGGCCGAGCAACGCACCACCTAGGCGACATGCGCGATCTGACCAAGAGCTCTGGAGCCAAATGGATCCGATCAAAGGCCATGCTTTTACAGGGGTCGCTGGAATTCCGCGCTTCACAGTTTGCAGTGTACTGGTTTTTTCCAACATAATTGCCACTTTTGGAGTGCAAAAAAGGGGAAATGGGAGCCCTTTTTTAGGGTGACCCCTTGTTGCCCAAGCACCAACCCCAAAAACTGTTGAGGGGTAGAAGAAAACCAAACGACGCCGGCCGTTTTGTTTGTTTTACGGGGGAGGAGGGGGGAATTTGGGGACGCATCCAAATGATAGAACACCAGCATGCTGGAACACCAGCCTTAGATCAGACCTGCAACAAGTTGAGCGTGTTGATTCCCGCAAGGCAAGTCCACCACTTTTTGCTGGTTAAAGGGACAGTGATGGAACACCAAAAGGAAGAGGGTTAAAGCGGTCTGTCGAGTCTGGGTCCCTTTCAAGGGGGCCCCATGGGGCCCCCAAAGGACGGAGCTACATTCCTTCAGCTTCCTTGCGCGAGGGATGGGGTTCGGGCCTCCAAAGCGACTCGTGCAGAATGGCGCTGGGCCTTTGGCAGCGCAACGGGTTCCAAAGACCACCGGTGCCGTCTCGGGACCGGTTCCAAATGGCTCGCAAGCCGTCCGCGCGGCTTCCGTCCTGGCTTTCAAGGGGAACCAGAGGGTTTCCTCACTTGAGTGGATTGGCAAAAGCAGACAGTGGACTTTTCATTTACCTCTGAAATGGTCCGAAGCCAAGAAGTGACTAATGTTGGCACTTGATTAATAAAGGCCCCCCCCCCCCTGAACAATGGAGGCGCCAAAATAATGGGGGTGCACTTTTGGGACGTCCAAACAATGGAGGGTTTTGGGGCCCAATTCTACTTTAGTATTGCAGCCACTTCCTTTTTGCAGTTCTACTTTAGTATGGCAGCCACTTCCTTTTTGCAGTTCTACTTTAGTATTGCAGCCACTTCCTTTTTGCAATTCTACTTTAGTATCGCAGCCACTTCCTTTAGTATTGCAGCCACTTCTTTTTTGCAATTCTACTTTAGTATTGCAGCCACTTCCTTTTTGCAATTCTACTTTAGTATTGCAACCACTTCTTCCTGAGCAGACTTTTTGGAATACTACTTTAGTATTGCAACCACTTCTTCCTGAGCATACTTTTTGGAATACTACTTTAGTATTGCAACCACTTCTTCCTGAGCATACTTTTTGGAATACTACTTTAGTATTGCAACCACTTCCCTTTCAGTTCTTTCTGTAGCCATTCAAAGGAGTTTGCAGTTTCAGGGCTGGGGATGGTTTTCAACGTTTCTGAGGTACACAATCTTCAGCTTGTTGCTGAAGGAGATTCAGAGTTTGGGGGGGGGATGGTTTTTTAATTAAATTTGCTTTGTGGAGTGTTTTTTGAATTTTCCCCCTGGCCAAAAAAACTTTCTATTATTCTGGTCCCCTTAAACAATCACATTATTGTGGTTCAGTGGGGTCTGTGAGGGGTACCCTTGTCCTGATTGTTTTTTTTTTGCATTTTTTTTAGCACGGTTTAATAAAGAGTTTGCAGTTTCAGGGCTGGGGATGGTTTTCAAATTTCTGAGGTACACAATCTTCAGCTTGTTGCTGAAGGAGATTCAGAGTTTGGGGGGGGGGGATGGTTTTTTAATTAAATTTGCTTTGTGGATTTTTTTTGATTTTTCCCCCTGGCCAAAAAACTTTCTATTATTCTGGTCCCCTTAAACAATCACATTATTGTGGTTCAGTGGGGTCTGTGAGGGGTAATTACCCTTGTCCTGATTGTTTTTTTTTGCATTTTTTTAGCACGGTTTAATAAAGAGTTTGCAGTTTCAGGGCTGGGGATGGTTTTCAAATTTCTGAGGTACACAATCTTCAGCTTGTTGCTGAAGGAGATTCAGAGTTTGGGGGGGGATGGTTTTTTAATTAAATTTGCTTTGTGGTTTTTTTTTGAATTTTCCCCCTGGCCAAAAAAACTTTCTATTATTCTTGTCCCCTTAAACAATGGGTGTGAACCAGAATAAGGAAAACCACTTTCTATTATTCCGGTACCCTTTACTAATCGAATGCCAACATTAAGGCCCAGGAACTCAGGGAGTGAGTTTCCCGACTCTTGGGGTGATGAACAGAAAGCAAACCCGAGTCCTTCAGGGTTTTCCTTTTGGTTTCCCTTTGAACCAGCCCATTTTGCGGGTCTTCCTTCTTTTTCAGGGGCCTCCCCGAAATGGACTACCCCAACAGCTGGGTACCTTGAACCGAAATTTTCGGGCACCCTGAACTGAACTACTCAAGGCTCCGAAAACTTAACTACTCCCAGCAGGGCATCCATGAGCTGCTGTCAAGTTATGGCCCGGGCAGTGCAGCCCTTGCCAACCAGCTCCCCGCGTTCCGGATCCGTGCCTCGGTGCTGGATCCGAATCCAGAACCCCTAGTGGAAAGCCACAAAGGGGACTTATGTTCACCCCGGATGAAGTTAAACCCCTGGTTGATTTTGATTGGGGGGTCCCTTTTAGAAGGGATTCAGACCACTTTTGGAGGGAACACCCCCCTAATAATGGAACGGGTTATTATGAATCCGGGGTGAACATTTGTCTGAACGACTGGCCAAAGTCACCCCACTTCTTTTGGCCTTTTGGCCACCGTGGTCTTCCACAACTAAGCAAGGAGTACAGGAAGGGACTGAGCATCCCTTTGATACCCAAAATTATGAAAAGAGCGATCTTGACAAGAACTCCACGAAACGTTCGAATCGCGAACCGGGCCCAACGCCCCGAATCAATGCGAAACCCCATAGTTCAGGAGATGACTAACGCCCGCATAGTATGGAACAACCTCTGTATCAACAATCTATAGTCTGTAGCACTACACTTACAAATGAAGTTGCTTGAAGCCACCATGGCTGTCGGCTTAATGCTACGCGCATCTTACACGCAAATTGAATGTGACCAAATTGTGAGTACACAAAGGAAGACGAGTCCTTCTGACACTGCGAAACTACTTCAGCTTTTGCGCCCAATTAAACTAACGCCCAGATTGTGTTCTATGGTTAGCGTACCTTCACATGCATTTTTTTCTCGAGACGAAGCTGCTAAGTTGACTGGCTAAGAGTTCCAGAAGTGAATAAATCTTGCAGCAAGAAACTTGAAAACTGCATCATGTAAAGACTGTTGCCGGCAAAGGCAAGAATGAATCCACTCAAAAACCCACTGCTGGTTCGGCACAATTTTGCGCCTGTGCCAAAATGAAAGAAACCGACCAACCTAAAGCCTAGAGCCCACCAAACAACCTGCCAGCTGAAAGTTTATGAAGAAACCTACCAAAAAGTGTATGAAGAAAGCGGCCAGCAGGAAGCGTAGGACGAACAAATGCCAAGGACAAGTGTACCAACGTGCAGGACTTTGTTCATCCACAGCATCGGAGAAAAAAAACAAGTGTGAGCGTTTGAGGTTCGCAAGCTCAGCAAACCATGCGGATTGCAAGCTGTCTTGGGGCATGACCTGACTCGCCCACCGGCTCGCCTGAGACCGGAAAAGGCCCACAGCGATGCAAACGGGACAGATGGGAAACAGGTTGGCTGGTTTTCTTCCAATTGGCGGTTTGATTTGGTGGTTCAGAGCTGTTTCGGGCGTGGTTCCCCCCCCCCACCCTCAAGAGCCAAGGGTTCAAATCCAAACCACTAATCCAAACTACCAAAGGAGCCTGACAAAAAATCCAACCCACGTCGTTCAACCGGACTCAGCCTCCAAGACATGAGCGTCGCTTGGGAAGCGTAAGATGTTAACCCGGAGCGGAACATGGGTCAAAGTGATCGCCTTGAGTTCCAAGGATTCGGGTTCCCAGAAAAGAAAACCAGCACGGAATCCCTCTGCAAAAACACCCTTGGTTGACGTTGGAAGGGGAGCAACAAATCAAATTTCAGCAGTTGAGTGGGGATTTCCCACGAAACCACAATAATTAAGCAACAATATAAAATGTTTCCCAACAGCAACCATGAGTAACAGGGCTGCCATTGTGAAACTGTTTGGGGCAAACTTGTGGGAGAGGTCCTTCACGGTGAATTCAGGTCAATGCGCTTTGCAAGTCATACGGGACAGTGGGCCAACCCCTCCCAATTCGACTGGGGGATAGGTGGAGGGCCCTTGTGAAGAGTCCAGGATAAATGAAAAGACGCACTCGGCCAAAGGATTCCGGGAAAATAGCGCATCTTTTTCAGCTGCCCGCTAAATGGTGGCATGGATTGGTGGTTTGGAGGTTCGGGTATGGTTCCCCATTTACCCTCTAGAAGAACCAGAGGGTCAAATCTGAAAACCACCGCCAATTGAGGGTTACCTGACTGCTGGCAGTTAGCATGCTCCCAACCGTCATGGAGCCTGAAATGGAGCAACCTCTGAAGTGCTCTTTGTTTGCCTTTGGAAGAACAGGGGGTTGTCTCTAAATGGGGGCCCCAACCCATACGTGGCTTCCCTTCGAAAAACCCTTTGTGCCAGGGTCGACGCTCATCTGTGACGCCCCCAGAGGAGAAAAACAACACTCTATAAAGCAAAAAACCAACAACACTGCAACAAATACCCGCCCCCCCCCCCCTCCCCCAAGAAAACAAAATAAAACAATGAACAAAACAAGCAACACAACAAAACAAAAAACAAACCGCAACATATACCCGACCCCACCCTTGCTATCTTTGTGCCAAGCGCGACTGGCCTGCCAGTACCACCGGTCGATCCAGCACCAGAGGCTCCTGCCGAAGACTTGCGGCCGTTTGGTTGGGTTCTAAACCCACGACGCCTCGGTTGTTTTTGGGTCGGGCGCACCCATACGGATTGACCATCATAAATTTCAGTGTCATCTGTTGATGGCGCAGTCAAGCACCCTCTGTTTGTTACATCTGGGGGTTATACAGTACAGCCTCTGTTTCTCACGAGTCGTCGGTCAGAGATGCCCCGAACTACATGGGTCAAATTGGGAGTGACTTTCCGAGCCAAATGCCTACTTCCAAGTAATTAGGGGAGCCCCTTGGCCCAAATGCACATCTTTCCAGCAAACCTAGCATTAGATGGCCAACTTCGCTTCGGGTTGAGGTCGTTTGCAGCCCAAAAGGATCAACAAGCACCGCAAAAGGGAGGTGAAACGAGGTTTGTGTGCCCTTTAACGAGCGGCTGCACACCCTCTTTTTGGGAAGGCACGCCCAGCCCCTCAACAGTTCCCAGAGAAGACCCAAGCCCTGCTTCCCGCGCAATAACAGGCCCTAGGGGAGCACAGCGAGACGGTCAAACCATGTGGGGAATATGACTGCTTGTCGCTTGTCAATGCGCGTGTATGTCAGACTGTCAAACAGAAACCTGCCGTTCTGGGGGAAAACACCGAAACACCCGCATTCCCAAACCGGAAGCCAAGGTTTAACCACACTCATCATGGATGCGCAGGCAACCCCCCACCGGGCGACCTCACAAAATATGTTGCCCAGATTCGTTGGATCTGCATTGCATGCCCTTGTCGGACCTGGGCATAAACATTGACTGAATATGCGCCAAAACCGGGGAAAACAGGTGAAAATCTCAGATCCGGCCGAGCCGCGTTCGGTCCATACTTCGTCAAACCTGACTAAAAGTGGAAAACGATCCAAAAAGGGGAAACCAAAAGCTGGGGGGTTCTCAACAGAGAAACCCACAAGAAACGATGCACTTGGAGGGGTCTTCGATTTTGAGAACACCAAAGGCTCAAAAACCCGTCGATCGGCGAATCGGAGCGCCTCCAACTCCAAACGTCCCTGCACCTTCACCACACTCAGCCCCAAAGGTGCTTCCTTCACGGCCGCCCGCAACTCGCGCCTGGCGACTGGCCCCGTGGGGATCCGCCGAAGCTTCGGCGGATTCCTGGAAGGGAAGCAGCCCAAGAACACCAACCCCCCCCCACACACAACCCAAGAAAGACTCCTGAATTAGCCCTAGAAGGGTTCTTAGGGCTCCACGAAGCTTTCTGCCGCTCCTTTTGCACACCACCTGCTGCGCCAGGCGGATGGGAAATGCAGGGCTTCCCTTGTTCTTTGAAATGTTTGGGACATTCACAGTAATCAACCCGTTTAAGTGCCCGAAGACCCTGCGAAAGGTCAAGCAGCCTGGTAGAAAGTCTAATGGACACTGGGTTGCTCTTTTCTTGCTTCCTGGAACCCCAACAACACGGGAAAAATATGGCGCCACAAACACTGTGATCTCAGACTCATCAAGGAACCCCATCCAAAAGGGTTCCTTTCGGGGATTAGAGGGCGCTTTGGGGATCCCCCAAAAGGAATTTATGAAGAAGTGACAAATCATAAATCCACTCCGCGGCTGGGGATCCCTCAAAAGTTTGGCCGACTCGAGGGATGCGTCGGTGGGCGCACGCGGTGGTCACCACGGTCTGCGGCCATTCCACCTCAGTACACCAATGGGCCGAAGCCCTATGCCAAGGCCCCTTCTTACCCAAAATTCCAGGGTCAAACAAAACATGTGTTGGTTTCGGTAGAGGTGAATTCAGAAAACGTGATCGGCCGCCGCCCGTCTGAAAATCGGCCGGCAGCATGGGGAAACTCGGCCGACAGCGGGTAAATTTCGGGTAAATTCTTCTTGGGCCCCACCCGCCACTCAACAAAACCAAGTCAAATGTCGACTGTTAACATTGGATTTGAAAGTCGGTCAGGGTCGCCCCTCCCATGCACGCCCCCGGCCTCCCCATTCAAAAAAAAACACCTAAAAGCGCCTAAAAGGAGAAAGCGGAATGACGATCAAAACAAGGTTACCCTCAACCGCCCCAACAAAGGGCTTGTTCCCCGAATTTCCTGCCAAACAAAGCTCCCACAACTAAAAACGGTCTTCCCTAAAAAGTTGATAAAGTCTAGGAACTTGCGTGAGTGCCGATCTTGCTGTGGCCTTTCTGGCTATCCCTCTGCCGATCGCTCCCTGTCGCTCCGAACACTCCGAGCCGACTGCGGCCAGGTCGATGCCGCAGCTGGCGGAGGGGCCGTCGTACTGCCTCAGTTGCGGGGTCGAAGCGCTTCTTGGCCGAAGGGTTCTGGTTATAAACTCTCACTTTCCCCAGTGGATGGCCCCCAAAAAAAACCCGCAAAAAAAGCTCCCAAACTTCTTGGTCACCACTGAGATGGTCTGAAACAAAAACTAAAAAAAACAAAAAAAGTCCAACAACTCAGGAGGTGAATAACCTCCTACATGGAGTTATTGGGTTTGCAAACCTATTGGTAAAGCAAACAGCGGCTAAGTTGCCTCAGGGGGTTCCAAACCTTGATAGGCGTGGAGTAGAGCTCAGAGCATGATTTGTTGATGCCAAAGGGAGCCCTTACGAAATTAGAAGCCCATGTATTCGTACGTCCAAACCTCTAATGGCCATTAAGGGGGGGGGAAGCAGGGGGATGTCTCACATAAACTGCAAATCACCCAACCCCAAGTTGGTGGTTTGGGGTGCCAAAACTCCATTTGGCTTCACAAGGAAGTGGGGTTCCCTCACCCCCAATGTGTGTCCGCGGCTTTTTCCGCCTGCATACGCTCTGCGATCTTCACCGCAAGGGAATGCATGGGATCACCCCAACCCATGCCCCACAAAATGGTAGATTTGCTCACTTGCCCAAAGGATCTGGAAACCTCTCTCGAGTTTCCTTCATGTCTTGGAGCAGGGTCAACTTTGGCTTGGGCAAGCGAGCAGTAGCAAACAATTAACAACTGAGCCGCGCCCAAAACCTTTTCTGTTGGTTCCAACATGGTTGTAGAGGCTCATGTAGCCCTTACTACGGCCCCTGCAAAACCAGGCAGTCGAACCACCTAGTTTCTAAATGGCCAGTGGTTTTGGGCGCCATCTCCCCAGCGATGCGAAGCTTTGCCTTGCGACTGGCGCCGATTCTACGACAATGTCTTCTTGGCGCAGCATGGTTTGGTATAATGGGTTAAGCCGAGAAAAGCATTGTTTGGCAACAAGCTTGGGGTCATAACACCGGTAGAATAAGCCATCAGCCCAGTAAAGCCTTTCAATATACATCTAGCTTCATTGACCCAAACAAAGCCTTTGTTTCGCAATGCATAGGGCACGTATAACCACATGTGTATCCCCAACCCCCATCGGCTGGAAAGCTCAATCGCATGCAGACTCATCGGATTGATCCCATTGACTGATGACCTGCAAGATCTGTTTGCCATACTTCTTGACCTCGAACTGAGCAGCGCCGAACTGAGCAGCGCCCAAAACTCCGCGACATGCGGTTCTATGAGATGTTTATCAGTGGAGGAGTTTCGGGCGCTTTTGGGGGTGACAGAGGCAGGCGCCTGAGTCCATGAGCATGATGAAAACCCGGTACTTGGTATGAAAGTGGTCTCGCAAAGAACGAGGTTTCAGGGCCAAATATCCGCATGGCGAGGGGGCCTTTCCCTACCCTTCGCATAGCCCATGGTCAAAGTGACCCCCAATTCATGGGAGGGGACCACCAAGCGATCACTTTTTCTCGGCTTGGGAAAATGAAGGAAACCCCAAAGGGCAAAAGAGCAAAGAAGTGAGTTGAGTCAAGCATTGGCAAGGCCTGATGGGAAGCAATAGCCTATAGCTTCGCTAGGTCCCTTTACTGAGTAAAGGGACTATGGAGTAATGCACACTCACTTCCCAGTTGCCACCAGCCCGGACGATAGAAAAAGAGTTGGACTAGTTCTTTTGGGGCTGACCTTTGTTGGGCCAAACCACCGAACGCAAAGAGATTCGGGTGCCCCTACAACTGGGCCGCCCCCTGTATTGCAGTCAGCTGGGTGAAAAAGCCAAACCAAAGAAAATGAACCGACTCCTCATTCATTTTACTTGATCTCCCCACTTGAAGGATTGCATTTGGACAAACTGGGTGCCTAGAAAGTAGGGCGGAAATCACAAAGTCATGGGCTGTTAAACGCGGAGAAAGCACGGGGTTGCCTCGTTGTTGTGGCAAGACAACCCAACATCTGTCAAAGTGAATTTCCCCTCCCCGTGGTGAAACCAACGTTGCCATATGCGGAGTCCCTTCATATCACACAAAACATGCTTTGTCTCAACATGTGGAGTTGCTTGGAGTTAGGATACCAAAATGACACCTGTTGGCCTCCCTTTACAAGCAAGCAAAAGGGGCTTCCCCCCACAAAACGAGACTCGTGCTAAACCCCCCAAAACACCCAACGACCCATCGAGCTCAGGCGCTTTGATCTCCCCAAAGCCGAAGACCTCCAGCAGTTCTCGCTCGTTGCTGGGGCTTCGAGCAGCCAAGTCCTGGATGGATCGCTGGCCTTGGAGCGACGCCAAAGGCCCGTCGACGCCCGTCGGCACGTCGGAGGTTTCGTCTTGTCCACTCGGGCCCGGCAGCCATTCCCCACATGCGCGTTCGTCGCTCACATGGCTTGTTTGCGGAAAATATGGTTCTTCGTGCAAAACGGGCCTCTCTCTAAACAGGGGGACCATCAAAAGCGGTTGACCATTCAAACCAGGGCTTTAGTTTGGGCCATGTTGGAGCCGCACCTGCTCGGTGAAATTTCGTTGGAGGGTCAAAATCACACCGCCTCTGAGGGGCCTGGAAAACAAGTGATCACCTTTTGGAACGTTGATCAAACATGGGCCAAATCCTGGGAATCAAGAAGATTAAAAGGCCAATTTGCTTTGGACTTGTTCCCTGGCTAAATCAAAGGCATTTCCATGTATGAATGTTGGAGCTATGTCGCTATGTGCATTGGCATATAAGCCTCCACGCCTCCAACACCTGAACATGCCCTTGGCTAAAAAAACACAACTGGAGCCATAAATCCTTCTAAACATATCTAAGCCTTTAAGTGTCGAAGGGCATGTATGGCGAACCGCCAAGAGCATGCTTGCGGGAAACAACCCTTTTTGTGGGCTTCCTATCCCCATGACTAGTGCATCACTCGAAAGGGGTTCCAAGAGATATCCCACGAAGCATGGAAAACCATTACCCCCGAACCACAAGACTCCCAAGTGAAATGGCTATGGGTCGAAACCCCACACCCCCAGTGAACATCCCAATCCCCACCAAAATAGGTTCTAAAATGGGTGGTGCACCTACCCCAAAATGGGATCCCGTTGGTTTTGACCCACGGCCAAATTGTGAATCGGGGTGAGAACCCCCGACTCGGAAGCCAAGCTTTGCTTTGGGGGAAAGCTCCCGGACTTCTTTCCTGGCTCTTCTAGGTATCCACTCCCACCCATCGCAAGGAATGACCCCCCCCAAAAAAAAATCACCACCAAAAAGCAAACATTGTTGAAACAGGGGGTGAATGTTGAAAATCCTGGTGGACGTTTGGCCTTCCACACCTCCAAAACAATCACACGACGCGCTCGCCATACACATGATTGACGTGTTGGGGCCCGCGGACGCGAGAACAGCGCGAGGTCAGATCTCGGTTGCTTTCTGCCACACTGCTACAAGCTTAACTTTTAGTGGTTTAGTGGAAAACCCATTAGTTGGCAAAAAGTTAAAGTCCTAACAGCCAAGCAAAATGCACCAAAGAGATATTGCCTGAGGATATTTGCTGGGTGTTCCGGACCTTAGGCGCGATGCGTGATACCTTAAACCTGGGATTGGAGGAGACGGGCAATGCGGCAAGACGCCGAAGACCAAGTAGGCCGGGCGCTTTCCGGCCAGCTTGCGTCGCAGCTCCTAGGGCTTGATCACCGGTTTTGGATCAGCCCAGTGATTGGTGGCTTTTTGAAGGGAGTAAGTAATCAGAACTCATCGGCTTGACCCCTTTTGAAACCAGTGCTTGGATTGCTTCAGTTAAATTGTGATTGGCATCAATTATTATTAAACCAGTGCTTGAATTGCTTAGGTGAAATTGTAATTGGCACACATTATGATCGGTTTCCATAATTTGCTGGTTGGCTTGTTTCCAAAAAATGAAACTGAAGCCCGTGCCAATGCTTTCTTGGGGTAGCCTGGCCCCACCACGCACTTTTACATTTTGAGGTACCCCCTCTGCCAGTCTCAGCCATCTCGCAGGTCTCCTGAAGGCTCTCGAGCAGGCCCGCTGGAGCTCCCTCGCGCGCTGGGTCGAGGCCATCCCCGCCCTAGCGCCGGTTTCAACTAAACAAATGGGCCCCCAGACGCATGAAAACACAAGGGGTACCTTCCAATTCCACTCTTTCCAGGCATCCTTCTTTCTAACAAAACCACCCAAAACCCTGGGGAAACAGATCCGGTTTTTGAAAAGAACCAAGGTTGAAAAGAGTGGAAAAGGAATCAACCCCTAGAAAAACACCAGTTGCCAAAATTGGGCACCCCAGAAAGGTGCTAACACCTGCAAAGATTGCTCGGGTTTGAAAAGCGTTTCAGAGCAGCACGCATGCTAACACAGGCGGGCATGAGTCTTGGCACCCGCCTGCATATTATCCAGACATGACATGGCATAAAGAGAACCAACACAACCCAAACTAAAACCAACTAACAATGACTAACACTTTGAGCATTCCCCTTGGCTTTTCTTCCACAGCCACTCATAGAAAATGATCAGCACAACAAATCAATAGCTCAACGAAATAATCATTGTTGCAACCACCCAATGCAAATGAACAGCAACAAAACCCAAAACACATCACACAAACACATGTCAGGACCGAGGATCTGCTGCATCAACGACACCCGATTCGCACTGGCCAATTACCTCCAGGATGTCCTTGCCGTAGCTCTTAACCTCAGGCCCATCGATCACTCTTGAGGCTGTGAACCAGAGGCACGTCGAATCTGGACAAACTACCAGAAGGTCCATTTGAATAAAATACACAGATTCAAGATAAATACATATATGTACATATCTAGGTAACCAGGGTTTCTAACTCTTAGTGTTTGCGTGATGGTGTGTGTCGGGTGCCAACTCTGGGTTTATGCGGTCGGCTTAAGGGATCAGGTGGCCAAAACAAACAGAGTTGGTCGACAAAAAATGGAGGGGGGGGAAACATGAGGAGCCAAACGACCCTACAATTCACAAACAACTCTTCCGTTTGTCCGCATGAGTCTGCAACGCTCGGCTTCGGCAGAGCAAGGCAGCGCCAGCTGGTTCACATGCGGGATCCAAAGCACCTTCGACAGCTCCTCTTCCCCATCGATCGTGGCATAAACGAGCATGAGTTGCCAGCGGAAAAATTACGGGATCCCCGTGAAAGACACCGTGGGCGACGTCGCTTAGGTCAAGCCCTGCGTCGGGAAACCAAGCGCATGGTCTATTCACCAGGACGCAGCCAAGACTAAAGGCATCTCAAAGCGGGTCATGAAAAGGCCCCGCGCAATGTCCTGTCAGTACCCCGATGGCAAAGCCGGAGCTGCACCGTGCAAATTGTTGCGGGATCTAGGAACTTAATAAATTGGGGGCGGGGGGGCTAAGCTGTGGATACAAATGGCCAACCAACTTGTTGCGCGTTAAATTCGCTCTTTTGGGTGTCTCTCAAGCCATGTTCTGTTTGAGTTGAGCATTGGCTGGTGTTCCCACGAATCGAACTCCCGTCTTCCATGTTCTGCGGGTTAGGGAAGCTCTGCCCAGGCTTGGAAGTTTGGAATCTCCAAAGCAACCGAATCCTACAGGACCCCAGGAGTTCAACAGGAAGTTGGACACGCGGCCATCAAAAGCAAGGACTTCCTGCAGAATTTCCTCCAGGTCGTTCCTTGGCGTTTCTATCATGTTGCAGGCCACTTGGCAAAGATTGCAATGTCTGATTGCTTCCGGTTGTCTTTGCCATTCAATTGATCTTCATGGAACTGTCATTTGCTTAAGTCACCTCGAGAAAATTGTTAAACAACAAACAACAAGCAGCCACAAATCCCGTTTAAAGCCATCAGGGGAAAGCACAACATATGGCTTCAGCAAAAGGAAGGCAGGTATGACAAAGCCCGGGAACTGAGGGAGCGAGTGTCGGAAATTCAGCTCAGGCGCCTTGATCTCTCCGAAGCCCCACACCTCCAGAAGTTCTTGCTGGCTTTTGGGCCGGCGCTGTGCCAACTCTTGCAGAGAGCGGTCACCTCAGTGCCCGGCGGTCAGGGGTGAACCCTGCACCAGGGTGCAAGTAGATTTATGTGGGTGAGCTTAGACGACACAATGGCGTGGGTCAAAAATACATACCCAAAATGGAACCCTGATAAGTGGAAACATGGACCAAAGACTCCCCGCGGGCGCCTGGTGATTGTGCTATCTACTTTTGCCCAACCGGACCGTGAAGGTTCTGAAAGGGGTCCTGATCCCGGGGTGAGGCGCCAAATTGCCATATGAAAGAGGAGAAACGCCGCGCGTGCTCCTTGCAGTTGGAGGTCACGCTTTTGTCGAGCATTTTGCAACGAAGTTGAGCTTGTGTTCAGGCCTTTGGGCCCTTTGGGGCCAGCAAAACGAAAAGTCGCCAGCACTTGCCCAGCCAGTATCAGTATTGCACATTCCGATGTTCAAGCTTAGTCAATGCAAAGCAAGCTTTGAAGTCACTCTCCTTTAAGGTGGTTCTTCTTGGGTCAGAAATGACACAGCCGGCCAACGTATTGGCATGTGTCAACATATGGGATCCCCCAAAATTATGGTTTCCTTGTTGGTCCCCCTGCCAAACCAACAAAACAGGAACCTCCCCCCCAAACAAACAAACAAACAAACAAAACAAACAAACAAACAAACAAACAAACAAACAAACAAACAAACAAACAAACACACACAACCAAACAAACAAACAAACAAACAAACAAACAAACAAACAAACAAACAAACAAACAAACAAACAAACAAACAAACAAACAAACAAACAAACAAACAAACAAACAGCAAAACCAACCAAAAAGGGAACCCCTCCCCTCCCCCCCCTCATCTTCAGCCAAAAGGCGAAAGATGAAATAGGGCTGTTGCCCAAGCTGCCTCGCCAGCCGCTGGCGCAGCTGGCGCAGCCCTGCCACTAGAGCCTCTGAGCTCGGAGTCGCGCCTACAGCTCCGAAGCCGGCGGATGTTGATAACGTTGACCCAGGATTAATAAACCCCTCCCATTATTAGGGGGGTGCTCCCTCCAAAAGTGGTCTGAATCCCCACTAAAGGGGACACCCCCCTATTAATCAACCAGAGGTTTATTAGTCCGGGGTTAACATTATCCAGTGGGCTGCAAAGAATCATGGTTTTCATTGCGGACGTGCCAGCGCTTGGAGGGTAGCAGTGAATGAAGCGGTTTTGTGCAGATGTACCTATATATTTGTGTAGCATTTGCCCCTTTGGCTTTCTCACTTCCGAACGAGTAACCAAACTTCTTTGTGTACCACTACAATGGTCTTCCCAACTAGTATGTAACCAGCGGTTGTCCTTGTGGTTTTTTAAAGGGTGGCTCCCTTGGCTCCCTATACAGGGACATGGAATCACAGGGCACTGTTGGTCAAATTTACTGACATTCACTTGCACAGTATCCCTCTCAGGGCAATAGTCGATTGTATGCATAAATGCATGGACTGCAACATTTGGTTTGTCGAACTCTGTGGCTTGTCTTGCGCCGCAAGCATCGAAAATTTCAGCGTGACTGAGCGTGATTCGGGGTGATTGTCAACTGGCGTGTGTGTCTAATCCCAAGCCCTCCATGCAAAATCTACTACCATTCATTTTCCAAATGGATCAAAAGCTGGCATGCATTATCTACATGCGATGTCGGGGAATGCATGCCGGCTTATCCATCTATGACTGTAATTTCGAACACGGTTTGTTGGATTTGTCGACCCCACGGTTTCCACCCTCTACCAAAGCCCTTTGCCTTACGCATCTACACAAACCCCCCAACGGCTACCCGCAAAAATCCCAGTGGCCCCAGGCGGCCCCAGTTTTAGTTTTGTAGGCAACGCAAAAACCCACCCGGGCGAGCCTGACACTTCTTCAAGCGGAGCAGTCTTTTGTGCTCGCGTCAGCGTTCTCTGGGTCAAGGGTCCTGGGCTGTTGCCCAAGCCAGTCGAGCGCGAGTTTCCCCAGCCCAAGTGTTGCTTGGCTACCTTCTCGCAAAAAGGTAGGGCTTCCCTTGGTACTTGATCATGTCTGCAACCTAAAACCGAACAAGTACGTTGGCTGTGGAGTTTGCTTAAATCAAATAACTTAAGTAGGCGGCCTGGGGAGAAACACCGGATGGCATGCTATAGAGGTGGATTTTTGTGGCCGGGGGCAGAGAAACGTTGAAAGGAAAGCCGACGAGAAAAGCACACACCTGAATACCTCGGTCTACACAATGGGAAAATGGTAAACCTCATAAGCTCAGTTTGCCGGGTGTATAATCGTGCTGGGGATCACTCCATTCAGCGTCAAAGTCCTGGCCACCTTTCTAGGCGCCCTTCTGCTGGACAGATCTAAAATCAAGCCAGGGATTTCCGGCAGTTTCTGAAAAATTCGATGGGTGAAAAGAATTCTAACAGGATCAACCTTGACAATGGTCCAGGCAAATGTTTTGAGGGAAAGCAGAAAACCAACCACCACGAGTGCCCTTTAGGCCTGGAGAAGCCAGTTCTTTAGACATATGCATGCATGTGCCCATGCATGCACAACCGTCTTGCCAACCCTTGCCAGGATAGCACACTTTGTAAATGTCAGTCCTCAGGCAAAAACCCAAAGAAGCGAGCACTAGTAACTAGTATGAACTTATGCACATGTACCTGCATGAGGTCTGTTCAAATCGAAAAGGCCGGGTGTCGGACCTCAGCACCGGGTATTTGTTGCCGTTAAACAATCAAGGTCCAAACAAAAAATAGATGAGGGAAACAAACAATCAGTGACCTTTCAACATACATCATTTAACAATTCAACCAGGGCCTTTCAAAAGGCCCCATGTTCAAAAGCAGAGCTCCCCGTTGAAGTTCAAAACCGGCTCCAATGCTTGCGCTGGCTTGTGGCTCAAAAACGGATCGTGAAAATGAGCCAGGCTCTAAATCAGTGTCCGAAGGTGACATCCTTAAAATGTCTCCTATTTTTGCAATTAAAAACAACCACTGCGTTCCGAAAATCTTGAACACCTCGCAAAATGTAGAGTTTGTGGGACCGACTCGATTCACTTTAAAGGAAATCTGAAAGAACAACTCTTGAACGGACCACACGTATCCCTTTCCTTTCAAGGCATGTTTTCAACCTCAAACACATTTCGCAGTATGAAATAATAACTATACGATGGGTGTATTTTTGGGATACCCTTTGCGGGTTGTCTTCGACTGGACACCATAAACACTTTTTCTTTGCAAATGGTGGCCACCACATTCCGGAGAAACCGTGAATCAACAAAAAAACCAAGACACGAATCCTATGGGTTCCAATGGGTTCCATGGGTTCCATAGGGCATTTGCAATGTCTTGTTGGGATCCTCAGTGCGTTTCTTGTGGGTTCCCACAACCCGAACAAATCCCCCCGGCCAAGGCTGCCTGAGCCGCGTTGAGCGCGTCCGCAGACATCGCAGGCGCCGCAACCGCGCGCCGCGTCGACCGCGTCCGAGAGGCCGAAGTGACGCGCTAGCTGACGGTGCCTCCGAACCATCGCTGAATGACACAGGATTCATCTGCAAAATATAGAAAAACCAGCCCCTGAAATTCTGAAAGGTGTTGGGCTATGGCACATGGTTTCAATGGACGTAGAGAAACAGCCTTTGACATCTGGAAACTTTTGCTGCATGGTGAGCTCATTCTCCCGAATCGAGCTCGCTTCACCCGTCCCTTGGTGAATCCCGGGGCACCCACCTAAGTTGCGTGGGTGTATTCATTAATACGTACGGGGTCGACTTTACCCAGTGCCAACCAGTGCAAACCATCATGTAAGACAGTCTGGAATACTTGGCAAGAATACCTGGTCTGATCGCCTTTTGAAGGGCCTGAACAACTAGAATGGGGTTGCGGGGTACTGATCCAAATCAGGATCATAGCGCAATTTCCATTTACTGCATTTAGCCCTTTGTACTCTTGGTCAGGGCTGTTCAAAACTGAGGGTTGGCCAATCTTAATCCAGAATCCCTATAGGAGACTGACTGGAAGATCCGTTACGCAACAACAACAAAAAAGGATTAAGGGCTGCCTTTGAACAACAAGGTGACAAGGGTGCCTTTTTTTACCCACCACAACCGTTAACAGGGGGCCAACTGGCCATTTATGGCAAGAGGTCACGGCAAATCATAGCTCCAAGCCAATAGTCGCTTACTCAGCAAATTCAACGCCTTAGAAAGGGAAACATACTGATACACGAAATCCTTTCACACCGGTTCAGAAAACCCTGGAATGACTCGATTCTTCAACGTCAAGGCCAAGCAAACCATGGTTTGCCTTGGTTTCAAAGTGGCGCAGGAGTTTTCGTCCATCCACAGTAGCAACACCGCGCAGAGTTTCAAGAACACACGTTTTTTTCCCTGGGACATGTAGGAATTTGAAGGATTGATGGCCATTACTTTCAATAAGTCTTCCCCCTGAGTTTTGGGTGGCTTCCTTGAAAGAATCGAGGAGTAGCCTTCCGTTAGAATACAAGTATCGGCCTGAATCATGGGTGAGCTCGTTTGCCCCGAATCGGCCAGCTCTTTGGGACTTGTTTGCCCACTGCCAGTGGTAGCCTACTGTATTGCCAGAGCCTGAAAGCCGGAGGAAAACACGTTTGGCAACTTTCGCTTTGACATCATGCGTTGCAACAAAAAGCCGTGGACGGTTGGGGCAGCCTGGGGCCTTCAGCTGGTAGTCTCTCCCTGTCCACCGTCATGCCTCTTGGAAATGGGGTGTAAGGGCCCAAATAAGTATAGACTGGGGCGATTGGGCTCCTTGAAGCCAAATTAAGCCATGTGATGCAGAATACATGCAAATGCTAGTCACTATCTATCCCCAATGGTGACTGTGGGGTCATCAGCAAAGGCAGCCCACCCCTTCCCCCCCCCACTCTCCAAAATGGGAGGTGTCTTTTTGATTTCCCTTTGGCGCATCCGCGGACAAAAAACAGACCCATACGCTGGATGTGCGAAATCCACAACGTTGAAGCCCGTTGAGGAATCGAATCATTTCAAGGTTTCCGCACTTCTTGGGTGGATGGGCAAAAGAAACAACGGTTTGTTTGCCCCAATCTCCCACAACCACGAACCCCGGGACGGAAATGATGGTCATCGAACATTCGAGTGATAATGATTCACTCATCGGCGATATGAAAAGCCTTTCGTTTATTCGGTGATGAAACAGGAAACGTCCCCATCACCACTCGAAACCCAAAAGCAGCACGGAAAAAATACTTAAACAACACATAGAAACAACCTGAAGCAACCCGAAACAAACCGAAACAACCCCCGGCAAAAAACACACACACGAAAAGAATGAAAACCCGAAAAACAAGGCAAACAACAGCCCCTAAAAACAACACACACAAAAAAACATGACCAGTCCAACCGAAACCCAAAGCCATCCACGCATCCGATCCTGCAGGTCTTGGACTCCAGGAAGGCCCAAAACCTCCAGGCCAAAGCCCCCACTTCACCCCAAGGTTGGGTCTCGACGGGGGGGTTGGTTCATAAGTATATATATATATATTAGTGTATATGTATGGGTATGAATGAACAAATGGGTGCACACACATATGTATATATCAATATATATGTATGTGTGTGTGTGTGCGAATACATGTATATAATGTATATATATATATAAACCACTCCCCCGCTAAGAGAGAAAGAGAGAGAGAAAGAGAGGTATCTATATATATAATATACATACATATCTATATGTACATGAAGACACCACCCGCCTACGTTTTTTTTGGGGGGGAACCCCAAAAAAGGTTGGGTTCCTACTTGTTTCTTGCATGGAAGCAAAACCTCTTTTGCTCGCCTGCCTCATTTGCGGTCCCCAAAAGCAAGCGCAGACCCGTCCCTAACCCCAAGGGCTGCGACGTTGCCGCCGGAACTCGCAGCCTCCAATCTTTCACGAAGTATGGGGAAGGTTGCTTGAGTTCGCATGGGGTCTGTCGATTAGGTAACCCCGCTCTCCTGTTCTGCTTGCGAGAGGGGCGCGAAGCTGGCGCTTGGGTGGTGTTTTGCTTGTTTTACAAGCGTGCCGCCTTGAAAACACATGAAAACTGCTTGCCGGGATGGGATATTCATGCGCTTTCTCATATGTTTGCTGAGCAGGGACTTTTGTCAACTCATCATAATCAAATGTCTTGACACCTCCTTTCAGGTCGAGTAGCTCTTCGAACTGCCGGGTCTCTATTGTCCGGCCGTCCTGGCCATCCTGGCCAAGCCACAGTTCTGGTTGCTACGTCCCCAGTTGCCGGAATCCTTCCTTCCGCTGGCTTCTGAGAACTGACCACTAGACAAGTGAGATCCCAATGACCAGCGCTCACCTCAAAGCTGGCTCCGGCTTATCGCGGAAAATGGGCCAAAGCTTCATATCCCCTCGACGAGGTGACCGTACTCTTTACTGATCCTGCCTTTTTGGAGAGAGGGCCAAAGGCCCCAAAAGCCCATCAGGAAAGTTCAGAAGGGGTTTGGATCAATGAACCTCGAAGCTTTCTCTGAGTAGGGGGCGAATATCCTTGCCACCCACACCCCCAGAAAGAAGACACTCAAACCAACTTGGCAACCGAAAGGTGGCCGAAAGGTGGTAACTAAACCAGCCCAAGGAAGGTGTAGCACACCAGCCCAACAAAGAAGGTATAGTTGGCACTTATTAAATATGGGTGCATGGTCTGCTCTTTGTTCCTTTTGGTTCCCCTTTGCACCAACCTGAAAAGGGCACCCACCAAAACAAAACAATATATGTTGATGTGATTTGAGGTCCTGGCTTTGGCTGGGTTCCTTTCAAGCCAACACAACAAGGTAGCCATCCTCAACTGTCCTCAGGAGTACCCTCCAAACAGTGGTTCTTGAGTGGCCAGAAAGATTTCAAACTCTTGGTCTCCCCCAACAGTTTCAAGTCCATGAACTCCGTTCACTTGTCTACTCCAAAAGGGCGGTGAGTGCTTCAAGGCGTACTTGACTAAGCCATTTTGGGGGGTTGCCTATTTTTAGGGGGTCCTGATCACCAAACAAACAAACAGACATGCGCAGGGTGACATACAAACTGTTGGTAAATTGCTAACTATGTTCGCTTGTCCGGAGGGACCTCGAAAGACTTGGATTCCGAATCCAAGCTCTGTAACTTCTTGATCACCCCAGGGAAGACTTTGGGTTCTGTTCTTAATGATATCCCCCCCTTAAAACAGCTTGGGCTCAGTGGCTTAGACCTTGCCACTCTCCAAATCTTAGTGGAGAAATCGCCCCTTTTAGGGGAAACTAGTCAAGGACCCTGAAACGTCAGATTCCATGTTAGATGACGGGAGGGTATTTGTTGCGTTCCCCCCTGCAAAATCACGCATTTCGGGTCTCAACGCGCGTTGCTTGTTTGAGCGGAAGGGACCCACAAAGGTCCCAGAGTTGTAGCCTAGATCGCCAAGTTGCTGCTTTTTTCCGTCACTGTTGCTGGCTTTTGGGGTAAAGTGCATGGAAAAAAGCGATGGCACCTGGCGATCCAGGAGGTCCCTCTCAAGCGGATTGCTTCTGATGGTTTTCGCGCGAATGCTCACCCCGGATTAATAAGGTGTCCCCAGGTTTAGTGGGGATTCATCAGTTTTGGAGAGGAACACCCCCGTATTTATAAACAAAGGTTTATTGATCCGGGGTCAACACTAGCGGACAGGAATCGGAGACCCATCGTCCTGGATGACGCGAAGCTTCGCCGCGCGGCTCCGCTTGCCGCAGTGGAAGAGGCGGCACTCCGCCGCTTCCCCGTCCCGCCCCGCGCGCCCCACCTCCTGCGCAGCCGAAAACCGGGAGCTGAAAACCGTGAGCTGTGGATCCCTGTGGATGGATGCGAAATCCATTTCGCCGCCACTTTGAAACCATGGGAAGCCATTGCTAGTTGGTATTTACGGCGGAATCATCATTCCAAGGGTTTCTTAGGTGGTGCAGGATTTCGTCCATCCACAGTAAAGTGGGTGGGGTCTTTTGAAATCCATTTCTTCTATGTGCTTAAGCCCCTGAAAGAAACAAAAGCATTAGTGAGAGATTCCCTTTAAAGCCAACACACAGAAAATAAGCATATTCTTAAGCAAACTGAAGGACCCGATGTTTGTTTCTCAAGCAAGCGAGATTTGCCCAAAATGGGTTCGACATGTGAAGCAGGGGTCCACTTGCGTCTTGCCCACAAAATGATGGCTCTCGAGAGCCTCGATGGCAGAGACGGGTCCAAAGGCAGGCAGGGACGATTCGGTCCTGGTAGTACTGAGGAATACTGCTGGGCAAGCCAATGTGCAAGACAAAGCGCACATCCGGCCTGCGCAGGGGTCCATGCATGGTTGCTTGAGGCCCTGTCACAACACATTTGCATACAGATCATACATGCATTTTTTAGACACAAATATTTGTATATGCATGTATGTTATGCACAATGTATTCCACGTATGGCAGCTAATGTCACTGGCATGCGTCCAAACGCTACTTGGCGCAAACCATGGGTGCTCCTTCGCTGAAGGAAACATGTTGCGCAACTGCTCGTCCTTGTCGCTGGCTCCCAAATGTCAATGTCCCACTGGTTGCGGTTGACTTTGAAAGTGGGTTCTCGAAACGACCCTCATGGAGGTTTACACTTGCTTGCCCAAAGGACCTGGAAATAAAGCGTGATCGCCTTTTAGGGCAATGACTAAAAATGGGAACCCAAAACAAAATGTGGAAACTAAAGGGTGAAAAGGAAAACTTCGCGTTGGTTGCAAGTGAGTTCAAAGGAAACCACCTGTAGAAAGTAATGTAAAGAACCCCCCAAGCTATCCGGCTAGTCGAAAGGACGGAAAGCCACACATCTGCCAACAAGGAGGGGGTGTCCAGCTGGCTTCTACCTGAAACTCGCTCAGCTTGGCATCAACTTAATTGGAGCCACCGCCTTGTATACGGGCTGAAGGACCATTGCCCATTGGATGCCAATCAGCATTTGGTCATGAAGCGATGAAGGGCGAAAACGATTACTGAGCCAATTCCAAGAACCCCTCCCTATCCCCAGAACCTGGCAGCGCTGAGCCCCCGCTTCCCAAACCGTAAAGGCGCCCTGAGCCGGGAGCCTTCAGACATGAATCAGCATGCATGTGTAATGAGCAATTGACCGGGCCCGGATAAAACCAACAACATAAATGGGCGGGTCAGCCAGCCTTTCAAGGGAATACCAAACAGCACCTCTAACATTGACCACCACACGCAGGCACATCTAAACCTGTTCTTTCGTTCCTACGTAACGTTTTGTGTCAAAATGGGGGAAGCTGCACAAATTGGACGTTTCCTCCAAAAAGGGTACCCTCAGAAAAAGACACATCCAGGAACCAATACGAAGGCTTCAAATATAACCAGGGTGGATGCCCTTCATATTCCAAGTAAAGCAACCACAACCTCTACTTCCGCCCCTTTTGGTGCAAAAAGCCATGTTTCAAATGGGCAAAATGGAGATCTTTTAAGGAGCCCTGTTCCACAAAACCAGCAAAACAACAAACCCGAGAAAGGTCCTATGGATCGCTGAGCCCATGCCCGCTGAACCAAAGGCCAAAGAACCCGAAGGCCAAAGGACCCGCCTGTCGATGCCCATGCCAAAGGCCGTGGTGGCAATCACCAGGTCGATCTCTTGGCGACTCCACTGGTCCGAGACCTGCCAGCGCCGAGCTCGGCACGCGGCCGGCCGGGGACTCAGAGAGACCAATCCGTCGCCGGGTTTTTGGAAAAGGTGACCCGTTGGTGGCTTGGATTGAACAATTGAACTTGTGGTTCAATCTGCACATGGAAAACCAGCCAACCTTCACACCACCAATCCAAACCACCCATTGGGAAGCATATTTTTGGTGAGTCTTGGGGGGTTTAAGCTTAGCGTTTCGTCTGACCTGCAGGGACCTGAACATAAACTGTGATCGCCGAAACTGAGACCTTGACTAGATATGGTTGCCAAAACTCAAACACCAACTTTGGGCAAGAGTGAAGTCTACAGTGGTTCTGTGGTTGTTCTGATGCTCTCTTGTTTGAGTTCTGCTTGAACTGCATCTTGGAACATCTGCGTTTCCGGGAACCCCTTCTCTAACTTCCTGAGTGGACGGGTCCTTTCCCTTTGGGAAAAAAAAAAAACGAAGCTCCATCCATGTCCCGAATCTCCTCTTGGTGGGGCCTCCCCATTGGGTTCCATGATGTTCCATGTCAGCCTTGCTTCATGGCACCATGAACCGAACCATGCTGAGAGAGAAAGGTACCGGGAAGAATCCTCAAAAAGCCCCTGCCTTCTCCAGCCAAACAATACTGCGGAGCTATGAAATCCCCTCGCACCACTTTGAAACCATGGTTGAAACCGTTGTTTTGGTGTCTGCGTGCGGGAGTCGCCTCATTCCGTTGGGTGTCTGACTGGTGGTGCGCAATGGATTTCGTCCAACCACAGTAGCTTGCCAACACAAATGAAACATGGCTTGCGATCGATCGCAAAATTGAGCCCGAACCATTTCGCAGGTCCCCAGGACCTTTTTGAGAAACGCCCCATAGCACCCCAAAGTCAAGCATGTCAAGCAAAAGGGGGCAGAGACCCAAAACTTCGAGCCTGTTTTTTTGGTAGTGTTTGGAGCTGTGCCATCCAACAAAAATGAAAAACACAACATCTTGCAACATCTGAATCCCTAACTTTTGGGGGAGTTTCGTGCCATCATCTCTTCCACCTTCCCATCAGTTGGCGGTTTGCATTGGTGGTTTGGTGGTTAAGGGTAGTTTCCCATTTAATTACCCCGGTTCAAATCCAAAACCAAGCCACCCAAACCACCGATGACAGGACACCCCACTTGTTTTGGAAACGGCCGCTCGACCCTGGGCCCTGGGAGCTCCAATCGCGACACCCTCAGGCCCAATCTCCCCCCCCCAACACACCTCCAAAAATGGTCTGTTTAAATTTTAGCCTTTCCCAAGCAAGTGCGTAGGGGGGGGGTGTTGGGGAGGTGCGTTCAGGGTGTGAGCTTGGCGTTTCTGGGCTCTGCTTGCACAGGGAAACTGGATGCTACTCCGTGGATCTGGGGACTCAAGGAGTCAGCCAAAACGGATCCAAGCCCATGGCAACGCGTGGATTGGTCAAGAAAAGTCCAAACTTTTTTTATACCACTAAAATTCATGGTCATCCCAAGAAGGCCAATATCCAGGAACTCAGGCAGTGAGCTGTTGATCTTTATGTGATGCTTTTTGTTGGGGGCGGCGATCGCAAGCGCCTCAGCGCGGGTCTCGTCCTCGAGGTCCGCGTGATACTGCGCCAGGCCCTTATACCTCCCAAGGCCAGGAAAGCCCACTGCAAAATAGGGATCTCCTATGCTTTTAGTCTGCCTTGGGCTTCCTTTTAAATAATTACCAGCCAAAACAGGTCGCCTTCGGCTTTTAATATATACCAAGCTTTGCTGTAGTCTGCTTTGGGCTTCCCTTTCAATACCAACCAAAAGGGGTTTCGAGACGTGCCGGAGCTTCAAGGGATCCAGAGCCGTACCTGCAACTGCAGGTTGCAGCTTGCCCGCAGCTTGCCTTGCGCCACATCTATAAATATATATATATATATACAAATATCCCCCATTTGGCCCTTCTGCATGACAAACTCCTGAAATATTTGAGGGTTGAATATTGTTTTCGAGGTGTGAAACTTAACTGGGCACAGCTTGGTGGACATGTTTTTTCACGGGATTTATGTGCGCATTGTGCGCCAATCATTGTTGAATGTGCTCCGGGTATAGCTTATAATTTTATATAAGTGTATACATATATATTTCTACATATTCAAGGCCAACAAGACCTCGCAACACGCGAGGTTGCTTGTGAGTTCTGTGGTGGCGCCTCGAAAGCTCCGCAACTTAGAATTGGCGCGGCAGCTCTCAAGACCTGCTCGGAAAGGACCTATTCTGGGGCCCTACTTGAGGGGCTACCATTCTGTGAGTGGCCCTGGAAATCATCAAACATATTCCCCCACCAAGAAAAAGACGGCTTGGTGTTTTTTTGTTTTCTTTGTGGCGTGAATCCAGTTGAGACTTGTTCTTACCCCAATAGGATCAATCTGCCGATCCTGGAAACAGCTCTCCCAGTGCTGTGTTTGGCACCTTGATTTCAGAAGGCCGTGCATCTGGCGCAGCGTCTTCTTGCTGGAGCAGAAGATGATGCCACACTCACCTAGGCTCGCTTACTCTTCTACTCGTTGGTTGTTATATATATATATATCTTATTCTGTGTGTATAGGCATGTACACGTACAGATATGTTTGTATGCATGCATATGTGTACATATTGTCAATACGCAGATGTTCGTTCATTAGCGGTCCTTGTTCCATGCATTTCCCTGCTAAACACTCCACTTGCTGGAAGCCCAGACTTTGACTTGGAGAAACTGAGTAGTCTATGGGCAAACCCACCCTAAGCCTTCAGTCTTGAAACCTTTTGCGGATTGGCCAAGTCCAACAAGTTTGGCCCAACAAAGGGACTTCCCAAAAGCAAGCCCAGGGGCCTCAGGCGTTGACTTGCTTTCAAGGGAGGATCTGGGTGCTTTTTCACACATTTGCTCCGTGGGGCAAGGGGAAAATAGGTAGTCCGAAGTCCGAAATGGACAAACCCGCCCATTCAGCCCGTCGAGTCACCCGCATGGCGCGCTAGAAACTCGAAGACTCTCCGTGGCAGCTCTTTCATGCTGCTGAGCTGGGTGACCTATCACTGGGCGCGTTGCGCTGCCAAACCCAGCTTCTTGATGCTGAAATGTTGATCACATTTAGGGTAATTAATATGTCATAAACTCCACTAAAACCAGCCAGAAGTAAATGTGTGCCAAACACTGGAGGTACCCCAAAAATGGTGGGGTTCCTGATGAAGACAAAAAAACCATGGACGTTCCAGAGTTTCGCTTTGGACTACTGGCAATTCTGGCCTGGCATCTGATAAGCCTTCCCCGAAAAGTTCAAGAGCTCTTGAAACAAAGGTACTTCCTACTAAGATGCGACCTAAATGGAGGTCCCTTCAAGTAATGTACTTTCCTCTCAGGGCGTCCTCTTTCCAAGGTGGAGGGCGAACGAGGAACCGCCAATAGCACTACGGAGCATACCTGACGGTAGTTGCAAGATGGGGAGGGTATGTACTGATAAACCGTATTGAAAAGTCTCGACAAGTTTTGGATGCGTTACTCCACGAAAAGAAAAGGAATCTCCAAGTGCGGGGCCTTCATGACGAGGACCGAGCTCCCTCTCCCCAAGTACTCAATTTACAAGCAAACCATGGCTTGGTTGTGTTGAGCTCAGATCAACCCTTCTAGGGCTACCTTCCGCATTCTTTCCAGGGATCCGTCTTTTTAGCAAACCTCCAGAACTGCAGGGAGAAGGGCGAGAGTTTGACCAGAACGATGGTTTTACACGAGTAGAATTTCCACAACCCTTACACGAGTAGAATTGCTACTGCTCGCACAACTACTCCTATGGCTACCCGGGGTCGCAAACCTTGGGAGGTCGAAAGGTTGAAAGCGACGGGCGTGACGCGAAAAGGGAGCGCCTGCAGCTGCAGGTTCAGCCGCGGGGCGCCGCTCACCACGAGCTTGGGCTTCGACATCCGCAGCTGCTGGAAGATGTCCTGGCGCGGGCCCGGCTAAAATGTTTCTTTCTTTCTGGCTGTGGGCAAAATGGAACCTTGGTAAATGGAAACACGGACTAAAACCTGCGGTTGGTTGGTGATTCTGACCCAGACCCTTCTGGTTCCGGAGGCTGTGCCGGACACAACAGCAGCACTGCTGGCTGTTCCACGAAAGCCCGGGTAAAATGCTGACATTCGAATGGAGCCCGGGTGGTTTCCCATTTACCCCCTACAAGAACCAGAATTTGAAGTCAAAAAAAAGAGGAACAAAAACAATGCACCAAGAACCCTAATTTCAAGTCGGGGAAAACAATAATCAATGCACCAAGAACCCGAATTTCCAGTCCGAATCCAAACCACCAATCCACTAAAGGCTTGCTGAAAATCGCGGGCCCCTGTAAGGGAAACCCCAAAGGGGGGAGATGTCCATCGGATCGCGAGGGGAAAGGAGGCCTTTCCCAGTTGCAACCTTGACTCAACCCTTGGTTCAACAAAACTAGTTGAAATCCGATGAAGTTAACACCAACCCGTTTGTCACAAGGCCTTGAGCCTGGCTCCCCTTTTCTGAACCCATCTTGAGTAACCGGTGCTGAACAACTCTCGGAAGCCCCACTTGGTTTCAGTGGCGCGAAGGGGTACCCAGTTGCCCAGTTACCCAAGCGAAGCTCGAACTGCCCAAGGCACCAATCCAAACCAATCCAATCCTCCATTCGCTTTTTCGGTCCCTGGAAAAAAATGAACAATATGCTCAGGAGTGATAGATTCCCCTCAAAACCAACAAGAGGGGAAATCAAACATATTCACTTCAGCACATGGAAGCAATCCAAGGGCTGTCTAATCAGGCTTCGCGTTTTTTTCCCAAATCGACTGCAAGGAAAGCTCTGGAAAAAAGTGGACGGGGTAATGTGGAAGAAACCTCCCCAAAAAGAGGCGGAAATGGGGTGTCTTTCCCCCCCCCAAAAAAAAAAACAGGTCAAGTCTTCCTTGTTCTCCTTTACAGCCACAACACACGTTGGGTGTGGCTCAAAATTGAGTGACTAGGGTTACACAGGTTTCAGTCTTTGGCTCCATTTACCAAGGTGCCGGCCACAAGACATACGTTCTTTACTCCGCGCAAAAAAAACAAGGGGGGGGAAAAACGGTAGCCGCCCAAACTCGACTCGCGCGTTTCTTGCGTTTCGAGCCCATGGGCGCTCCTTTTGCACCTGAGCGCTGGCCGTGGCCGTAAAGGCCTGGACCTTCACCTGCGAGAACTTTGGGGGGGGGGAAAAGCATGCCGTCCGCACAAATTCGATCAGCTTTTCTCCTGTTTAGGTGAAAATCGATAACAGCAGTTGGATGTTATACAGCTTGAAATCTAGTAGTCCGAGCGTTTCCCTACACCAATACAAACTCTGGGCCAAAGAACCCGGCCACTTGATTTTTTTTCAAGGAAGGGGCTATGGACCAAGACAACCAACACATATGGGTACGAATTTTAACAACGGGCACTTTGGTGGACATCAGAAAAAGGTGGGGATTCATGTCCACCAATCACTTTTGAGGTTGCCTATTAAAACTCAAGGCCATATATCACAACCACTCCCCGGCCAACCGTCCGTCCGTTCGTGCCGGCCTGGAGCTTCTGCGCTAAGGAGCCGATGTGGCGATAGCTGGGCCGAAAGTCGTGGCCCCATTGGCTGACGCAGTGGGCTTCGTCCACCACCACCCGCTGCACCGGCACCTGAAAAGCGCGAACCACATCTCCGGCGCGCGCCACATATCTTGGCTGGAACTATCTAGGACCCCAGCACATATATATATAATATATATATATATATGTTGCTTGCCTGGTTAGTGGAAAACAAAGGGAACCCCAAAAAGCCAAACAAATAAAAGGGGAACTAATTCTGTGGAAAATATGGTGATGTTCCGACCGGAAAATCGCCCCAGACGTCGGGCCCCGAAAGGTAGACGCTTGGGCCAGCGACTTGTTGCAGGAAGAAGGGAAACAAACCCAAACAACATCTTCAGACTTCAGCCTGCAACAGTCAGCTATTTGGTGGTAGAAAGGAAGAAATCGTGGCTGCCAATGCTAGAGTGAACAAGGGGAGAGTCAACAAGTCACTTTCTGCAGATCCAAATGTCTGGCCCTTTTTATGAATCACTCTGTCTAAGTGGCGCCTTGCAAAGGCGGAAATGGCTATGGGAATGCCCTCCCATGTTTCACACAAACCCGTGTAGAAGATGTCCGCCAAAGGGTCCCCAATCAAAATCTATACCCATAAGGGCTTGTCTCATTGGGGGGTAAAGATGGGGTAACCTAAGAGGGTCTCACTTTAATCACCCCACCAACGGAACCCCATGAGTGAGCACCCGAAATTGGCCTTTGGCTTGGGCGGAAGAAAGCTCCGTACGGAAAATACAGACGTACACCAAAGCAAAGCATGGGAAATAGAGATTTGAAAAAGGAGCTCCCTTGATGTGAGGACCCCTGCCTATTGGCTCGGAGAGGATTGGGCCGTCAAAATACCGCTCCGCAATGGACTGGACATTGGCAGTTTGGGCTTGTCTTTGGGCGAACCATCTCAAACTGATGGGGGCCTTTGGTTGTCCTTCAAGTTTGCCAAGGCCAATTTGGCCAGGTTTGCCTGGAAACAACTCATTGATTAAATCGCCAGTTTGCCTTTACAGGCGCCTTTGGTCGACCAGGTGCGTCTCACCTACCCAGACCCGAAGATCAAGGTCATCACCAAAACTGGAACCTTGAATCTGGTCTATTCGCGTTGGTGTGTCTTCTTAGGATTAGGACAAAGGATTGCAACAGTGTTCTTCTTTGGACTCCCCATCAAAATGCCCAAAAGGGGTGCCTGGACGACAAACAACCATGGCACCCCTTCCCCCAAAAAAAACATCGGAAGGGGATGAAGGTTCCTTTTGAGGGAACCGGTTCTGCAGATTCCTTCCGCTTTGTTTTGGGGGGGAGGGCACCCTATGACGGATGCGCTCTTCCGCTCTTCGCCTGGAGCTCCTGGAGCCTCCGTACGAAGGAGCCCATCCTTGGATCACCGGATCACAGTTCGAGCCAGCCGGGGCCACTGGAACGGCAGGAAACCGCCAGGTCTTTTGATGTTTCGCCCTCTTTTCCATGGGGGGATTTAAATCAAGGTAAGCCACAAGATGTTGGCCAATGCGCTTTGACCCTGCGGGCCAAGGGGGAAATCCCTAAGGCTTTTCCGCGAACCCAAAGGAGCCCTAAGAGTTCTAAAGAACTACCAGGGCTTTGAACTGCCCACCCGCCTTGTACCTTCCCTGCGGATGGGAGTCCATAATTCCTTTACCAGATTCTTCTGGCAAGACGTTGATAGTTTGAAGGGATTTGTTCAGGCTCAACCGACTGTGGGAACCATGTTTGACTTGCATCCCGAAAGGGTGAGCGGCGGAACCAGGTGGGCATTCACTTTAAGTGACGAAGGAATCATATGTCTAAAATATATTGGTCCGTGTGTGTAGTCACATAGGTCCATGTCATGTCTTTGTAGCAATCGTCCATGGTGTCCTCATGGTCGCAACTGTAATTGGCCAAGGCAATGCAACAAGGTGATGAGCATGTAAGATCAGGATCCAATAGATGTGTCCACTGCTGGTTGCCACGTTGGTCCACTTGCTTTTGGTCATGTCAGCCTCCGCTCACCGAAAGCTTCTTGTCAAACCCGCCCCGGCCATCTGGGACCCCAAAGACCCCGCCAATGGTTGGGGCACAAGTAAGAAGCCAGATTTGGGCAAAAAGAGTTGGTCAAAACAAATGACTTGGAAGGAGCTTTGAGAGCATGACAACCACCTGGGCAATTTGTCAGATCCAGTCGGCTTGAGCAAAGCATCTCTAGGCGTTCCGGGGACACGTAGAGCAAGCGAAGCTGTCCACGCTCCTCGGTGGATCGCTGGCCATTGCATGCGATCCCTGAGCACATAGGTGGCCTTTGGGAAAAGTAGATGGCCCTGGGTAAATGGAAGAAAACCTATCTAAACCAGTGGAACCCATCTATTTTGAACTAGACTAGCCCAAAAAGGGCACCTATGCCTGGGCGCTGAAAGTTAAAGTGCGAGCCTTGAACTGGAATCACCCACTTTTGCGGTAGGCGGGCGCCTTTTCGGGGGGTAAAAGGGAAAGTCAGAAAGGACTTCCCGTATGTTGAGGGCGGCCTTGACCTTGGCTGGGTGGTTCGGACCACCTCCTTGAGCCTCTACCAGAAGGGAACCAAACGCTCCGTTCCCCCAAACCACCAATCCAGTTCGCAGATTCACGGTGATTTGGGGAAAAAAAACGCATCCAAACTATACTCCACTTGCTTCATGTAAGCCAGGAATTAGAGCAGGCCACGTCAAAAAGTCCAGACTTTTCCATTCTCTGGTATCCTTCTCCCCCCCCAAAAAAAAGAAGAAGAGAAAAAGGCGAAAAACATGGGAACATGTGTGCCTTCCAAAAAGGGCGATAGGTGAAAATAATGAACAATGAAGCCTTATATGCTTCTTAGCAACAAACCGATAGCTGCGTGGCTGCATAAGACAACCTAATCCTATTTCTTAAACAGAAAGAGCGACGCAAGGACCTCAAAGACTGAGCGTCAGTAACTCAGTACCGATGGTTCATTTGGGCTGCTGATTGCTGCCGCACACAGAATTCCTCGACATTGGCTTTCCAAAGTCAAAGGGCGAGTATGAGGGGGGGCCCACTCATCATCTCTATGTAGGTCTAAATTTCCCTTCAGGACGTTGGTCGACGTTGTTGCATGGGAATGCATGTGCAATAACAAGGAGCTGTGCAAACCCCAAGGATCCAGGAAACCAGAAGGGACCCCCCTTCTGACAAAAAAAAACCTCATGTTGCAACATGTCGGGCTGCCCCCAAAAAGGAGCGCGGAAAAAAAAGGCCCCTGCCCCAAAAAGGCGCGAACAAAAAAAAGGCAGCAACAAAAAGGCAACAAAAGAGCAACAACAAAACGGCAACAACCAAAAAAGCAACGAAAAGGCACAAAGGCGGAACAACAAAAAAAAAAAAAACAGCCACAAAAACCGGGCAGGGCGAGGCGCGAGGCGCCGCCAGACCTCTTTCTGCTGCAGCAACGTGCAGTCGGAGCCCAGATACTCCGCCCCGCAGTCGAGTGGAGCCTTCTGCTTCAGGCCCTCCACCTTTCTCGCCGATGAAAAAGACCCGAGCTGGGGGTGGCGCGTTGTTGGATGGCACCCCGCTTTTTGTTTGGTGATTTTGAATGGACGCCAAAAGGAGAACCACCATGGGGGGGCTGTCCTCTAACAAAGACACACCCACATGGTGAAGAAAATGCTTCATAGGCCTGACTACTACCCCCATGCGACTGGGTTTGATCACCTTCTTCCAGGTACGGGGCAAGTGAGAGATTTGAAACCCTCTCATTTACCGAGCTCCATGGTTTGGTGGCCTTTGGTTTTCAAAACAAATGTCTTGGCCAAAGGTTGGGAAGAGAACCATTGGGTGGTTCCTTTCCCCAACAGCTCCGGAGGCCAGGGTCTTTGTGAAGGGATGAAGAACTACCGTGTGCACCGCAGAATTTGCTACACTTGGGAAATGGGCGTGCTCCAACTAGTTGAGTTGCTCATTTGGAGGGGGGCACATCATGTTTTCTTCCTGGGGGTGTTTTTGTTTCTCTTTATGGGTGGCTTTGAGGATGCCGCGCAAATACTGCAGCAGATGCTCGGGAAGTTTGGCCCAAGCGCGGCCCTGGGGAGATGGAAGGCCACGGCATTGGTTCATCTTCGCCGGTGTGGTAAACCAGTTGTGCAGGTGTTTGATGCGTGGGCTTGCCTTTGGTTTGTGTGGTTTGGTTGATGGCTTGTTCGATGTTCCTTGTTTGCCGGGGGGGGGGGCAAAGCTCAACGCTTCGACGCTTGGGCAGGCAGAACTGACTTTTGCACTTGCGCCAGGTGAGCAGCGCGGTAGAAAGGCTTTCTCCAAAATAGGACCGCTTCAGGTGGCTGTTGTCCTTGTTGCTTCCCATGGCTTCCCCTTAAAAATTGAAAGCATCCAAAGAGGGACCACTATCAGTTGGAGGGCCAACAGTCCGTCAGCAGCGCCCACACCCTCCATGGCCCATCGCAGGAGTTCTTTCGACTACCTGGTTTCACCGCACCACCCCAGCACCCTGCACCGGGGCCTGGTCCCGCATAAGGCTGAGCAACGGGCTCACCACCAGCCTCGGCGAGCCATGGGCCCCCAGCAACCCATGGCCTATTGATTCTACCGCTTGGCGAGTCGTCGGAAAAGCTAAGGAGCAAACAAATGAAGACACCACACATCATCATCATCATCATCATCATCATCATCATCATCATCATCATCATCATCATCATCATCATCATCATCATCATCATCATCATCATCATCATCATCATCGAACCAAGTGAAAATGCTATTAAAACGCTTCAAATGTTGAAGGCTAAGCTTAGATGTTAGGACGCTTTCATCTTCCCAACCTCCCAAAACAGAACCCACCCCCCTCAACCCTCCGAAATCCAAACAAACACGACAGACACCACAGACACCGCCCTACCCGGCGCCAAGTCGCGTCAGGCCTTCTCCCAACACCGCCGGAGCCTGGAAGCAAAAGCTCTTGCCGTAGCCCGTGGGCATGACCACCAGCACCTCCTCGCCCGCTCAGCGCGACTCTAGACGTCCCTCCCCGAGTCTGACATGAAATCCAAGGGGCGACTTTACTGAAGCACCTGGATCGCCAGTTTACCCCAAAAAACAGGAACAGCGACTGAACAAAAACAGCAACTTGGCTATCTAGGCACTGTCCTTTTCCGCTTTTTGGGTGGAGATGTCCCAGTCTAATCCGTGAATCCGATGATTTGGCAACACTGCAAACATTATTTCTCTCTAGAACCGAATCACGGCCGAGGTCCTTTTCCCAAACTGCACTTGTGAGAACGTGTCTGCCCATATGAACTTCCGCCAACATGCTTTTTGTTAAATAGCGGGGTGCTTTTCCCTGGGTGAAACGTGGTTGGAAGCAGGCCAATTTTGGAGGGGCCAAAAATCACCCCCCTATTAAGGCCCTATTAGTAACAACGGGTTGAATTTCATATGGGGTCAACATTAGCCGAATTGGCTAGGAACTGGCCGGGGGGGATGCTTGGCCCGACCGAGTCCCAGTGGATGTCCATGGGAAAAATGTCGCACATGTTTGTGTTGGTTGGGTCGAAAGGGAAACCCCTCCAAAACAGCAAAGGTCACCGTACCTGATTTTTCCACGAAGAAAGTTGCGAACCCTTTGAAAGTTGCGAACCCTTTCCACACCCGCGTGACACAAGACAAAACCCACGCCAAAGTACGCAAACCTACAATGAAGAGCGCTGATTTTGGGTTGCCCACTCGTGGCGAAACTGCCGAATAAGGAGATTCGAACCGACCTGGACTATGCTGCTTCACGGCTCACATATCATGCCCCTACTTGCCAAAATGCGAGAACTCCAAAAACGAACGTAGTTTCCCGATGGCTTCCCTTAAGCCAACTTGAAAATGGCTCCCTTCGGTCATACTGCGGATGGGCACCAACTTCTTCAGGGACGTCGCACACCCCGCGGAACGTGACGGCGCCAATGTGCGCAGAGATATATGTGTGTCTTGTTGTTCCGCGGGTGCCCCTGTTATGACTGTGGAGGCAAGCCAAAAAGGCAAAAAGGGTGGTCACTTCCTGAGCGGATGGGCCAAAAGAAGTCCACACTCTTTGTTTACCACCGGACCAACATCAGTCTTCCCAAAAAGTGCCTAAAGTCCGAGACGAAACCCAGGGGAGTGCCACCCGCTTTTCCCCACTGTGCGCTCCTGGCACGCAGCCACCGCACGCATGGCCTCCCCCTGCTTGGGCCGTAGGCGCCGTACCCCCCAGGCGCGCAGAAGCTCCGGCAGGCGCGTGTCCACCTCGGCCAGGCTCGCCAAGTCCTCGGCCTGCGGGATATACATTTCAGAGGTCTATAACCCTACTGTGGATGGACGAAATCCTGCACCACCCAAGAACCCCTGAAATGATGATTCCCCTGTAACTACCAACAAATATAGGTTTTCCATGGTTTCAAAGTGGTGCGAACGGATTTCGTCCATCCACAGTATCTCTTGCCAAACCATGCCAGGGCCTTCCAGAAAAGGGGCGTCGAAGGGCAAGCCCAGCGCGCCTCGGCACGCCTAGCACGGCGCGCGCCGGTCGCCGCGACCGCCGCGGCGAGTGCCGCTGGGAACGCCGGCGCGGACACCATCACCGGGGCGCGCACCGCGCTCGGTGAGGTGCGAGAGGGCGACGGGTGGAACGGCCATGACACAGAAGTGGCCCGGGAGATCATCAAAGATGACCTCCTGGTCACTGAGCTAGTGACCATTTGGGCTGTGGAGTCGTGCAAAACGTCAGGAATCCTAGTTCCGATTGCTGACGGCGCGCTTTTTTGGAAGGTTGAATAGTACGTCTGGGCTTCAAAAGCTACCACATTGACAAATCACCTCGCCCAACCATCTTAAATGAGACAGGCCCAAGCCGGTCGCCTTGGATGAATTCAAGCATCAGCATGAATTGATTAAGAGTTTTTTGTTGTTGTTTTTCTCGGACAAAGCCATCACAAGCACAACGTCGACTAAATGCAACCTATAAAATATCCATTCGAACAATCGGTGCTTCTCTTCGCAAGGCGGCCACTTTCAAGGAGCTCTCCCACCCCTTGGGCCCTTGGGCTGCAGCCACATCAGCCTCTCGCGACTTTGGCTTTGAAAGGCGGTGATCAGCAGGCAGGGACTGGACTCGGCGGAATACGTGCAATTCACCCAACTCTCTCCAATCACACCGAAACGCCCAAAGTGCCCCTTGCCCCCCAGAGGTAATCCCCGGCAGATTCACATGGGTATGAATGTGAATAAGGGACCTTTGGTGGACATCATTTAGGTGGGGATTCATGTCCACCAATCACTTTTTGCAGTAGTTCCCTGTTCATGGCCACATGATCATCTGCCTTTGGCACCCCGATTCCAAGCACCCACACCCGACAGTGTTCGCGAGAACCACGGCGCCCCCTTGGCCGGCCAAACGACCTCAGCTGCATCTGACCCACCAAAATCGGCGTTGGGTTCCTGGTGGTTTCCCTTCCAAACCAGCCAGCAGGGTGAGCCTCAAAAAGCGTCGGAGAACAAAAAGAATATCACGCAAATCCAAGGACCCCTGAAATGTTCACTCAGCCTGTGCCGCGCGCCGTATTTCTGAAACCACAAGTCTAGGCAAACATCGGCATAGCAATCAGCCAAGCACACTTTGGGGGGCTGGATGCCTATCAAGTGGTCTGTGTCTATGGGTCAAACACCAAAAATGTTTTGGCCCTGCAAAATCTTATTCTCTCAAGGGGCGAGACATCCCAACCCACTCAGACACGAAGCCTCTATGGCGAACTCCGTGAGGCCTCATACCACTCCTGCAAACACACCCTCCAAACCTCTTCCAACACTCCCTCCCCCCCCCAAAAGAAGAAAAACACAAACAGGCCAAAACGAATCCAACCTTCCACCCCCCGCCTCAAAGGCCCCTCCAAAGCCACCGCACTCATCCCCCGAGCCCCGAATGGCAGCCAAGGCATCCCTGCCAGCCCCTGCAGGACTTTGCCGCAGGTCGCAGCCGCTGTTGGCCCACACCCTGTTCCGCACCTTGGAACTTGCTTCGACGTCCCCTCGCTGGATGCCCTCATTTTGATTCTTCGAAGCGGAACCCAACGCACATTCAACCATGGTGGCCGATGCTCTTGCAAAAATGGCATCCACTGCATCTCGCTTGGCTTGTTTTAGATTGCCCGTTGGTCACCAAAACAAAGAGAGCTTTCTTTTGGCGGCATGAGGCAAGGAGAAATGTATCCAGGGACCCCTTTGGCGGGGTGAGGGAATGACGTCGACCAATCATCCCCAAGGCGGCTTCCTCAATGCGGCTTCAATGGTCAATCCCCAAGCCAATGTCCAAAACCCTGAGCCATTCCCCACTGAGGACCGGCATGCAAAAGGGATTGCAAACTAGGGTACAAAACATGCAACTACCAACCCTGGTGTGCATTGAAAGGACACCAAAGGGAGATTGTTTCAACAATAGTGGCTACAACTGGTTTGCACAACGCGTAGGTTTGTTGGGGAGGGAGCTTGGGGCACCCGGAGCGAACCAACCACCAGTCTTGGGGAAGGGGTGTTTCCGCAGTCAGGGTCCCTCCAAAAGCACTTAGTGGCCTGTTGATCCCTTGCTACAATCTGAAGTTTACCTGGCATGTGTGTGAAAAATATCCCGTTTAAACTCGGTGCTCTTAAAGTCTAAGGGTACAGCTTGGAACTGCCAGGTTGAGTTGTAAGTCCCCATCTAGTCAAAGTTTTCGAGTTTGTCCCCAACCAGTGCAGCGGGACCTAAGAAACCTCTCCTCTCCGAGTGCTTCCAGCTACCCCTTTAGGCAACTAAGGCAAACCATTCAAAACACTCGGAATCATTTGCCAGGATCTTAACAGGTGATCACCTTCTGTGGCCATGACTAATAAAATGGACCTAAGAGCCCCCTCCCCTTGAGTGCCCGGCGATGGTGGTGACACTCCGCCGCGAGGATTCCACCAACAACCCCCCCGCGCCGTTCCTCAGGATGGTGTTGCCTCGGCGCGGTCAGACCTTGTGAGACCACATGGGTGGCTCGTCTTTGAGGGCACCCCGACTTGGGTTGTTCAATGGGAAACCCAAAGGAAACCCACCATATCCCATGGTGTCCCCTATTTTGAGACATGAACATATTCGCTTCTTGGCGAAATAAGCGGGGAACCAGCTAAGCACGACGCTCAACTCTACCATGTACCCATGCTGTGGGGGGTTCTCCAGTACATGTCCCATAGTTTCCTTCCCGTCACGAGCTTCGCCTAGGCTACGTTGTTTTTTAACCAAAACAGCTTTTCGAGCCACCTACCCGAAACGCTCTCCAGGTGGCCCGCCCGGTGAACATTCTTTCAAGCCTTGCCTTCGGTGTCTCGCAGCGCTGAGTTGATTCACACGTGAGTCTCATGCAGCCCAACGAAGGGACCCATTCAAAGAAGTGTGTGTGTGTGTGTCTGGTTTTGGGAGAACATCTTTCTTGGTGGTTTTAAAGTTTTAAAGTAATTCAAAAGGAACACCACTCATTTGTGGGTGCCAACAAGAGAGACCAATACATATATATATATATTTATATATATATACCATACATATGTCACATTCTCCCCAACCCTCTGATCCAGACCGGAACCAGTCTCTTTGTCAAGCAATCCACAACTTCGATTGTCATTTTCCAATTCAGATTGACAGTTCAACTGCAAGCTGTTGCAAGAAACATTACTAGTTGGGAAACGCAGAGTCGAAAGCGCATAGCAGAAAGTGAGGAGCCAATTTTGGGTGAGGACCAAAGTGGAAACCCCTCTGTATTGGCCCCAGTTAATTTGCATTTCTCCCCCATTCAAGGCAGATCTGTTAAGGTGGACGAGGAGTGTTTCTCCTTTTCTTGTTTTTTTTGTTTTTCTTTTTTTTTTTTTTGGGGGGGGGGGGAAATCAAGCCCTCTGCCCTACTTGGCCACCTGTGTTTGGGTCATACATGGGGCTGGCAGGGCCAAGTATGTCCGCAGCGAACATCATTTTTGCACAAATAAAAGAACTGCTTGGCAGAAATCGCGAAGCTCCAAAGGCCCTGGCAGAAACCAGGGCCTGGTCTGGCTCAGAGCAAGTAAACTCAGTCGAACCGCATTGCTTTGAGCAGCGGATGTGATATACTACGTAGTATAATTGCTTGCAAATCGCAGGCCAAAAAAAGCGGCAGCTACAGAAAGCTGCAGATGCAAATCCCTGTCATTCGCACTGTTGCTGCTGAATGAATCTGCAGGCCAAACATGACTCTGCAAATCGGAAAAGATCAGTATTGAAGCAAGTCAGAGCCATGCCGACTCAGACGGCAACCTCACCGCTGCTCAGGCCGCTGCTCAGGCCCACGCCGTGCGCGCCGTGTGTGCGGCGTCTTCTGTGCCCCTCCTTTCTCACCCTCGCGTTGATGTCCACCTTACTAGCCCGGCCGGGCGACACGGCGACCAGGACCCCTCAAAACAAACACCCGTGTTTTTGTTTCTCTCGAAGTGAAACGCTTCCACAGAGCAAGCGAAACAAGCAAACAAGAAGTCCGGGAAAGGTCTCCATCCACGCTGAGCCACGCAGCACACCCTCCACACAGTTAGCAGCAACACACAGGGGCAATAGATCGAACTCAGGACTAGGAAAAGAAGGGACAGCATCTTGGGGTGGACTCTGCCGCCTCCCACGCAAGCTGCATCGGATGTCTGCGTGTATTCCACCCAGCCCCATGCAACCAAGAGAAGAGTCCCAAGGCCAGTGAGGATCTGTAGCCGAAGCCCCACTTTGTACAGCGACCTTTGTCGATTGAAACTGACATCTTGCAAACTGACTGACAAAGGAGGCCCCAAAAAGGCTTTCCTCTGCTATGCATGCGTTTTTTTGATCCGTGTCAGTGTTCACCGAAAAAAGTTACCCCCCGCCTCTGCCCAAGAAAGGCAACCGCCGCCAAAAAAACCTGCACGACAAGTCCACATGCCGCTGGCAGCAGTGGAAATACCCGCATCCAGTCTTTGAAGCTCTCGTAGCGCTCACCTGACTGAAACCGGCCTCAACTCGGCCTCAAGCCTTGTGGTTTCCTCGCAGCAGTCAAGTGACCCTGGGATCTTGCCTGGGTTCCCGACCGAGCTATGGAATATATGAGGGGGACAAGGGATGAGGGGAGAGGGTATAGCTGTTTAGAGACGTATCCAACAAGCGGGCATGCAATTCCCTAGACTGATTGGAAAGAACAAAATCCACCACACAGTCGGGCAATTAGTCCAGTCACATGAAGGGAGGATGTTGGAAGCCCCCATCCAGAAAAGAGCAGGGATCCAAAGACTGCAGCCGCTGAAGCAACACAGCAACCCGAGAACTATGCGTGCTTCCTTCATCTCCTCCTCCTCCGCCAGCTGCGAGGTAAGGCTTCGTACCACAGGTTTGACTCTTTCACAGGCACCGGCAGGGATTCGTACAACTGATTTTTCAGAGTCCGCCATTGCAACTTCAGACGAATGGCCGCACTTGAGCCGGACCGGAGGACAGTTGTAAGTTGGATTCAACTAGAAGGCACTGGTCGAGAGAAAATTTGATATCATATACGTAGCATGTAAACATATACGCATATATACATCTGTATATATATATATATACATATACACAGATACGTACACATACATGTAACAGAGTTCAGAGGGTGAGCCTCCAATTACGCCGTCAAGCAATTGCAGGGCTCAACCTCAAAAGGTACATTCATATGGGCCATGAATTTTAATTAGGGACCCTCTGGTGGACATCGTTTTGATGGGGTTTTATGTCCGTTTTATGTCCACCAACCACTTGCCAGGGGCTTCCTGATTTAGCTTCATGGCCATAACATGTCATTGTTGGCCTTTGATCTAGTTCTACCTACTAGCCCCCCCCAATCTCCCTCGCGGGGGAGATTTGCGCTTAGAAGTCCGGACTCTGGAAGGAGACGGCTACTCGCCTGCAGATTGACATGGGACCCCAAAAAAGGCTCCCCGAGGAGAGTTCTCTAATTTTTTGCTTTTTGTTTTTACTCCGGGGGGGGGGTCCATGTTCATCTGCAGGAGGGTCATGTGCACCTCAGCCTTCTAAATCCCTCAGAAGTATACAGGGATGGCCTCGTCCCGTGTGTCAAACTCGGATTGACAAGGCGAATCAGGCCGGGTGAGTAGCACCCGTTGGAGGGGAATTCGGTTGGGTCCTACACAAAGGCACCGAAAACAAACACGCGACTTTGGTTGTGGTGTCCAAATTTAAACCAAGACGGGAGAGGTCCCTCAAAAACCACGCCAACTTGGACACGTCGTAGAAACCAGTAAAATGCCACTGAATAGGTATGGCAGAACACATCTTGCAACTGATATTCAAAAAGCGGAGAAGCACGAAGGCAAACCAAACCAAATGCCAGAAGCGAAACCTTAAAGAGAAGGTACCCGGCCCAAAAGGCAAAACAGACATGCCGAATCCAGTGCGCACCACCTCCATTAACCAGATCCATAGCCCGGGCGTCCAACATGCATCCAACTGGAAGTGATCAGCTTCCCAGTCGGTGGTTTGGAGCCCTGTGGTGAAACGGGGCTCCCCATTTACTCTCTACAGCTTCTAAGAAAAACGGGACCGGACAATGGCCAGCTTCTGCCAGCTGGGATATGTCTTGGATGCAAGAACCAGGGCTTCAACTCATGCAAACCACCAGTCCAAAGCACCAAGTAAGAGTTGCCTGAAGTGGAGATGCCGAGCAAAACACAAACTGGTGGTCCGAAAGGTTGGGTGCACAAACCTGCGCGTCCTTTAGCCCAGTCCCGTCACACGCAAAGGGCGCCCATTGCCCAGAAAGTACAGTGCCAATGGACAAGGTTCCGTGTCACTGGCCTACATCAAATGCTGCCTTACCCATCCAATGAGTGAGACGAAGCTGGCCTTCTCCTTTAGGCCTTTCGGCCTTTAGGTTCCTCACCTGAAAAGTTATGCAAGCAAACCATGGGCACCTATGGGCTGGGGCCGGAAACGTGAAATATTGGGTATCCCCAAGTAGGGGGACCCCTCTGTTGGGTGGTTTCATACGCTGAACAGGACACCGAAACCTGTAGCCCCCACTTTCGAGAAGCACCCGTTCATCAGGCGCCTCATACGTGGGTGCCAGAAAACGCTGCCCCCGATCGAAGCATTCGCCCGCGTGAAGCAGGCCAGCGGAACCAGCAATGCAGCCCCTGCCAGTTGCACGGACCTCGCGACGGCCCATGCCAGGATCTTCGCCAGGGCTCGGACTCTATGGTCCAAAGAAAAGTTCTGCTCGGGGACGCTGTTACTGTCAAAAATGAAAGATGTGGCATCCCTTTAAAGTGGCCCCTTTGAGTCGCGCCTGATTGTTCGCATGCACTGGGAGATGCGAAGCACTCATCCCAACTCACATGCTACGCCAGATTGCTAACTCAACTATGCGACTGTGATAGCTCTTGCCATCGCCACATGGCATAAGTGCTGGTCTCTAGTTTCAGGCGTGGTTCCCTTTTGCCCTCACAAGGACACACCCATAGAGTCCCATGGCGGCGCACTGTCGCCTGTTGCCTCGACGGACTGAAAAAGGTTCATCTTGCAACTTGCAGCCAATGCCCTCCAAAAGGTTGTCAATTTGGGTGCTGCCTATAATGCGGGGGGGGGGGGGGGCGGGGGGGCAACAAGCAGTACCACCCAAACCCAATTGTGCTTCCAATTAAAGCTACCTCTACCCTCTAACTTCTCTAACTTCTCAGTCTAGGAAAATGTCAGACGCGTTTCTAAGCTACATTCGACACCCCAATGGGCTCCCAGCCCCGAGCGCACTCGGCCCCTAAGAGCGGGGTCGGCGGAATGCATGCGTCAGGCTCTGCAAAAGGTGTGTTCCTCTCAAAGTGAAGAATTCCCCCAAGAAATGAGAAACACACACACACACACACACACACACGCGCGCTATTCACCGCCCATGGGCTTGTTCGGCAGACATTCCTCTGCAAACATCAGGTATGTCAGCTAATCTGTTTCATTAAAAAAAAAAAGCCCTTCCCCTCCGCAAGCCTTGCTGGGCCATCCGGTATTTCAGAAAACGTGTCCTTAAAAAAATCTACCCTAAGATACAAACCAGCCTCTGGCCATTTGGCCATGGGGCATAACCTATGGCTCCATTTTGGGGTAGATTTGTTCATCCATTTGCCACCGATTTTGATGTTCACCAGGCTTTTTGAGGGTTTTGACCCACAGCCATTTTAATGTTTCTTGGTTGACGTTGGAAGGGGGGCAACAATTTCAATTTTAGCAGTTAAGTGGGGAAATCAGATTCCAACCACTAAACCACAATAAGCAAACACACAAACTGTTTCCCAACAATAGCCATGGTTTGGAGGGCGCTCGCTCCGCCTAAGGCGCCGAAGGTCCAAAAGCGAAGGACGGGGCTCCGGCCACCACGCCGGCGCCCCGGTGCCCTGCCAGCGTGGTGCGCCAGATCAGCGGGTTGGCGTCTCCTGCAGCACTTCTTGCCCACAGCTGGACGCGGAAAAGCTCCAAATCATGCCTAGCTACACCCAGTTCTGACGCCAAGATGAGGAGACCTCCAGATTTTCTGGGCGAAACTCGATGCAAGTAAAGCTGTTGATGAAACCTGAATGGGGAGGGAGGTTCATCTGCTTGCAAGTGTACACCCCGCTTAGCCAGATACCCACGCTGGGCCAACTTCCTGTGGGCTGGCTTCTTAAATGCATGCATTTTTCACAGAGCTCCACCTATTGTACGAGCCTTCCAGACTACCTAGACGCTACCTGAACATAGTTCACCTTCAGGCATTGAGTGTGGGATGTTGGCCCCTTGGAGACTTAACACTTCACTGAATGCATGAGCCCGGCGAACGGGTGGCGTCTGGTTTCATGGGCTGTTCAACCAGAATCTGAGTACTTCTTTGTAGGAAGCCAGCCACGGCTCAAGTGTCGTCTCGGAATCCAGTTCAAATTCAAAGTCTTTGCGCATTTATTCCGAGCACGGGGACCCCTTGGACACTTAAGGACAAAAGCCAAGACCAAGCGACTGGAACTGTCAAGTTTCACTCGATGGCCAGGCTTTTGGCCACATGCTCGTGCGGTCCTGTGCCCGCCAATCCCCTGAGATGTATTCACCTCCCCCCCCTTCTAAGTCAGGGAAGGTTGGCCAGGCTTGGGGTTGGATGAACTCTCCGCAACATCATCAACTTCAGAAGGATGTTGGGTGGGTTTGAGGTTGATGTTGGGTCAGTTGGGATCGGCTTGGGGCGTATTTGTGCTGTGCGCAGCTGGTTTGTTTAGCGGTGTCTTTAGGGTTGCTGTAGGGATGTGATTGCGTGAATTTAGGGCGAGATTGTTTTGGTGGTTTGGGGCAACGCCTCACAACTGACAACCAATCCCAAACCGGCCCAAAGCTCACATAACGCACCCTCAAGCAACCTTGAAGGTACTGCATACACTGGGCGCACCTAGCACAAAATCAGACCCAAGACACCCGTGTGAGTCTGTCGCTGTATCAATCCGGAGCCGACATTCATGTGCTGCACTTCAGACCGACCCATGCCTCAGGCCTTCCAACCAAACCCCACAGGCGCAGCGGGTGATGTCGCAAGCGGCCACCTGCATGCGAAGCAAGCAAGGCTTGGACGCGGCGGACCTGGGGGGTTGCAACCGCTCGGATTCAACAGCTTCTGCTTCTCCGCGAACTTTGTGCTTATTCCTCTCCCGAAAGTACTTCATGACCAGTCACCGCAGGTTGACAGAACCCCATCGTCCGCTCACAGTCACCAAACCTGCCAGAAAAGGAATGGAACGTGTGGTTAGGAAAGCCTTAGAGGGCAACAACTACACAAATCAATCTGTTCAGAATGTGATAAGCGGTCAGAAACCACTGTCAATATCCCGCTGGCGTCCAACTGTCAGTGAATTTTGGTCAGTAAACATCATGTTCAACCGGAATTGTGAGTATGGACGACACAAATAAACCAAAATATGAGAGGAACCATTCAACGTTAACTGCCAAAAATGTGGCTTCCTCCTGGTCTGCTGGTCTGGCGGACAAGGCAATGTCTTGGCCACAGTACCAGTAAATTCTACAATAAGCCCAACCTGGATTCCCAAGTCGATGACCCACATCATGTTTTGGCTCCTACCCCCAAATCGCATAGTTACATCTTATTTTCGGAGGCATGCGGCAGAACTCGCTCAATTCCCTCCCAAACGCAAGCACTGCACAGGTCACAATTGGTCGAAATCATTCTGGCGCTACAGTCCCGTGCTAGTTTTGGATGCGTGTCGTAAACGTGTCAAAGTTGGATTTCGTGGCAGGTCCAGCGCTTTGGATGATTTTGAGTTTGTGGCAAGCTTACTTTGCGTGAAAGGCGCAGCAGTTTCGAGCGTTTTGGTTGAATTTCGTGGCAAGCGCGGCACTCTGGAGCTTTTCGTGCAAATTTCGTGGCAGGCGCAGTACTTTGGTGCCTGGGTGTATATGGTCTTCCAAGAACCACCCTGCAGGTTTTATGTTTTTTTGGAAGGGTGCCCACTGGGTAACGTGTTTTTTTTTTTTTAAATAAAACAAGTCAGCAAGTGACTCTTGAAGCGTCAACTCCCGCCACCCGGTCGCGGTGGCCACTTTTGTCACATCTGCTCCGGCTTCGTAATCTCCCCCGTTCGCCGGGTCGAAAGCTGAAAGCGAGCTACTCGCCGTGTCAATCTTGACTCCACATGGTGCGCTCTGTTGAGGGGTTTCCGTCTTTGGGGTGGCCCAAAAGACGGCGGAAAGGAAGCCACGCCATTTCAGGGCCCCCCTTTCAGCCCAAACCGTGTTTCAAACTCTCGCGGGCCAAACAAACGTCCAAGCTGAACTGCTTGTCTACCAAAAAGTATACAGTCCATAAACTCAGGGAGTGTAGAAATGAGATCCGACCCCAACATTGGCCGCTCAAAACTGGTTGGCTGCAAGCTACGCTCAGGCGACTCACCCAGACCTCAAAAGTGTTCTGTGTCCCAAAACTCGACAGAGATGCTCCTCAGGTTTGACACGCAGCCTTGAAACTTTGTCAGTTTCCCTCTAATTGGTGGTTTGGATTGGTGCTTGGGTGGTCAAGGACCCTCTCCCATTTACCCTCTACAAGAACCAGGGCTTCAAACCCCCAAACCACCAATCCAAACCAACAATTAGGGTATATCTGACTTTGGCGTCTGAAGTGCAGTGCGCGCGCGTTGGCCGCTCGCCAAACTCTGCAAGCGCAGGACGGTGCGCTCAACAGCTGGCGTTTAGAGTATGACGCCCGCACACTTACCGCACAGGGCTGCTCCCATTCGACATGGATACTTCTCAGTCCATCAGATTTCCATGCTGTGCTTTTTGTCAGGGTACCTATTTGCGGTCGTTTTGGAAGGAAACCAAAGGGAAACCGAAATCCCGTGTGGAAACAGGGCGTGTTGGGTTCAAAGGGAAACCCTTTTCCGAAAATAGGCAAAATCCAGCGGTCAGCTGGAAGGGGAGGTACCTATGGCAAAAAATTGAAGGACGCCGTTGAACCATGTTGCTTTCCACTACACCCAACCACTACCCAAAGGGAAAACGGGGTATTTCCCCTTATGTCACATTGCACCCCTGAATTTGGTAGTGTTCTAGCAACCCTGGCCATCGGAACGAGTGCTGGTCACGTTGGACGCAGCATGGCCCACATTCATCACTCACTCATGGCCTGGCACGTTTTGAAGGCATCTCCCGTCCGTAGCCCTTGTGCCGGAAACATGTATGGGCGGAATAGCACGAGGTCAGTTGCGCAAAAGCACCGGTCCAAAGAAACGCGGAGGCCCAGTTTGGGATATGGGGTGTCAAAGGGCAAGCCCTATCTTCAGTGGTTTCCTCTGGGTTTTCGTTTAAAGTGGCATTGGCCTTGTGTCCGTACCGTGTGCTTGCCGGATCCCCCTTCCCAGTAGTGAAGGATTCCACCCATGGGACCCTCCACGAATCAACCCGTCGGTTTACTCCTCTACAGATTCATATGGCTTACCCAGAAACAAGTCTTGGAGGAATCTATGGGAATCTCCTCTTGGGGCCTTTGCTGAAGCCGTGCCCTCCGAATCGAGCGGTCCAATCACGAGCAGCTTTGGAAACAACGGGACCCTGAGCTGCGAGGCTCCGGAAGCCTCACGCCTGACGCTTTCAGAAAAAAACAAAGGTGGACTTGCTGGCGGCTCACAACTGCACTTGTCGAACCTTGCCAAAGGGTGCCTGGTTTGGACCGTTTTGAAGTGGCCCGCCTGGTTTTTGGGGGAGGTCGCTGAAAAAAAGACCTGCCCAGTTCTTTTTGGGGTCCGGGACCATACGGTCAACGAAACCCACCGAAAGAACCTCGACCCAACTCCCGTGCCAGAATGCTGATCAGTTCAGATTACGCTTCATTCTGATGGGCAAACATCCACGCCGATCGATACCAGTTGGGATAGGCGGCTTATCCCAGTAATTTTGCCGTCATCCAACTGAACTGGTGCAGGATTTGGTCCATCCACAATATTCCGCCGATCCCAAAATGTAGAATCAATAAACACATGCAGGTCAAGGCACGGGCGATTTTGACGAGCAAAGCCATTCACCCCCGTGTTGAACTCGCGGGTTCCATGCGCGAATCACTTTGAGGGGTTTTGGGAATGAACCGCTTGGGGATTTGCGCATGGAGGGCCACCAAAGCACATGCTTCGGGAGCATTTCAGCTCTCTTTTTTCGGCTGAGAACTGGCATTTTTTTCCCCCGGCTTAACATTAAATTGGCCCCATTCTTCCAAGTTGCCCAGGGTTCCCGAAAATATGGCTCGGCAAAAATACGCTTCCCAAGCCGGAGATATGGGGAGAAGCACAACCCCAGCGGAGCTTCCCTTGTTGGTCCACCTTCCCTCCTAAGCCCCACTAAAATGGGACACCCCCTATCAATCCACCAAGGGCTTCTTGTGAGAAACAACCCTGGGCTGTCCTCAGATGCCCCGCTCAAAGTTTAACCTTTAGTGGGTTAAATGGAAATCCCCACTAAACTCTAAAAGTCTCAAAAGATCTCAAAAGCTAAGGAACCGGATGGCTGGGGTTCCCACCAAAAACCCCGGAGGGAACCTCCATGAGCACTGGAACCTCCGCTTCGGGTCGCCGCGCCGTGCGGAAGAGCGGCTTCCGGAAGCTCCCAGGAGGCGTCCGACAAGGCGGGGCCTCCGGCGGGCTTCGGGAGCGGAACAGGTAAACACATCGAACACCAAACCAAAATGCACGAAGACCCCACGGGGGGGGGGGGCGGGGGGAAAAGACCATAGACCTTCTTAACCCACGAAAACAAAACAACAGAAAACATTGACAAAACCAAGAAACACAAAGAACCAACAACTACCCATACAACACACAAAGACACAACAAACCTCACAACAATAAACAACACCCAGTACACCATGCAACCAACCCCTACCGACCCATCAAAACCGGTAGAAACCACTCACCTCTGCACATCTCTCGTGTTTTGTTGTTTTTTGCCCCACCCTTTCTCTGGGGCGGCCACTGGGCACCGTCTCGGCGGCCGAGAGCGGGGTGAAGGTGGGCCTAGCGCGGCTTGGAGGTCCGGCCATTGGCCTCTCAGCCCTGAAGCTTCCCTCTGCGCTGTCCGTTTTCTGAGTCGCCAAAAGTTTCACATGTGGGTTACCCTCCCTCCCACGAACATGACACCTGACAGAGGGTCCCTCAACAAGGAAATTGGTCTTCCAGGTATCCGCCCACGAATGCTACGATAGTGGGAGGAAGGGTAAATGAAAACGTGCACTCAAGCCTCAAAAGCTAAACAGCTCAGGGGATGGATGGGAAGCTCCAAGAAGGGTGGAGCCGGGTGGAGCCGGGTGGTTGGGTGCCTGGGGGATGCCTGGGGGCTCATTCCCACTTGCTCGCCAGAATAGCGAGCAAGAAACTTGGTTGACGTTGGAAGGGCAGCAAACAATTGTTTATAGTTTAGCGGCAAAGTGGTTGGATTTCAACCACTAAACCACAATAAGCAAAAACGAAAAAATATAATGTTTCCCAACAACAACCAAGACTAGAGGTTCAACTCCCCAAGCCAATCAAAGTCACCAATTGCAAGTTGCCCAGGGGCAACCTTGGCCCACAGACATCAGATTCCCCCCCTGAAGCTGCAGCATGGGCCAATGACGCAATGAACTCCTAAAAACCAGGCTTATGAGTTCCTTGCTTGAACCTCAAGCAAACGCACACAAGTAATCAAAGCTTAAGATAAGCCACTTGAACATACACACACACACACAGGGAACCCTGTGTCGAAACCTGTGGCGAAACCGCAAGGCGAATGGGTTGCTCCCTGCACCCCCTCAGTTCCATTTTTTGCGGGCTTAACAGAAATGCCATTTGATTCCAAAAGGTCTCTGCGGGGCTATTCGGTCACACCAAAGATTGAAGGACCAGGCCGAACACTACGAATGTTTCTTCAGCATGTGGACAGATTAATGAGCCCCCTGGTTGTGTGAAACATTTACACGTCCCTCCCTGGAAACTTTGACTGAACCTCAGGTCAAGCTCTGACAAATGGACGAATGATGGCCCCTGCGAGATACCACAGAAGCGACCAAATACAGTATGGACATGAAAGGGGATGTGGGCAACGGTCCCACTGTATTCACGTTATCTTCTTGCAAGCCCCTGGCTGTTGTGTTCGTGTCCCGTGCGATTTGCAAGGACAACTCTAGACAAATATGTTCTTTTCATCCTCGCATGGTAATGTTGAGTCCGTCAAACCTTGTTATACAACTAAATTTGCCAGGGTTGCATGCCAACGCTGCCTAGCCAAGGATGCGGTGCTCATGCGAAAATTTTGTTTAACGTACCAGTAAGATACATAAACCGGGCACTCAAAGGCTGAATGTATATGCCCATATATGAGCCTTTGGTATGAACCCCTAGTTTATGGGTTAAGTAACCGTTAGTTTTGGCTTGATTTTGGGACATCAGCCCTCAAAGGGTCCAAAATGGCGTTATTGGTTCATCATGGACCTATGCAATCAGCCTTTCAGGCATCTACCCAAAGGAAAGCACCTGGTATATATATATATCTATATATCTACTCCTTTGCGCAAAGGGCCTGGACATGAGAGACGATGCACCCCTTGACTAAACCGGGATGCGACCAAACTTTTGACAGAAGAGGTCCATGGAAAGGGAACCATTCCACCCAAAACCAACTGGCCGCCAAAATGTGAACGCCGGAAGGGGACCAACCCGGAAACACGAAAGGGGTTTGCCCCAATGCTGTCCAAGCAGCACAACCTGCCCGTCTGCAACTTCCGGCCTTCGCGCTTTCGTCATCCCTTTGCCCCTTGTTTGTAAGGTAAAGTAGGGTTTGCGATCCGTCCGACCAACAAAAGCCGGAGATTGTGAGTCACTCTCCTGAAACCCGTGTCCTTTTCGGTGACCCCAACTCGCCGGCAACTTGGTCGGGCATAGCAATCCAAAGTTAGATCACTCCAACCATCCCTTCGCTTGTCTCTGAACTTAGCCCTGGTTTGGTCCAACCAGAAGGACCAAAATGTGACTCGCGTCTTCTCAGACTGGCGTGGGGTTGGTTCCGAAAGTTGAGGGATCGAACATAAGCCAAAGATTTGGGTAGAACTTCACTTGGGGGGGTTATACGCGAGTGTGCCTAAGCCTGGTCGGTTCAAACATGTTGCAAAACTAGACCCAATTATCTTCTCGGCTGCCCTGCCGCTTGTGGGACTTCTGTTGAAAGAATGCCCAAATGCAGTTCACTAGCCTAACTTCCAGGAGGTCACCTGGCCCATGCGCGGATCCAAAGTCCTCGCGGTTTCCCCAACATACCGCCGAGACGAGGCCTTCAGGCCTCATTTGGAGGAAACAGGAAGTGGGGTTGGATCGTATGTTTGTAAGCTTAAAAGTAGAATTCATGTAGTTCATTGTTTGTAAACAGCAGCGACAAAAACAACAAGAACGAGAACAAGAACAAGAACAAAAGCAAAGAAGAACCATAAGAACAAGAAAAAAAAACAAGCAAAATAAGAAAACAAGAAGCTGCCGGGCTCCGGGCCCCGTGTCCACGCGCGGCGGCCGCCGCATATGCCTCGCCAAGGCCTGGCGACGCGGGGCGCTCGGCGGGGTGCGCTTGACCCGAGCTCCACAACCTTCCGTCTGCTTAAGGCCCCTGGAAAACAAAAAAAGTACTTCCAGCAGTGAAAACGATTCCATCCAAAGCCAAAACGTTGGAGAAATCGGAAGATACGCGTTTCAGCAGATGGAAGTAACTTGCAAAGCACCTGCTTTACAATGGAATCCTCAAGAAAAGACCACCGTGATGGGAAATACAGGGACCCCATTCCTCAGTAGGAATGTGGAGAACCATGGTTGCGAAGATGGGAAAAGCCAGAAGGGTAAAGGTTGGATCGAAAAAAGACGCAGGGATTCAGCCCAAGGCGCACTGAGAGGGACCCTCGAAAATGGGGAAGGTGACATTCCGCATGGCTTTGTCCACATGGTGTCCTTGAAAACAAAATCCACGTGCAAAGGACGAGGAGCGCTTTTGGAGCAAGCTTCCCCCCCACGGGTTTGCGAGTGATGGGGGGGGGGGAGCTGCAGAATCGGGCTGGTTCCGCACCTCGCGAGCAGCAGGGTCCTGGCAATGGAAGGGCGTGTGTCCAGGGAAAACCCAAAGGCCCCATCCATGGATCCTCTTAACCCAGAGGCTCCCGATTGGCCAACCACCTCCGGGGTGTCTAATGGAGGGTTCGGGTCTTGCATTGAAAGCCCCAGGAGCCTCAGGGAAAGGGGTTTCTGAACAAACTGTTTGGGACCTAAGGCATTCCGGGGGAACGATTTGAATATGGTCCTCCGGATTAAAGCGAAGTCAGCATGAGTCTCAAAAACTTGAAAGGACAACTTTGCCGAAGCTTCTTGCCCGCCCTAACTTTTATTTGTTTAAGTCCCGCGGGAGAAAAACAACAACAACAAATAAACATTATTTGCAGTGTAAGTGGTAGATTCCCTTTAAACCCAAGAGGGGGAATATAATTAACATATTCATCTCAGCCAACGGAAGCGAAATGGCCGAGCTCCACTTGCGATTCCAGAGGGCAGTACAAAATGCGCATGTGACTGAGGCGAGCACCAATTGCGGCTGCGGCTGGGCCCCATCTCTCCTCGCAGATTTTGATTTGGGCCGCTGAAACTTGGGGGCTCGGGGGTGGGTTTTTTGCGAACCCCTTCGAAATGCTGGGGGTATCTTTGGTTTCCCTTAGACCACCCCCCCAAAAAGGGTGCCCTCAAAAAAGAGACGCGACAGACCCATGTGTCCCCTTAAACATCTCCTCGCTGGGTCAACGATACATGGCAACAGGTAACCCGCCCGAAGCGTGCCGGTCTGTTGGATGCTAGGGCAAGCAGCGGCTACTTCATGGACGGTGCATGATACCGCGCCTTCCACGTTGCGTAAAACTGTCACGTGGGGCGGAAGAACCTTCCAACTCGTTTGGTTTCCTGGAATCGGTGCCTCGAAGTCGGGCTTCCTTCAAAACTACCGAATACGCCGAAAAGGGGGCACCTTATTCAAAAAAGAGGCACCTTTTGAAACAACCCCACCTCGACAGTGAAGTTTGTTGGGGGGGGACCCTTTTTTTCAGGTCCGGTTTGAAGGGAACCTAAACAGAAGAGCACCATTCCCGGGAGTCCGATACCGAACTTTGACACATAGCCAGGGCCCAGTGCCGTGACTTCTCTCTCCCCTTGGCTCCTCTGTACCTGGCCCTCTTCGTCTTCATCTCGCCAGTTGTGCAGATAACTGGGCGCGAAGACAAAACAACTAAATATTATTGCGTGACAGTATCTTGGTTGACGTTGGAAGGGGAGCAAACAATTATTGTTTAGCAGTTAAGCGGGGATTTCAACCACTAAACCACAACAAGCAAGAATGTGAAATGCTTCCCAACAACAACCATGGTAGCACCTAACAAGTCAGAGCTAAAGTGAACCAGGGTTGCAAATTGCTGGTGGCTCACACGAACAACCAGAAACGGACTCGGCTTTTCTCGGTTGCTGTTGACCCCTTTGCCAAAAGTTTAACTTTTTGCGGGTCCAAAGAGAAATCCTCTGTTTCAACCACGAAAGTTTAAGTCCAAAGATCTGTTGCCAAATCGCCAAACAGTTTCCGGGCTTGGAAAACCACAAAGTTGAACGTCTCTGGTGGCCCAACCTTGACATCCGCACGGCTGGATCTAAGTGCAGCGCAAAAGGATTGCGGCAGTGCTGACCAAGGCCAAAAACACGCAGCGAACCTGAGCTGGCATTGGGACGCGTGGTCTCTGGGGCTTGCCCAGCTGCAAGCTATGGATAGGCTCGGTCGCGGTGGTTTAAAGCAGCTTTCAGGGAGGGTTCCAGGCAGTTCTCGGCCTGTCGGGGAAACACTTCTTCATATTTTCCAGTTGAGCTTCACTAGTCTCGCACAGAAAACGGCAAAACGGAACCAAGGGAGTCTCTTTTTTTTTTGGGGGGGGGTTGGGAGAATAATGCCCTGATTGTCACGACACTCAAACAGAGCATGCTCAAAACAAAGGCTATTAAATAGGATGTCTACGCATGTCTACCCAAACACAACGCACCAAAATACTTTTTTGTTTGCCCAAGTACATGCCACCAAAACGTTACTTGACCCGCCCGGCCCCGATAACATTTGCCTTCCGAGGTGCTGCTGCGATGCATCGGCCGAGGCCCAACATGGCGTCGGGGAAGGATCACTCGGACCAGGAGGAGGCTTGTCGGCTTATCTGCTGCATGGCTAAAAGACATGGGCAACCTGAAGTGCAAAGGAGAAATCTGTTCTTTTTCCTTTTCTGCACCCTAGGAATCTCAGGACATTCAGCGCCTTGGACACGTCCCGGAGAGTAAACAACCGATCGATTCCTTGGGATCGATATCAAAATGGCCACGTCCGACTTGTTTGCTCCTTCAGCCATTTCTAGTCGATTCCTCCAAAATTGCAGGTGAACCAACCACATCCAACCACAAACACCGAGTAAATCGCAGGGACATTGCAAGGTTTGCCCACTTGCTGTAGCTTAGCTCCGGTTCTTTTTGGCACCCGTGCACCCTCTCGCAGCTGCGCTGGTCCCTGGCTTACGTGGTCGCGCATGATTGCCGATTCGGACAGCGTGGATAACCTGCAGAACGCAGCATGCAATGCAATGCATTGCAAATGAACAAAACTACCTCAGTGCCTGCCCCAAGCCAAACGAACATGTTGAACCATGGTCCAGCTTGGGTGAACCTGAACATGGAACATAGGTTCAAAACACATCCGAGACATGAACAAACGAGAGGGTGAACGCATGGGTTCGGCCGCCTTTCTACCAATCTGCGGCTGAGCCATAAGGGCGGCCGGTCAGCCGGTCAGCGGTCATTTTGATCTTGTCTCAGGATCTCAAGAACCTGTGGGATATGTTTGCTTTCTTGCGGCGCGTTGACTGGACATAACAAGAAGCAGACAAAGTATGCCTTCCAGGGCCTACAAGTATGGGACCGTTTGTGGGTCCGCCAGGCTGCACTTCCAAGAGAAGCCTTGTGCACTTCCATGTGTCCAAGCAAATGGCTTCGGTTTATCCAGAAGGGTTTGCTATTTGGAGACATCCCCGTGTTTGTTGGAATCCTGACTGTCATTGACTCTATCAGTGGAAAGTGAACGGCCAAAAGTCACCTTGTCGCTAGGCTGTTCAAAAGGGAGTGCTGGCCAATCTCAATCCAAAATCCCCATTGCAAAAAAACAACAACGACCGGTTGGGGCCCAAGTTCTTTCGCCCAAGCCCGTGAACACCCTAAGGGACACCTATTTCGTCGGACCCAAGCAGAGGAACCCAAACATAGCTACTCACAAGCGTGGATCCAGCTAGAGAAAAAATGGCATCCACGGTTTTGGCAGGCCCCATTTCTAGTTTCCTGGCTTACCCGCTTCACTAACATCTACGCCTGTTGGGGAGAGGGCATGAGCAGGAACCTTTTGGGGCCATCTTCCCTCCAAACACCCCTCGATGGATGCATGAAACAAAAAGGGGGGGATGGATGTCCTGGTCTCACATGCCCAAAGGATTTCACCTTTTGAGACCTTGACCGTCTTGACCACAAAACAAACAAAAAACACGAAAAAAGCCCAGGTGGTATCCCGACAGCTCTGGAACCCGGAACCCTCCGGGCTTCCTTCCTGAAAGCTGCCAACCACATCTTGGTTGAGCCCCTCTGGGCCTACCAAATCCAAATCCTTGCAGAAAAGATGCTCCAAAACAAGTTGGTCGCCAAGAGCTGAAAACAAGTTTGGCCCAAACTATAAGACGGCCAGGTCGACTCCGGATTCGAATCCGGATTCGAATCAACAAGAATCGCTCCGCGCCAGGCCGTGCGAGCCCGAGAAGGTGATGCCAGCTCCTAGGATCCCACCCCTCACGATATCCCCCAAAAAGCGACCTCACTTGGTCTCACGAGTGCATTGGCCAAGGTAAGCAACTGGAGATGCCAAGGTTCAAACCCAAAAAGGTGACTAAAGTCCAGGAACTCTGATATTTCGTAGTTCAAAGAGAAAAATAGAAAAACACACATGCAGACCAACAAGGCAAAACTCCAACGAGGTAAGCTAAGCCTTGCAATGGCCCTTTGGTCAGCTTTTGGCTTCGATGGCTTATTGGTTCGCAAAGCTGGTTCGAGTGATTGACTTTATTGGTTTGGTCTGGTCAGGTTCTGTTGTTTGGTTGCTCGTTTGTTGGATTTTGCATGTTTCTGTGCGTTTGGTTGGAATGGTCGACTTGCTGTTTGTGTTGTATCTTTGTGCGTGTGTTTTTGAGTTGTTGCATTGGTTTAGTTGAATCTGTGTTTGTGTGTATGCTTGGGCGTGTTTGTTTGGTTGGTTGGATGGTTGGGTTGGGTTGGGTTGGGTTTGGATTTGGTTCTGCTGTCTCTTTGATTGAATGTGTTTGTTTGTTTGCTTGCTTGCTTGCTTGTTTGTTTGTTTGTTTGTTTGTTTGTTTGTTTGTGTTTGTTTGCTTGGCTAGTCAGCTGGTCGGCAAATTGGTCATAGCTACTTAGTTGGGCTGGCGGTCGACTGTCACAAAGGGAAGCACATGGAAGCACACACACACACACAAAGCCACCAAACGGATACTGAGCGGGACTCGGAACACCGCAAATTGAAACACCAAGCAGGAATTTAGTCAACTGAACAGTGCCCAAGACCCAGCGACCAAGGCCGTGCAGAAAAGGGTCGCCCTGTTTGGGTCAGAATGTTCGATGGAAACGCGGGGCTCCAAGAAGCGGCAAACAGCAGAGCATTCGATGGGTCGAACCTGGTGGCATCATTTCCCCCCTTCCTTATGACTAAACACCATCCCAAATTCCAACCCGCGAAGCAAACTTCGGCAAGAAAAGCGGATGTCCAAGAACTGGGGGGAGGCAAGAAACACCCATTCAACACTTGAAAATTCGCCTGTTTGACCCCATGTCGGCCTTTTGTTGGCGTACGAGTTTTCCACATACCCTCCTCCACAGGGCCATCTGCACAATGCGATCTGATTGAGCTTGCACCCTCACTCGATGCTACTCGATTCGCGATGCTTCGCGTCCCCTCCTACGTGGTCAAAGATCCGGCATCCACGGATGACCTCACAGTTTGGATAATCCAATCCGCACGGCCAACTGCGGCCAGGATTGGTCGCATCAAATGTTTAAAGAACCAGCCTCTGGCCCCCTCAAAAGCAAATACAGCGGAAATGGCCTTCTGAGATCCAGTCAGGTTCCACGCTAGTGGATGGGATGGCACTCTCACTTCTGCAAAGCGACTCGAATTGGACCCTTCGAGCTTGCCACAAGCTCCGTTCCCTGCTTGCCAGACTTTTCGTCACCCTTGGAGAACAGATTCAAGCAACCAGTGTGTGAAGAAAGCCCACCCTCTGGTAGGTTTCACGTTCGTGGACAGGAGCTCTATGAGAACCATGGATATTGGAGCTCTGAAAGCCTAATTGACCTGCGCAGAGTTGCTACATCTCTGAAAGCTGAAGATGCCCTGCTTGCCCCACCCAAACGGCCAAAGCCAGCCTTCACATCGAGACACCTCGTGAACCCACCCGGGAAAAAACAAAAGACAAAACAACTGCACCGACCAGAAAACCGAGGATCGAGGTGGGAAGGGACAGGTTTGCAAACAAAGGGGAGAACAGGCACTGGAAGTCGACGCGTAATTAAAACCCAACCTTCCAAAGCCCAGCTGCAATCCGTGGCCCAAAGGCAGGGGCAAGCCTGGTAACTTTGGGCTTGGCCACCTCAAAACCAACCAAACAGGACCCGGTAAACAAAGCAACGCACCCAAATGGACTAATGTAACCGTGGCAAGCAAATGGATCCCCGGCCCGTTTCCGGGCTGCGCGCCGGTCCAGAGTTACCTCTGACCTGAGGCGACTCGAGCCCCCGACATGGCCCCAGTGTCTGACTCTGGCCTCTGAACATACCCTCGAACAAAATCCCTTCGCGAAGCGACCTGCGCATGGCTTTTTTGGTGGACATCATTGTTCGGTGCGGATCCACCGGCGGCTTCCCAACAAAACGACCGTTATCACGAGCTTGATCTTCTATCATCGCTGAGATCGCCTGCTGTGCTTGGACAGGATATACCTGGAACTTCCTAAGTCCGATTTGTCTGACTTTTCGTGGGAAACTGCTTTTTGAGAGAATGTCATCATATTTTTGCGTGGAGCAATTTTCCAGTGTTTTGTTTTTTGGATGTATGCAACAAACTGGCAGAGGCGTTTTTCCCCGTTGCAAAAGCGATTTTTGGCGACACAAAGGCGTTTTTGCCGAACCCTGTTCTAGCAGGTGTCCCAAAGGCGCTCTTTGAAGGAAAAGGCGCTTTTTGATGGAAACGACTAAAATTTATGTAGTTATGGCAAGAAGCGAACATTCTCCACTCCGGGTTTTCTATAGTATGCAATTCCATCGCCTGGCGGTAAAGAAGCCGATTCAAGATGTCTTTGTGGTTGGTCTTCGGAAGGGGGGAACATAAACGCAAGAAGACGCCGCCCAACAAGTGCTCTGGGGTCCTGCCCCACGCCCACTTTTTGTCGGTACCCCGAGATACCAACACCTCACTTGCACCTTAGGACCTTGGGGGCCTGCAAATAACAGGTTCGGCTTTTGGATCCTTGACTAACACCAAATCACAGAAACCAAAACGTAAAAAGGTCGATTCGCTTTGAACAACTGAGTCGCCCCCTTGCTTGCTCACAGAACTCCCGGCAGCTCCTCTCCCTTAAGCAAACTCGGAGCCAGCTCCCAGTCCAGCAACCTTCCGACCAGCTGATACTTCTGCAAATATTGGGGAAACACAAAACCCGAAGAAAAAAAACAAACGGATCCCCTGAGCACAGGCTCTTTACCATGTCTTCCGCTCGTCTTAGCCCAGGAAGTGATCCATGCTGGGCCTCCCACGTCGAGCCCCGCCCTGGCGCCGCGCGCCGCCTCCCCTAGGGAGCCCACCTCAACGCACGCTAAGGAGTCGCATCCCGTGACATCCCCCTTTTGCTCTTCTTTGAGGGGACCCCCCCACATGAGTGGTGTTTCCCTGCAAGTTTCCCTTTGAAACTCATTAACATGAGTGGTTTTCCTCAGGTCTTCCTGTGAGTGGTGTTTTCCTCTGGGTTCCCTTTAAATGAGTAGTTTTCTTCCGGGTTCCCGGGCGGCGCACTGGTTTACCGGGAGAAAGGCAAAACAACAACAAACTGGGCGGTCCGTTCTTCAGATCTGGCAAAAAAGTCTTCGACTTTTCATGGGGTAAATATGCAAACCACTAAACCAACGAAAAGCCTAGGCACCCAAGGAACGGCCGGGCACCGCCAAGAAAAGGAACACTTATGCCCTCATAACCAAGCCCGAACATGTTTTTCCCCGAATCAACCCAAGCCCTAGCTCCATCGAGCGTAGTTTCCAACAAAAGGCAAATGCACGTGTCTGATCTTCAAACAAAACGACGCAAAACCCTGGGTCAAAAAGCGGTTTGCAGGCACAGCCTGTCACCAGTTCTCGGCTGCAAGGAGCCCTCGCGATTTCGTTTGCCAAGATCCTGGTCTCGGATGGGCATGCTCACTTACCCATAGAGCTGGGAAAACTCTTGTGCTGGCTTTATATACCCTGGCTCCCGAAAAACATGCAGCAAACTGACAAAACAAAAAGCTATTTGCAGGTCGATTTCTAAAAAGGGGAACTTCAAGGTAAACCTAGCACGAACGAAGGGCCCCCTTTTTCTGCGAACATCCAACTACAAATCACCCCACCGGAAATCAGGTGACCTCCCTCGTATACATGGCCTTCTTACTGTCAACTAAGGAAACTATGAGACATGGAAGGGAGTAAGGGCTCTGGATTTCTGCCCCTTCCCTACAGGTGGGGACCAGGTAGGGCTCATAAACATGGATAATGTGCAGTATGTTCAGGTGCTCATGGCTTCCCCTCAGCAAAACAGCGTCCATGCAAAAGTCTAATGTCATCGCCTGTGATGCTAACCAATCAGACGACCGACTCAATAGCCAATGTCCGAATGCTAGTTCCAACAATGTCAGATCCCTTTAGCAAATGAAGAGATTGAACAACTGTTCCCTCTGGAAGTGGCACACTCAAAGGGGAGACCGCCCGAACACCTGCACGGGTGTTCAACCAACCCCCCCCCCCACCTTTGGAGGGACTACAAAAGGTTGTGTAAACAAACCAGTACAAAACAGCAAAACCAATGACCTGCGGCATCCCGCGGCGATTGGAGGGTGCAGCAGAGGAGACATTCGTCCCATCCGCCCTTTCTTCGAAGGTCTGTGAACACTCCCGTAGAAGATGCACAAAAGCGACGCGTATGAGTTGCAAGCCGCCAGCATGAGGTTGGCTTGGTACCAGGCTTCTGGACCAAACAACCAAACAACAAACAAACAACTCAACAACATCGACAACAGCAACAAACACACAAATCAACAACATCAACAAGAGAAACAAAACCACATCAGCAAATCATATTTTTTGCTGCTCAAACACGGAAACCCGCGCTGGAGCTGGGCCCAGCGCAATCTCGCAGCCCTCTACCAGTGGGCTGGCATCCCTTATGGAGACGGCATGGCAGTTGGCCCTGGCACGAAGGTGGTCGAGGGAGTCGGGAGCCCCTTTCCGGATACAACATGAGTTAACACAGTTCCAGAACAGGGAGCCAGGTTTCCTGACCAAGGGGTTGGCTGTCTTCCTTGCAATTCCCCACAGAAGCAAAGAGCACTTTAACATGGGCCAAGGAAACTGCAACTGTTGAAGGTCCCAAAATGGTGATTGAGAAACCCCCATGTGCAACTTGCCATGATTCCCAAATTGGAAATACAGGACCACCCCCGAAATGCTTCATCATGAGCACAGGAACTGCCCCGAAGAGCTCACGGCAAGTTGATGGTGACCGAGCCCCTGAAAGGATCCATCGCTTCCTGCAGCATTAAGAGGACCCGCAAGCTCGCCGGACCAGTCAGGTTGAGACAGTTGACCAACGAGAAAAACAAAAAAAACAATAAAACAATGCCAAAAGGTTGGCTTCCGGCTTGGTAAGATTGCCTGCTTGACGAAGCCTTCTGTTCACTTTGGCTATTGAACGAAACCAACCCCCTGGCGCCCAACCGGTTGGAGGCTGCTCCCTGAGGATACTCACAAGCAAAAATGGTTTACTCAGGCGCAACTGCAGACAGGGGGACCTCAAAATGGACGGTATCCCATTTGGTTTCCCTGAAAAAGACACGTGTGAGTAAAACGTGCTTTGCTCGAGGCCAAGCCAAAGTTGAGACTCGTAACACGTTTTGGCAAAGGTTGAACGGGATCCCTCACAAAAGACGCAAGCCCAAGAGCAAAGTTTTCCCTCCCTCGTAACGATACCGGAGTGGAGCTCTCTTGGTAACGAGCGGGCATGCCATTTTAGGCTTCTCCTGCGGTATGATTCGGATGTTAGCAACAACTTTGCTCTTTGCAGCCACCACCACTTTCCATTCTGAGTGAGCCATCTACTGTCCTAGTGTTTTGCAGGCCCAGCCTCCCAAAGCCCCCAGAAACTACAAAAGACATGCAACCAAGGTGAAGTGAAACATCACCTTTGAAAACTCGCCTGCTTCGGAGTGGATGGACAAAATCCGTTCGCACCGACTTAAGAAGCCATGATTTAAACATTGTTTGATTGGTATTCCAACGGGAATCGCATCATTCCAGGGTTTCTTGGGTGGTGCGAAAGGGATGTTGTACATCCACAGTATGGCCCGAAAGGTGGCCAAGATACCCACCCACCTTTATCTGCTGGCGCCAGTCATCCGCTTAATCTGCCAGGAGGGCTCTGCACAAAGCCGCAAGTTCCGCAGGGCCTCGAATGTCAAGACTTGTAACACTTCACCTCAAGAGTTGCGGGTTCTTCTCCGGTTTTCGTTCTAACAACTTCATGAAGGATACCAACTCATAATTTAAGACAAGTTCATGTTCTTCGAAGATATGGAAATGAGAAATACAACACTGCTCGTCATTGTTTGCGGTATAATTATGCCCCCAACTCCAAGCTACGAGCCTGAAGATGCCATGGGGCCCCTCAGCAGAATCCATTTCATCCAAATGGGAAGTCAGGAGAGATTTGGGGGGTGGGGGGGCTACCTGACAGTTCCCTCAATCGCTTGCTAATCGAGGGCAACTTCAAGTGTGTCTCCCATACTCCGACAAACACGCAAAGCGCGCCTTCTGGGAGCCTGGGGTTGGAAATGGCTCCAATCACAACCCAACCCAGTCGTTCACCTGCACAGTTGGAAGGGGTCCACGCACCCATCATGTATTTTGGACAGCCCCCTCTTTCCATGGGTGTTTCTCAACTTGTTTCAAGAGAGTGCCCAGTCTAAGCCAGCATTTGGCTGATCCGTTGATGCGAACAAGCCAACGCCGCCCCACTCGAAAGCAGGTTTGTTTGAGGGTGCAGCTGCGAACGTGACCAAGTTTCTGGTTCTCGACAGCAAGATTTGTGGATCCCTATGAACAAATGGGGGACAACCTGTTTGCAGCAACGCCTCGGGTGTATTTGCACTGTATCGCTTCATGGATCGTCCCCAAAAATGAGACTGGCTGCATGCCGTTTTGCCTGAGGCATCGGCGCAAGCACAGGTAGCTGTGCCAGAGATCACCACACCCTCAGGCCTGGCGAAGGATGCGTTCAACATAGGGGGGGTTCATGGAATACTACTCCGTTTTCCCAAGTTGGAAGCTACAAAAGAGGGAAACACCATCGCCTGGCAGTTTCAAGGATTGACGTGGAACAACCCAAAGCTGGCATAAGCTGGCCGCGTATGCGAGCTTGAGAAATCCAAGTGGTGACCTCGAGAGGGTGTGGGGTGGCGCCAATTGGTTGGTCGTAAGCATGTCCTGCGCGTTGGTGGGTCGTAAACATGTCCATCCATGCCCTGCTGATTTGCCTGTCCTTAAAGGCAAGCCAGGTACTATACGTTATATTCACTCCGTGGCTGTCCTCAGTAACAAGGTGGTGTCCGCATACAAATAGAAATCTCCACTCGGATCGTTTACAAATGAGTCGTTTATTTTGCTTGTCATTTCGGGATCAACATGCCTTCCCGTCAAGCCGCACCATATCAATAAAAAGCTCAAGTACAACTGGCCAATAAAATGAGCTTTGGACTTGCCTCAAGCGCTCAAGGTCATGTTATGTTCAAAGGCAAGCCAGGTTGGCAGTTTCGGCCTGCGGTCACGACAATGTAATGCAGAGCCAGTGAACACCGACAAAGCTCAAATGCAACACAGGGTTTGACTGGGACGTTACCTAGCTCAGCAGTGCATGTTTTGGGGGGATCGCGAAAGAGCCGACTACTTTCAGTGTCCAGGTGTTTTACCCCAAATGGAAGAATTCTCATATGTATCTAACCGGGATAAAGAAAACCCCTTGGCAAGGAACTAAGCGTGAGAGATGAATAAGCCTTTTTCACCGAAGCACAACGCCTCCCCTCCCAGCCCGCCTCCCCCCCTCAAAAAAGAAGAAGAAACCAATACATTTAATTCTTCTATTAAAAACAAAAACACAAATAAAAACAACAAACTTGGCATGCATTCTTCGGGCCATACAAAGGCCTTGGAGGGGTCTTTGGGTGCGTTCCCAACCAAGCCAGAGGGCCAGCAGGCCGCTCCTTTTTTCAATTCGAGCATGCCAAGAAATCGCCAGGTCGATTCCGAACTTTTCACAGCACTGGCGACCAAAAATCTACGGTGGAGTCCCGTAACCTGACCTGCAGAGTTGACTGGCTAGAAGCACTTTGGGTTCCTTGGCTCTAGAACTGATCTGAAGCAACCTGATAATATAAAAGCAATGTTGAAATCTGAAGACGTGACTTTATTGCAAGTGGGGCAGCATCGAGCTTGTTCCCCTATACTTCTTGCTTGCCGGCATCCACCGTAGCGCGATATCGAGTGGCCAGCCGGGAAACTCAACCCTGGCTTCGGAACGCTCCCTTTCAACTTGGGAGGGGACACCAGGTATTTTCTCAACAAGCAATTTTTCGGGTGGCTCAACCGCCGTGCAAAAGAAGGCTCCACCTTTTGCTCTGCGAAGAAAGCTTGGTTTCCCCAAGAGCTAAATTTTAAAGACCCACCAGTGATCCTAGATTACCTCCATGAAACTGTCTGCCCAACAGAAAGCCTGTGGCAGGGCCAACCGCAAGATTGGCATCCAAGGAATCCAAATGCAATTTCACCCTTTCAACGCTAGCATGAAAAAGAAGCAGCCTGCGTTTTCACAGCAACCGTTTGCCACAGCTGAGCTGAACTGCAAGGCGGGGCGTCTACAGGCACCACTGGCTTTTGCCAAAGCGCCATATTTAGAGGTGGCGGATTGGGGTTGAACGGCTTTCCTCACGTCAATGAGATGTCCCCTGGTATCACAAAAAGTCGGGACCAATCACTGCTTACACGCCTTAGCAAACAACTTTGATTTTTGCAGCCGACAACTAAGTGCAACCGTCGTCCAGAAAACGGCTTGTTCTTGCGGGAAAGGCGTCGATTGATTGACAGGGAGCCAACGAAACAAGATTCACCGGTCGGTCCATTTTGCGGACTGGAGCCGATTAACCTAAGCTCTTGGGTGAGCAAGTTCCCTCATCTTCCAGCGTCAGTTGAACCATAGAGCCCTCAGCCCCCATCCGCAGAACTCACTTCCGGAGAGAAAAGGGGACAAGAAAATGATCCCCAACTCTTTGCCGCAATGGACTTTGCAAAAAGGTCACTTCAAGCGGTGAATTGGCTTGGTGGTTTGAATTCGGCGTTCCCGGGATTAAAAGGAAAGGTAGCCTCAACATGAACCAGGAGGGCAAACTCTTACCACCAATCCAAACCACCAACTACCACAGTTTAACGGAAGGAACCGCAAAATCCCACCATGTTTCGAGGAACCTCCTTTTGGGGGGGGGGGGGGGGCACTTTTTTTTGGGTTCCATCTTGATTTGTAGAGGGGTGCCTCGTTGGAAGTGAGAGAAACCATCAGACGAAGCTGAACTTGTTCCGGCCAAAGGCCGCGTAGTACTGCTCCATGGGGGACTTGCCGCCAAAGAGGAACTTCATATACCTCAAGGTTGGTTGGACGTATTTAAATCAGGAACCTTGCAAAGCCAATTGCTTTAAACCGCTCTTGTTGGAACAACCTGCTTCCCTTGAAAGAGGGGGCCAGGGAGAACTATAGTTGAACGTCTTCTTCTTGACGGACATCCCCCACACAGTAAGGGGGGCCTGGTCAACCACTCCAACGATCTATATTGTATCTATAGCCTTTGGCTGGGAAAGCTCAGGGGTCTAGCGTCTGGGCACTTCTGTTGGCCCCACTTGCCCAGTGGAGTGGCCGCAAGTCTTTATCGAGGTCCTCGAGTAGCGAGGTTAGAATAAGAGTACCCTTGTTTCTGTAGTCTATTTTAGTAGGGGAACCCTCCCCCCAAAAAGGGTGAAAGGGCACTACTGGGGGCCCTAGTTATACTTTCAGTTTGCCGCTGAGACGGTCTTCCCAACAGGATCCGAAATCAACCTCGTGGACCTCGTAACCTTGTCGGACCTGGACACACAACTTCAGGGTCCAAACGTATATATATATATATATATACATATGTTTAAAAAAGCCGGGTTCAGCGCCCGTGACTTCTCACGGCTCTTGTTCCTGGGCCCCGCTGAAATGAAAGCTTCCCCATGAAGATTCTTGGGGGGGCATAGGGCAGCACTTGCCACGGATGCCGCCACTGTAAATAAGGGAGCAAGGGCACCGTCAAATTTTCCAGAAAAGTTAGGAGTAACACCAAGCAAGCTAGAAGCAAGGGTGGTCCCAGGCTGTACACAAAGGAAGCACAAAGTACAAACAAATCCAGCATTGTCCATGTGCCAGGATTGTGGGTGGTTTCAGCGGAAAAAAACAAGAAAAAGAAAAACTCGCACGGGCCATCGTCGAATCGAGGCATCCGTCTCTCTCGGTCCGTCGGTGCAAGGCTTGCAAGGCGCCAGGCAGCAAACTCCCCGAAGCTGACTACCCCAGACTTGTCCGCATCAATCTCGATCCAAAACTTTTGGACCACCTGCCGATTTCTCGGATATCGATGTCGCGGGCTGTGGCCGGCACAGCGAAATCAACCCTTGGGCCGGGCCCAAAGGGAAGCCAAAAGGAAATATCGATTCTGCCCACCTATGTTGAGCAGCTTTTCTCACAAATCGGTGGCTATGAGCCAAAGCCAATATTTGAAACAAAGAACTTGCTTGAACATCAGCTTCCCAGATTGGGTCATCAGCTTCTAGGGCAAAACCATTCGGGAACAACGCTGTTGAAGGAAACATCCAAACACCATCTGATTTGCAAGGCCGTAAGCCCATTGAAGGGTCCCCCAAAAAGGAGTTTGCTCTCTGGGCACCAGTTTCTCCCGTTGACTGTTGGTTTCAACCCCAGCATCTACCAACATGGTTACTGTTGACCCCATATTGAGGGTCACCCGTAAAACCAAAGGAGTCCCACTGAAAGGGGACACCACGTTTTAATCAACCAGGGGTTTGTTTATCCGTGGTTCCCCTTAATTATGAAGCTGATTTATGCTTTGCTATAACCCCCTATGAAATCAGGTAGACCTTCACGGCATCTTAACGTGGGGCTCACTTTTGCTTTGAGCTCAATACCGTGATAATTTAAATGTTTTCAAAGAGGACGTGCGACAAATCCGCGGGAAAATCACCAGAGCTTTCAACGTTTGACATGTTTGACCGATTCCCTTTTGTGCCATATACCAAGTGTTGGCTTGCCAGTTATACCGTCAAAAAAGAGGCTATGGCTCCAAAATGGATAAGTGTCAGATGCCCTGGTTTGCCCAGCTCACACCAACTTCATCCCCACTCCGAGCTGGAAATCGTAAGAGCCCCCCTTTAACCCGAAAAGATAAACCCCCGGGAAACGTACAAAAGTTACGGCCGGCATGCTCCCTGCCGCCACTAAAGGGGGCACCGACCAAAAAACGCTTTTTGGCTCAAGACTCCGGCGCATTGATTTAGGGAAGTGAATTGTGGCTGGAGCTCGAGTCGAATCGGCGTGGATTCGAGGGATTCCGGGCCCTATGGAGCTTTCTTCGAGATGCCTTTTTTCTGTCGCCACCCAGTTTTGTGTGTTTGGAGGTGTTTCTTTTCAAATTCAACGCCAAAAAAAAGTGGTGCCCGTTTTTGCGGTCTGGGTAGCAACTTGCAACCAGAAGTGAGCTGGAAATCAACGCGCAAAATGCCGCCGTTGGTGCCGGCCCTGGGTCCCACACAGAATCCCCCTGAGCTACCTGTGAAGGTCCACATCCATCAAAGTACACTGCATACTTGGACTGAACCTCCCATGGGCCAAGCTGAACTGCCAAACCTTGGTTGCCCTAGCACGCCCGAGGTGCTTTTTGGATGTCTCTCAAGATATGGGCCCCCTAAGATAGAGATATACCGTACCTTGGCTTCCCTTTGAGTACCATTTAAAAAGGTGGTCCACCAATATTTCCGAACTCCCATACGATCCCAAAGGGAAGCCTGTCTTCCCCTGCTTCGGCTCCCATCCGATATCCCATGAGCACAGGTGTTGTAGTGTCTGTTCTCTGATTTTCTCGACCACCTCACTTGCCGCTCTTAAACCTGGAAGTCAAAGGGTGATCACCGTTTGGGGCCTGACGCAACATGGGAATCCAGAAAGAGGAAGCCAAACTCTGTTGCTTTCTGCTCCCCTGCTAAAAGTTTAACTTTTAGTGGTTTAGTGGAAAGCCCATTAGTTGGCAAAAAGTTAAAGTCCTAACAGCCAAGCAAAATGCACCAAAGCAAAGGTCAGATCAGATCAGATCCTCAAAAGCTGGATTCGCTGCTGCGCTCCTTGTCGGGGACCACGGGGTTCCCAGATGGCGCCAGCTCCCTTTGGATCAGACAAGCGAACTCCGAGTAGTCCAGGCAGCCGTTGGCGTCCAAATCCGCGTGGCAGAACCTGCGGGATCGATCCGATCCCGACGTTTGCCCCCGGGTTGCCCTACCCCGTGGCAACAAAGAACCCAGGAATGAAAGGATTTCGGAACCTTGACTAAAAAGGAACAACAAATTGCAAAAACAGTGATAAAAGGTCGGGTTTGAACAACTGGCGATATATTGACTGAGTGGTTGCAAAAAAATTGGAAACCACAGGTCAAAAGGCTGATTCGCTTTGGGCAAGTGAGCATAAGGTCTCAGAAAGGCCTCAAGAACGCCATCATGGCACCCGTAGTAAGCCACCCAAAGAACGACCACCCCACGTCTGGTAGGTAATGTCCACATTTGAGCCCCCAAGCGGGTTATATGCAAAGTCGAGTACATCCCACCTAGGGGAATTGGAAACGGGGGGTCTGAACAAACTCCGAACTACTTGTGTTGGTGTTGAAGCTTCCTCCACACATAGCTTTAGGCCTCATTGCGGGGCCCAAACCCTTCAGAGCAAAAAACAAGAAACAGCACAAGTCACATGCCAGGGGCAGCACACGTCTGTATACGTGCATGCGTATATGTGTGTGTGTGTGTTGGTGTAGACTGTATGTGATGCTGAAACATGTTCCGTGTTGCTTGAACTTGAACTAGCTAACCCCCGAGTAAGCTCATTCTAACTTGCACACTCTGCAAAAACCAAGCATTATCTCACTGCGAGCTATTCCGCTCTGTTGCGGGGTTTTCCTTAGTTTAGTTGTTGTGGCTTTCTTTTTTCCCCTCCCACACCAACAAAGCAAAACATCAGAAGGACACCATGAGCCCCTAAAAAGCTGGAAAATCTGGGCTCTAGCCGGCCTGGTCCAAAGACTATCCACCTTGAAGAAGTCCAAACCGAGCTTCTTCGCGATGTTGCGGATCATGGCCTTCCAGCAGATTGGGTTCTCAAACGGTCGGGATCGGAGCCCTCGAACCTGGCTGGTTTTTGTGCGGGATTTCCCATGTGAAAACCGTTCACCAACAGGGCATCCCCATAGAATACACACATTCGCAAACTCAGCTTTCCTCTTGATGGCTTTGACTTTTCCCTGCGCTGGCCTACTTAGGGCCTTGAAACATGTCCCTTTTGGATCGGGTTTACGGTTGGTGTAGAGTTGGTTTAGGGTGAGTTGTTGGCAATACATGAGGAAACCAAACACATATGTTCACAGCCCGCTTTGGGTTGGACAAATGCAAAGAAGCAGCCGACATTGGTTGTACAAGGCCCTATTGGTCCGAATGGGTTAACGGGGCTCATGCTGCCTTCGGGTACTCGTTTCCGGACATACACACATCTAACTGGGCTGCTCAAACAGGGACCTTGCCAAACAAATCCTTTCGTAAGGTAAGGATCTTGCAGATTGCTAATCGAACAACCCAGTCGAAGCTTTGCATTGGCCGATTTTTCCACGGGAGACACGAGACACGGCACTTTCCGGCGGGCCGGGTCGGTCTCTTCAGGGACCGCTGCCCCCCTCAGCACCCCCCTCGTGATCCGAGCCGTGCCTGAAGCTTGCAGCTGGACCAGGCAGGGCCATTGCCATTTTCTCACGGGGAAACACTCCCGAAAACTCGAAACGATCCAAGAAATAGCAGCCAACTAGTCGGTTGATCACCAAAGGCTTTGGAATGGCAAATTATGTCGAATCCAGAAACCTACCAAGCCAAGATCTCCCCAGCCAGATTTTGCGTGTATTTTCCTTAGTTCGCCCCAAAAAGGCTTTGACGAATCCACACCAGGCAGCAAGTCAAGTCCATATGAGTGCTGCCAAGGTACTTTTGGGAGTGGAACTGCTGACGCTTGCGGGGTTTCTTGGCCCACATCTGGGGTACATACCCAACAAACTATGCTGGTCCCCATTTCGCCCACCTTTCCAAGTCAAATGGCAGTGGCTCAAATAAATGTACAACAATTTTCCTGTGGAAAATGGAACCAACGACCAAAACCTGCGGTTGGCCCTAGCTCCCTAATTTCGAGCCACACCCAAATTGTGTTGGCTGAGGAATCCATTGACCGATCGCCTCATGCGCAGGTACGTCATTCTGTGTGATGAACTCCGTCCTGTCCGGGTTGCCGTCCAGGTGGAATGCTCCGCAGTACCTAGTCGCACGTGCCAAAGGGACTGAGTCGCTCAGGGGTAAATTGGCTGAGCCCCGAGGTGTCCCAACTTATAATCGGCCTAAATAAGTAGAATGGGGTTGACAGGCTATTGGTAGTTACATTCCCCTTGCACTCTTTTCCGACCTGGAATTAGAGACTTGCATATGTGGGGTATATGATGCGCAATACATGTTTTGGGCACAGACCCCAGGGTCACCTGCGTCTTCCATTTGACATTCTTTCCTGCGAGTTGTCACAGATCTGGTCGGGGAGCATGTCTGAACTGGACATGTTGATGAAATCCCGGTCAAAAAGAACTCCGTCCCAAAAGGTGAAGTTCGATAACTCCAGCTCTGCAACTCCTTGCTCCCTCCCCAAACCCCACTAGGTGAGAAGCCAATCAGTGTCCCTCTAATTGGTGGTTTGGGGTTACCACATCAGGAAGTCGGAAGCCCCAAAACCGCTGCAAGATGCCAACCCTGAAACTCCTCGAAGGAGATCTGCCCGCTGCCATCCTGATCGATATCATCCCAAATCTTCCAGACCTGGCCATCACGTGACGTGGGAGCTCCAAAGATGCTGCAGAGGATGGGTGCACAAAATCCCCCCAAAAAACGAAAACAAATCCTCCAAAAATACCCCTCCACAGATTATCTGAACCTCCCCCCCTTTTAAAGGCGCAATCCTTGGGTATTCCCAAGGTGGCCGGCGGGCCTCTGTCTTGTTCATGGGCTCGGGCTGTTTCAAGACCCGGTTCAGCAATGGGATGAACTCCTCCACGTCGATGAGCCCAGACCCGTCCTTGTCGTAGAAGTCGAAGATGCGCTTCAGCTCCCCTTGGTCCTACAGTCAGGGGTTTGGTTGCAACAACCTCTGCAGGAAATGGCCTCAAAACACCCTAAACCAGCTGTTTTCCTGTAGAATTTCCTGCAACCCAACCCTTTGATACAAAGGGAGCAGACTTATAAAACAACACAGGGCTGCCCAAACCGATCCCCCGCTAAAAGTGAGAATATCTTTTAGTGGGTTAAATGGAAACTACCACTAAACCACTAAAAAGCTAAAAGGCTAAGGAACCGGATGGCTGGGAGCCACCAAGAATCGAGGGTTTCCTGGTTTCAGTTAGGTACTCTGCAATTCAGCTTGCCTTCCAAGTGGTTTGGAGGCTACCAAATGCGATTTCAACATGGTTCAATCCGATTTTACAGACTCCCTTTCAAAGGGAACCCCGCTAGACGGGAACCTGCGGAACCCAAGGCAAGGATCGAGCTTGTTCGAAGCATCTGCGCAGATCACTCGAACTCAACAAACTCGATACAGGAATGCCCCCAGTAAAGGACACCATGGGCGAGCTCGTTTGTTTTACCCCCAGGCGAGCTCGAACGATCTAGCGCAAAAGCATGGAAGTGGACAATCGGATGCCTTGTTGAGATGATGGTAGGCTCGCCCACTTCCGTCATTTTCGGAAAAAGGCTAGGTTTAACCCTTTTTTGCGCGTCGGCAAAAACAGGGTTCTTTGCAGCCCCCCACCCTAACATGGACAGAACTTCTCCTTCCTCAAACAAAACTTTACGGGGTGCATCTTGGTTGTTCTCGGTGAGGGATAATGGCATAGGGTCATGTTGGAAATGGACATCTAGTTGCGAGGCAACGGATCCCACTTTTTGCTAGGGGAAAACGATGGAAACCCAAAGGCTCAACAAGTTCAAAGGGTAAGCCTTTGGCCTGGTGAAACACGGTGAATGGACAAAATCTTATCTTGCACCACCTAAGAATCCCTGCAGTTATGATACCCTAAACCTCAACAAACAATGGCTTCAACCCTGAGTTCAACGTCGTGCGAGCGGATTTCGTCCATCCACAGCAGGCCCAGGTTGCTGCCACAAGATTAAGAATCCGCTTCCCTCTATTTGTTTGACTTGGTGGTTTGGTCCGGGGACGGTTTCCCATGTGCCTTCTGCAAGAACGATGGGGTTCCAAACCACCAAACAACGAAGGCTGAGAGTTGGCATCTCCTCGTTGTTGTTGCTGTGAGTTACCATGACTTTATGGTTGAACATGTTTGGTATCCACCAAACATGTACTTGGTTGACGTTGGAAGGGGAGCAACAATTCTCAATTTTTAGCAGTTGAGTGGTTGGATTCCAACCACTAAACCACAAGAAACAAACATGTAAAATGTTTCCCAACAACAACCATGTGTAACCTACCATTGGCTACCACCAAAGGGCTAGCTGAGAGTTGGCGCAGAGGCTCCTTGACGATCTTCGTCGCACACTTCTTGGAGATACTCAGCGGCACCATCTCCTGAGGTCTTTTGGGACCCAAGGAGCCACCCAAAGGCACCCCCCCCAAGTCATGCTTAACCAAAACTGCCCCCTCCTGAAACGTTTGGGCGTTTGCAGCGCTGCTTTCCAGCCCTGAGCCAAATGGTATTAGACCTTGTATGGACAAACCAATTTTGTTTCGAACAAAACTACCTGACCTTTGGGACCAAACCCACCGAATCGCCATGGGGGAGCTAAGGTAAAGTCTGCCACAGGTCTTCTTCTAACCCCCCCCCCCCCCAAAAAAAAAAGAAAAGAAAAAGGAACACCACCTATGAGTATGTATAAACCCCAAATGAAACCCGGTAGAACCACTCAGCTCATCGATCGCTTTCGATCCGAGTGTCTCGTGCGCTATGCTTCGAGGACTGCTCCACCTTCTTGGTGGGGCTGCTCTCCTCAGACCCCGCGCTGCGGAAACCTTTTTTGTTCTTCCCCTTTTTTTTCTGGGGTATGGACGTGATATCAACATCGCCGGTGAAAACTAATATGTGCTTGTTGTATGTTTGTGGGGGTTAAAGGGATCCCCTAAACTGATATGGAAGCTCCCGGGACCCTTTGGAAGACTTGGTTCCATTTGCAAAGGCAGCCTTGGAGCTTCCAGGGTAGAATTATCTCTGCGCGAAAGGCCCTGGCTCACTTGCCCACAAAGGACCCGAGTACACTTTCTTAGCTTTGTATACTGTATACCTCAGAATTTTTCTGGCAATTCAACATTCAACAATCCCAAAAGGGTGTGAGTGGTTTGTTTCGCGTGTGTTTGGGAACGTTTGTCTTGCAAAACAGGCTGACTAGAAAGCTGGGCATCTCTCAGGTGCAATCACATCATGGTTGATTCGTTTTGATTCAGCCTAAGACCTACTTCCATACCCTCAAGAAGGGTACTCTCTAATCTTGGTTCGACCCAAACTTTGGTATGTTAGCCCCCGACCAAAAAACGAAAAGCACCCCACCCGCAAGAAAGACTCTACGTAGACCTCCCTAAATTCCCAGCATCGCCCACCAAAAGGAAGCCTACAGTGAAGGGCAACCAAACACTTTTGCCTTGAACGAAAGGTTCCCGGGCGAACGAAGCGGCGCAGGTTACTCTTGCAAAGCCTGGAACCCAAAAAGGCGAACACCTTTTGGGACCGAACAGCTGAACATGGTTGCCAGGATGGATCCGTCATTTCCGATGGTTACCCTTTTTTGGCGGTTTTAAGGGAAACCAAAAGGACAACCACAACTTTGGAGGTTCAACCTGAAACAAAGACACGCACGGGGAGACCAAAAGGTTCAAACCGCTTTGGGCAATCGAGTCTTCAGGTCACGTCTCCGCGCGATGGCGCTCGCTGGCGCCCTTCTCTCGCTCGTTCCACATCATAAAGCTGCTCGGCATCACTGGGGTCTTCTGGCGGAACCTGAGGCCATAGCCAACTTCCAAACTACTTCACTACCTATGAACAACCCACACATCTAGCCACTAATTAGCGAGCTAATTCGAAAACAAGCACGTAAACCCTAAAGAAGTTGGTTTTCTGCTGGGTTCCCTTTCCATACAAACCAATGGCACCATGGTTTAGAGGCCTAAAAGGGTCCCAGGGTGAGGAGCACCGCGAAGCGAATGTTTGCGCAATCAACATTCCATTTGCTTAAGGTCTCTTTAAAAAATAATAATAATGCAGGTTTACAAGTCATGACTCATGACCGTTTCTCTGAACTGCCGGGGCTTGCAAACATGACCCCACCCGCAAGAAACCGACAGGAAACTCATGTTCGGAAGGCCAAGAACTGGAAACCTGAAAGGATACTGCTCTCAATGGGATCCCCTCAGTCAACTTGAATTTAGGTGATGCGTTGACTAACCCCTATGTGAATCCTTTCCAGACCCCCGACTATCAGTATTGCTTCAAAACAAACCCAAAAAAAAGAACTACGGAGGGTACTGGGAAGTTTGGGCCACTTGCTTTTCAGTGATCAGCCCCAAAGGCTCCTGCAGATGAAAAACGGAACCTCAAAAAGCCAGACTTCCCCTTGTTCGGACACCACTCCTCAGCAAGACAGGGGGCCTCGGGATTTACAACTAGGGTTGCAAGATACATGGCCCTCACAGGCGGCCTTCTGGAGACATACTTCCGTGGCCCTGGTGGGGGGCAGGGGGAGGGGAGGGGGGGGGGGGCGCGTGGCGCGCCTGGGGCTTTGGTAGCCCAGTCTGCCGGGCAAGGTCTGTGCCAAGTCCTGCGCGCCACTCAGAACCCCCTCCGGCGGTTTGCAGCTCGGTGTCAAGGTGGGAAACCCCATTTACCCTCAAGAAGAAGGAGTTCAAAGCCACACCAATCCAAACCACCAATTAAGGTTTGGGGGGGCTGCTTGGGGGGGGGGGTCCGGAGAACAATTGCGTTCACTCCCGGTGCGATTCCGTGTGCAACACAAAATGCCGTTTTCAGCACACGGCCGATTGTGTTCTGTGAAATGTGCATGTTTCAAACCATTTGAATGGTGCTTTTGTGTTTTTGTGAAATGAGTCACTTCTGACGAGGGTACCACTTGTTTGGTGGTTTACATGGAAACCACATGGAAAACCACAATGTTTGAGTCATTGAGGGTCCCATAACACGACGGGCCACCTATGTGTTTCCCTTTTTGACAAGGGCAACCTGTTTGTTCACACCTGTCAGCCGGAAACATTTTCTTCAGATCCCACGCTCCCCCCCTCCCCAAAACAATATTGTCGCATGAAAGTCAGCAGGGTACCTTCAACATGCTTAAACCCAAAAAAAATGATTGGCACGCTGAAAAATGAGGAATGGTAGGTGGACAGATTGATTGGTATTTGATTTCTCAGCAGGGGCCAGAATTTGCCCCTTTTCGACCTAAGCTGCGTCGGCAATCAGTGGCCCCTTGCACTTCTCAGTGTTTTAGGAACACACAAACTGATAGTCGAAGCGCCCAAAAGGTCATGCCTGAAGTTGCAAAAGACCAAGCAACCAGGGGTACAATTGCCGCACCGAACATCGGCACTGGAGCCGCCATGTATTTGCTTTGCTTCTGCTCTCTTGCTGTTGCAACAAACAGCCGCGTTCGTTTTTGAACCCTTGTAACAAAGTCCGCCGGGTAACGTGTATTGCTTCACAGCCAAGAGAAAGCCAAACAAGGGATCTCAGTGTTGATTCCCATTCTGTTCACCCATGGCTCTCTTCAATTGCTGCCAAATTCCCTGGACTCGGCCCAGATTTTCTGAAGAGAAGGGATTGGTGAAGAGAATGCGCGCGGTGGGTCTTTGGTGCTTTGCTTAGAATGTGTCTGAAACAAGCACTGTGATTTGGTCAACGGGTGACTGAAACCGGCATGGCTACAAACATGCAGATGAACCTTGAGGTGTCTTCGACAAATGCTCCACTGGTACATGGAAGAAGCCAGGCCGGAAGACATTGTCCAACCACACTGGGACCAGAAAGAACATCTACCGTGGATGGCTACAAAATTAATTTCGCGCCCCCGCTCAGAAAACCTGAAATTCGAGCCCCCAAGCTAAATATAAATACCGACGAACAATGGGTTCAACCATGGCTTCAAGGTGGTGCGACCGGATTTCGCAACCATCCACAGTACTGTTCCAAATCCGTTGGAACCCCTCAAGCAGGGATGGCTTTGTACTGGTTTCCCTGCCAAGGGACCTTGGGCGTACCCTCAAGAAGCAGCCCCCTCCCTACCTTTGGGAAAAAAAGGGGCTCCCCAATTCCATTCCCAGGCCACCAAATCTATACCTTGCCTCTCCATGTTTGAGCTCGTGGGACTCCCCTAACTTGCTCCGGGGAGCCAATTTTGGGTTTTGGGGTTTTGGGTTTTGGGGTTTGAGGATCCTACAAGGAAACCCCCAATTTGATGGTTCAAGTAATTTGACCCTCTGCACTAACTCCACGTTGCCATGGAGCCAGAGGGCCCCGCAAAGAGGAACATGGTCTTCCGGACTTAGTCAGGTTTTCTGTCGGAAGGTTGTTGGTTTGGCATGTGGAAACATCCAAGCCCATACCAAAAGAGCACCTCCCAAGAGGCGGAAAAAAAAAACACCTCCTGGCTTTGGGAATGAACCCGCGGAAACCACCAGTTGCATACCCTTTGGGCTCGAAAACGGGAGTTGCGATTCTTTGTTTACTTAAGCTGTGGGGGGGGGCAAGTACAGGCCGCCACGATTTGAACGAACCAGCAAGACTAGGTCCTCCAGTAGAGAGGTTAGAATAGGGGTACCCTTTCTTCTGTAGTCTATTTCAGCAGGGGAACCCTCCCCCCAAAAAAGGGGGGAAAGGGCACTACCGGGGGACCTAGAAGAGTTTCAGCATCAGATAAGCCTGAGAAGCAGAAAGCCTCAGCCTCCAGTCCTCCCCTCCGTCCAGTCGGTCTAGGCGAAGTGTGCCGCCGGCCACCGTGGCCGGGCGTGTCTCCAAGGCCTTGGATTGATCGCGGGGTCAGGGGGAAAGGTGGGGTCAAAAGCCAGACATGGTCAGCTGGCCGATGAAGTGTTGACCCCAAATTCATCAACTCCAGTTTAATAATAGGGGGGTGTGGTGTCCAACTGGGTTTAGTGGGAAATCAGACCACTTTAGGAGGGGAACACTTAGATATTAATAAACTGGGGTTGATTCATCTGGGGTCAACGTTCAGAGCCCGGTGGTTTGGTGAGATGCCAACTGCCCCAAAGCCTAGCAGGTTAGAAGCTAATCATCCGCTTCCCTCCCAGTGGTTTGATGATAAAGGAGGGGTTTCCCCTTTACTCCTACAGAAGCCAGGGCTTCAAATGTACATCCAAACCATCAATCCAAACCAATTGAGGCAGCCTGATAAAATGCACTCCGAAAGAAAAAACATGGATGCCCCGCCATTTCGATCAAGTCCCCCAATCGATTCCCTTCAGAGTTCAGGCGAAGCGCATTCGAAGAAGCGAAAACCTGGGAGGGCGAGCGAAAACCGCTGGTTGAAAGGTGTCTCTTTTTAAGTTGGTAAACAATACAAGTTGCCAAGATGTCATGCATGCGACATTCATCCGGAGGGCCATGCTTATCTGGGGTGGGGCCCCCTATAATGGTGTGTTGTGTGACTGCGTGTTGTTATTTTTTGAGGGGAATTCCTCTGATTCATGTGGCCGGAGGCATCCGCAGTTGCCAATACCGGTTGTGTTTCTTGAAGTGAGACAGGTAAACCATCCGGTAAAATGATAAAGAGTTCACAGACTAAAACTAAAGGAACCTTCTGAAAGGACCCGTCATCATGGACTTCGCAATCCCCCATGCACTTGTCGTTTGGAGGCACGGCCTCCGTAGCCAAAAGGCCAGAAGGCAGTCTGATAGGCTCTCGCCCCCGTTGGGGACAGCGTGGCATAGAGGAATCCGAGAGCCAAGAGCTTGTCTATTCAAAGGATGAGCTTCTGACTGCACCACCCCCCACCACCAAAAATAAACACCAAGGTAAGGAGCGCTTGCTGGCTTCCAAGCAAGCCCTTGGCACTGGCCATAGTCAAACAATTTTCTGCGGATGCGTTTGCCGCGCTCCACTTGGGGTAGGGAAACTTGGGGAAGCCCCCTTGAAACGACAGGTGAAGTGAAGCCTGGCAGAAATCCCTGGAGTGGAGATTCGGCAAATCACCTCCAAATTCAGCACAGCTTGAAAAAGCTGTAGACCCCAACGGCGAACAAATCCCATGAAATGCGCAAACACATTGACATGTTGCCGACTCAGGTTTCACGGCCCTGCAAGTCCTTAGGCCCTGTGATCTGCGTCCCCGAATTCCGCAGGGAGGCAACGCGCAATCGTAGCAAAGCACGCACAAACACGAAAAGCCAAGCAAACCCAAACACCCAAACATCCACAAAAAGCCAAACAACAAAACAAATAAACAACCCAAAAGCACAAATGACAGAAGCAAGCGCACACGCACAGCACCGAAGGTAACAAGCGATGCATCTGCTGCCAGCACGCCGGTGTGTCATTGCCAGTGAGCGTGCTGGTTTTGGACTTGCCCCATCTGGACCCTGCTGACCTGCCACAAGATCCCGGTCAGCCAAAACGACCCTCTGAGGTTCTATATATTGCTTGGTTGGCGTTGGGAGGGGAGCAAAAAACGCTTTTTAGCAGTTAAGTGGGGGATTTCAACAGCTAAACCACAACAAGCAAAAATGTAAAATGTTTCCGAACAACAACCATATATTGCCTCTTTGGAAATCACCGTCGGAAAGTCACACGAAACTCGCGGATGCTTAAGCCAACCCAAACGCGGAACATTGGGAACCCTGTCAGAATTTGCGGGTTACCCAGATACGGTATCTAAACCATCCGAAAAAATGGCGCAACCCCGTGGTCTTGTTCCGGTGAATGTGTTTCCTTGTTCCATTACTTGCTGTATTTCGTGCACGCACCGTATCCAAAGGGCGGGGGGCGATGCCCGCTGGCTGTCCAAAAGCCAGGCCGCTGCTTGCGGCTACAGATGCAGTGGACCCACAGCTTCTGGTGAATGTCGGCATTTAAACTCGCCAGGATTCGGGAAGCATCAGGAAACATGACTGAACTTCACCAACATTAAAAGATGGGTACCACAGGTTCCCCAGAATCACCAACCCGAAAGTTGTAAGGCGGCTTCTGAATGGGGCCCACTTCCTCTTGCCGCATTTGATTTCAGGGTTCCCGAGATTCTCCGTAGCTTAAAACCGCTCCCGGAATATGATGTGTATACCCAAGCAGAACTAGCTGGAGGACACTGTTGTGAACATCATGAGGAATTCATGTCTACCGACATGTCAGGTGGTCTCCCCAGTAAATTCATAGTCACCATGGTCATCAGGACCAACAGGAAATGCATAAATTGAGTATCTAATTGACTAACTCAACAATACATATATGAATGCATACATATATATATATATACATATCTATGTATTCACATCACAAGGTGGACGTCGATGAGTTGCCCCGCCGCCCAGTTTCTGCCTCGGCGAGGTTGGCGTTCGGCAGGACGGGGATGTGGGGGATGTTGCCCGCCGCGGTGATGGCGAAGACTGGTCCGACCTGATCAAATTACTGGGGCGCCGGTGAAAAAGAGTTATACTGTGTATGGACGAAATTCTGCACCACTTTGAAACCATTGGAAGCCATTGCTTGTTGCTATTTACAAGGGAATCATCATTCCAAAGTTTCTTGGGTGGTGCAGGATTTCGTCCATCCACAGTAGCAGCCCAAATCAACACCCGGGTAATTAGAGGGTAGTAACGGACAATCCCAGCTCAGCCATAAATGGGCGCGGCCGCCTTTTCATTTCTTTGCATGCTTCTGGATAGGCAATGTTGATCTCACTTTCGGAGTTTATGGACGACTTTAAGCTTCTTGGGAAGACAATTTTTAGTGGCAAGTATAAACAACTGTTGCTTTTTTGGCCAGTCCACTCAGGAAGTGAGTTTGAATACCAGGTTGTAATCATGACTCACATGGGTTGCCCAACAAACCCAGCATTTGTATCGGAAACTCCTGGAAATCGAACCTTTGTGACTCAAATGACGAAGGCTTCCCCAAAAGTGTATAGGAAAATTAGGGTTCGCCCCCTGGTTTGTGTTGGAAATCCGTGAGTTCGCTTCTGTCCCTCAATGGGCCAGTGACGACTTGTATTTTTTGCGGGCCGCTCGCTGCGCAAGTAGGTTGCAACCATGGCTAGGCGTGGGACAACACCAATCACGTCTCAAAATAGGGAACCTCCGGATTGAACAAAAAGTCGATACCCTACAAAACGACACCCCACATAGTGGAGAAAATGCAATGGCTACAACCTACGTGGGTTGCACATCCAAGAATGCTCCCCAGCTTGACGGACCCATATATCAAGCAAAAAAGGTATATTCTCAGCGACGAATTGACCCAAACCCTCCTTTAATTGGAAGAGATGCACCCCCTAACTTTGGACACCCTTTTTGCCAATGCTCCCTGGAAACCCGGTGGGAAAAAATGCCTCAAAAGGTTCGAGGGCCTCAATCCTAGGATTGGCCAAACCCCGAAGCTGTTTGATTGGCCAAGACCCCGCTGTTGCTGTCCTTTTTTTCGGGGGGGAGGCGCACCACAAACACAAATATATCTTTCCCGCGTTTCCCCAAAGAAAGAGTGTCAAAATGCAAAATTGAGATCTCGTCTGTGGGCAACCACGGTTGAAGCCTACTTGCAATCCAGAGGCTTCCGGGTACCTTTTTCTAGTAGGTGACCAGGGGATTCCCCTGTAGTGTCCAAGTTGTGAATTTTCCTGGTTACCTACCACAAGGGGCTAAATGCCTCCTTCCTTGCTTCTTCCAAAGTGATGACAAAGTTTGGCCTTGCACTACCTTACCCGAAAACCAACAAAAGTCCCTGAGCCCCTTCCACACCAGAATTGGCGATGGTGAGTTTTTACAGCCCAGGACAAGTTTGGGAACAACGCGTCAAGCAGCTGCTTTCACCACAAGGACGCCACCGGGGGGGGGAGGGGCCGGGTGCTGGGCATCTCCCAGCGACTCGAGCCTCGCCTGCAGGACTTGGTCGCAGAGTTCGAGGCGGAGGCGTCGATGGGCTCCAGCGGCTCCAGGCGGGGTGGCCGGGGGCGCGTCCTTTGCCACTCGAGCGCGTGTCATTTCTCGACATGTTGCAAACCACCTCGGGGTACATGAGTAAGCCAGACCACTAAAACCCACCTTGGAGCAATTACAATAGTAAACTGGACCGTGAAACCATGGTAAACTGGCATTCTCTCAGGAAGTTCGGAGGGGGTGCCAACTCTCGGCCTCACAATTGGTGGTTTGGATTGGTGGGACTTGGCACCCCTGGTTCTTGGCGAAGGTAATTACCCCTCCTAACCACCAAACCAGCAATCCAAACCACCAATTAGAGGAAAGCTTAAACTCATTGTTGCAAGCACGGCAGCCATTTTCAACCACAAAGCCAGGGCAAAACAAATCACGTCCCTGTACTTGCAATATGGCGAACGGGGCATCCACCGTTGGCATTTTGACCTTGGGCATGTCGCCATGACAACTAAAAAGCACTCAAGATCTGATTGCCTCGCTATCGGCCAAGTCTAAAGCCCGGTTTGCAACAACCATCTCCCCGCCCACTGGTTGCAAGGCGTGGGAGAGTCTGGACTGACTTGCCTCCTCCGCCCGAACGAGCAAAGCGTCGATCACCTTTTCTGGGTATGACACCATCTGAGTGAACAAAATGCAAAACCCTCCTGCAGGAAAAAATGGAAACAAGCGTGAACCTCTCTCTCCACACACACACACACACCCACAGGCACAAACGCCAACGTTTGGGAGAAAACAACGCATGCAAAGAAAACGTGGGATCACGGGCCTCCCATGGAACACAGCAAGCAAGCCACAACCGAACAAACATGTCTATACAAAACTGGAAAGCCGCCCAATCACAGAAACGCGAAGAAATCTGAGCCACGGGCCAACATGATCCCACAGGGACATGAACTCGTGTCCCATGTCACCACCAAACGGACCCCAAACTACTGGCACCAAGCCGGTGGGAAACAAAGACACTCCAGGCGACTCCATGGAAAGTGGCGCCTGTTGTGTCCGGTTACTTAGCGCAGCGTCTCACTTCCTGGGTTGGCCAAAAAGATCTGAACTTTCTGCTTACCAGAATAATGGTCCAAACCAAAAATGCGTCAAGTCCAGAAACTCATTGAATAAGTACAATGAGCAACACGTGATTACCGTTGACCCCCTGCAAAAAGTTTAACTTTGGGTGTTTTAGTGGAAAACACCTTTGTTTTCCAAAAAGTTAAAGTCTAAAGATCCAACCCAATAGCAGGCAAGAAAAGACCGCACAAATGCAAATACCTCAAGATCACTAACTTTTGGGCTATCTGGTACCCAGTCCTGCCGAAATTTTGAAGGAGGCATTCTCCTTTGAACTGGCCCAAGAAGTGATGTGTAAACAAACCCAAAGGGACATGTGGGAAACCCTTAAAAGGGCTCCTGAAATAACAGCTATGCCTCTGGAGGTAGGTTTGGCCCAACTCACTGAGGGCACATGTTCTTGGCTCACTGACTGGCTGGTGCATGGCCACCCCCCTTTTTTACTCGTGTCCCGTCCGTTGCTTTGTAGTAAAATAATCAATGTTGGACTTGGATAAATCTGAAGGATCGCACTAATCCGGGGTGGTCCCCCTTGTAGTGTTCTTCTATCCATCAACCCCTGCCCATTTGCCAGCCGTCCCGGAGTGCATGTCTTTTTTAGGAGAACCCCCCGCCAAAAAAGAAACTAACAAACAAAAACAGAAGAACGCGTTTGTCCTTGTAGTGCTCCTTGAAAACCAACAAACGAAATAGTACCCTCAAAACATTGACAGGCCCAAATACCAGCCACAGGCACTTTCCCGCCGGCGTCGCGTGAGACTTCCGCCGCGTGCTTCCGCCGTCGCTCCCGCGGCGCCCGCGGGGCGCCAGCACAAGGCCAGAGTCGCCGAGGCCGGAGCGGTACTCCACGTCGAAGCATTCCTGACAGCGAATATCTCGGGATCCCCCCTACCCTACCCCCGGTCAGGGCCATCTTAGTGGAAGGGAGTGTAACCAGACCTGAACAACATACCACCAAGGAAAACGCACCCAAAGAACAAACATCACCAAGGGAAAGTCACCAATGGCCCGAGCTGATGCTTTTGAACCCACCAAGGGGGAAACAAGATCCTCAGAGGGGAGGATTGGGGCCCTAGGCCTTAGGTGGGAACCTCTGACCATCTCTGACCCAAACCGGCAGATTGTTCAAACATTGTTGAGACAGCCTTCTTTGGATTCCCGGAGCAGAAAGCGAGCAACTGCCTGTCGGACTGCAAGGCAGAGCAGGCAAAGCTCAAGCATTGGTTAAAAGATGTGTCGCCCAACCGCCAGGAACAAACACACGTATACAAACTATCACACAGCACGTTTCCTCCAAACACTCAGAACCAGAGGGCAAAAGTTTGGTCAGAAACACATCAAAGCAGGGCGCAAGGGGCCAACTGTTCACCATCGTGGTTCGGCCTTGGTCTTGTTCTTGTCTTCCACCCCATGGGGTGGCGCTGCAATCCCAGAAACTGTGTCTTTAAGAGACTGCAACGCACAACGCCGGTGACTGCTCGGTCGCAGTCCATGCTAGCAACTCACCTGAACCAAAAAGTGGGGTCTCGTTCCCACGGCATGGACTTGGACCCGACAAAAACTGCCACCCGCGATGCAAGCCGCATAGACCTTTGCCACGATCTGGCTCAGCTGTGCGCTCGCGCCATCCTGAGGGCGGTTCGGCCAAAGAAACAAACAACGTGGGTCCTGATCTGCCTTGCTGGGGGGGGAGGGGAGCAGCAGGGGTGACTTTGCAACTTGTGACAGAACATTCGCTTTCTAATCAGAGGTTTGCATTGGTAAGCCAACTTCCCGAGTTGATTGGCGTTGCCCCAAATGTCTATATAGATTTTTCTGTGGTGCTGCACAAAATGGTATTCCGAAGAAAACGCTTAATCCCCAATTGGTTTGGTGGCTTCTTAGAAGTTAGGGAGTGTTTCCAGTTCTCTAGAACCAGGGGTTCAAATCCTAAAGCCACCAATCCAAACCACCAACTAAGGGCAAGGAGAAACATGAGTAAGGTCAGACTCGGGGACATTTGCAAAAACAACATCAAGCCACAAAAAGACAATGTACAGGTGAGCTTTGCCCGCGAGTGAGCCATGAAATGGGTTGCCCTTTCTCCGATGTGGCACTAACTTTGTCACTCAGCGTTCACTTGCTATCACAAACAGTCGCAACCTAAGCCCTAGTTCTGACACCATGAAGCGGGTTGCTGAAAGGATGCATCCGAAAACCACCTGCTTTACGTGGCGCTCCTCTACATCAGCCGGCAACGGTGATCTTTTGGACAGGCCAAATGCATCTTGGGCCGCATCCGCACACAACAACTCATATTTCCTGACTCTCTTCCATATTTCGCCCACCCCAAACTCTAAAAACTCCTTTTTTTTGGCCGGCCTATTTTTGTTGGCCGTGAACAAGATCCACCCAACCAGCTCCCAGCTCCCAGCCAGCCGGCCAAACCACTTGCCCACCAGATCCGAGCACAAGCCGGAGCCGGCCTCCACGAGGTGTGGGTTCTGCGCCAGGTACTGCCCCAGCAAACTCCCGCTGTTCACCACGTGCTGCGGCACCCCCCAGCGCAGCAACACCTCCGAGGCCTTCTCCGGGCCCTGAGCAAAGAGCGGGAGCCCGAGGGCTCAGAGAGACGGACGGCCAATGTCCAGTTCAAGATCCTTCTGTGGGTTGGTGGTCTTTGGTGGTTTTGTTTGCTGTTTGCTGTTTGTTGTCTTTTTCCCCCTTTTTGGTTGCGCCGTTATTTGGTGGCTGCACGAGTTCTAATTAGGTTCCCACTTGGCGACGCCATCTTCCTGGAGCCTCAAGGGCAACCCCGCTCCGAATTGGGGAGAAGTAAGGGTTGCATAACCTCCGAACACAAGAACTATTTGGGTAATGGGACCGTTGGTGGGCGTCATTTTGTTGGAGATTCACGTCAACCAAGCACTTTTGAGGCGACGTCGTTCTTTCAACACAAAACAGGTACAAGGGGCGTTTCTTTACCCAAATGTTATGGATTCCAGTTCCCTGATTGAAAGCTTGGTTGTTGTGGCTTGATGTTTTTTTGCCCAATTGGGTGCATTCCCCCCTTCTCTTTCGTCGGTTGCTCTGTCCCGCCTTTCGCCTTCCATGCTTTGCCCCTGCGTTTCTCAAAACTGGGGCCCCATCGATTGGTCGTCGCTTGGTGTCCCTTTCAATCCAAAAACGGGGTCGCCTAAATTCGAGACGCCGCTTCCTTGGTTTGGGAACCAAAACTCAGCCGCAAACCTGGTGACCCACGAAAAAGGAAGGAAGGTAAAGCAACTGATAACTCCAAAGCAGTACTTCGGACACCCTCTCTGGGAGTCCCAGTTCGTGCAACCAAAAGATATGGCCGTTGAGAAGTACATTTCAACCAAGAGCAAGGTAGGTGAGGGGTCCAAATCCCAAAACCACTAGGTGAGGATGTCACCCAAGCAACCTGTTGTCCCACCTACAACCCTAAGCCATAAAACCTGCCAACCAAAAGCGCTCAAGTCCAACTTCCGAAGTGGATTTGCCCAAAATCAAAAATTGTCTGCTTGCCGCTGCAAACTGAATTCTGGGACCTTTGCTAAAAGCGGGCGAAAAAGGGCAACCTGTTCAAAGGTTTAAGGGTCGAACTGAGAAACTCCTCCCCCAGTCCTGAAACTCAAGAAGGTAGAAGCACATCCCCGGGTGTTTTTTGAGAAGTTTCGCGCACCAGCGCCTGGAGCAGCGTGCGCCGGAGCTGGCGCGTGGAACTCCCCCACCAGCGGACCACTGACACCTGCGGAAAGGCCCTGGGGCGGGACGGGGTCCTATGCCAATGGACCTTATCAACTTAGTTGGCAGGACCTGGAAAACGAATGAACCAAAAATGGGAAAACCACAGGTCAAAAGGAGGTCTTGGGACCTTGACTCGAAACGGACCAAAAAGGGAAGGTCTTTGGGCTCAACAACTGACCAAGGCCTTCGTAGCAGTTCCAAGGCCCAAGACACTAAGGGCATCCCCGAGGCTTGGGGGAAATCGAGCGGAGGTCTTGCCCGCGGATCTCAAAATCCATGAGAAAAGGCACACCCTCAAGCAACCCGAAAGCCACTGCTATCAGATTATCACTAAGATCCCATACACCAACCTGGAACAACTGAATCAGAGCCTTTAGGCAGCCCTGGGTCCACGTGCTGGTGATGCCGTGAGATCACCCAACCCAAGGCGTTGCTTGCCCTAGCAAAATCCGCCCCAAAACAGCTGACAAGCCCCGTCTATGTTCCAAACAAGTAGCCATTAATCCACTTTGTGGGCATAGATCCCCTTGAAAATGCCGGGCTGGTGCATTGCCCGATTGCTCAGTGACGCTGGCAGAAAAAGACAAAGGACTGGACTGCACACCTTTGGTTCATCAGTCATTGGGACAAAGCCACCAGCATCTTGGGTACGCCGAAACCAAATTCGGATTCAATGCAATATTTTGCCCAATACCGTAGAATCACAAGTAGCACAAGGGACTCAGAGTCTGCCCGAATTCGGACAAATTTTCAGACAATTCTCGGACAATATTGCCAGCTGAGTCTGTCTCAACCAAGACACGGGAAACCCTTGTTGGATGGCTTTAAATTTAAGGGACGCCAAAAGGAAACAACCGACCTGAACTGAGCTGTCCTCAGATCCCTTGCTAATAGTTCAACTTCTTGTGGGTTAAATGGACCCCCGATCGCCCGAAAACAACTAAGTTGAACCGGATGGCTGGGAACCGCCTACCTGAAGGGGTCCCATACTGTTGCGAAACACCCGGCCATGTCGCCTCGAGTCCGGCGACGGCGCAGGTTTCTTCAAATGACAGCGCGCATTCCCGCGGGCGCCGGCGGAAACCCCACTTGGGGGTTCCGCGCGGCGGTGAACGCGGCCCATGCATGCGGAGGCGAAGCGGGGAGGAACAAGCGAGATGAGCTGCAGGTGGTTCCTGGTAGGGGAAGAACGTGGTGGAAGATAATGAGAGGTAAAGAGAGACAACATATGCGTAAGTGCTTGCCCCACAACTCTTTTGCCAGTCTACCAGTCGGCAAGGTTTAACAACGTCATTCACAAAAAGATCAGCAAGGCTACGAAGAATTCCTTCCCGTGTGTGGCCAACCTTGGAAAAACCTCCATAGCCGTGCTGAGGCTTCATGAGGCCTTTCACTGCAAATCACGGTCGTGTTTATGCTTGTTGCGAAAACATGAGCAAAACCGACATGAACAGCATATAACACCAATAATTAAACATCTAAGCTTGCACGTGTATGCGCATCAAGATGTAGCTGAAGGGTGGCTATGCTGATGTATCCTAGCTTATCCATGCTGATTCTTCGCATGCGACCAGTGAAGCATATGATTAACCAACTTTGCCTCAAGCGAAGAAGAGCACAGCATTGACACATCCTTGAATTGGTCGCGGCAGCAGGCGGTTAACTTGGCGCCATTCAAACAGCCTGCGTTGGAGCTTGGTCTGTGGCCCAGAATCCTCATGTCAACATCGGATCAACCTGAAAACTGTTGCCAACCACGGGGTTGGTTCCCTCATTTTAGCAAGGAATTCTAGATTTGAGGACTTTGGCATGGTGATTCGTCCGAAGCTGATATTTCTGAATCTCACTGCAAAAGCCACGGCCAGGTCTTTCGCAATACGATGCACGCCTGCCGCCTGGACCCCCAAAAAGGCACTGAAACCAAGCAGTGGGAGGTTCCCCACTGAGCCAACCTGAACGGGTACCTTCAAGAACCACACGCACCCATCCAGTCACTTGGCATCATGTCTAGCTGGAAGTAAACCCCTGGCCCCAGATCAATGAAGCCGGATTGGACGAAACCCTGCGCACCATTCCCTGAAAGAAACAACACAATCTTTCATGGCTTGGCTTCCTACTTGCGGCATTCCGCCCTGCAAATCCTGCCTCAGCACATGGCTTGCCCAAAAGCAAGAGGACCCAGCATGGCTTGTCACCTTTACTCATCTGGCTGTAGAAACAAGTTCCAAGTCCACGTCCTGAACTCAAGGGTAACCAGCAAATCTGCTGGCATACCATGGATGGTTGCGAAATCTGTTCGCACCAATTTGATACTATGGTTGAAACCATTGTTTGTTGGTATTTACGTTGGGGAACCAAGTCACTCCGTTGGGTTTCTGAACGGTGGTGCGAGAAGCGGATTTCGCAACCAGCCACAGTAGGTTCCTATATTCCCAGAGCCTGAAACACTGGATCCCCGAGAGCCCCGAAGCTTCCCCACTTGCAAGTGAGCCAAGTCTGATCAAGGAATCATACACCCGCCTTCCATGATGCCCCTGTCCCAGGCTTATCCTCTGCAAGAATCAGGGAGCTTACAAGGGCTTCAGACCTGGCTTCAAGCCCTTTGCGGCCTGAACCACCCTCCCCCGTTTTGGGGACTCTTAGAGGGCTTCGTCTCTTTCTTTCGGTTCGGCCCCTTCGTTCCTAAAAACATGCAATCACCTCCAGCTTCCAGCTGTCTTTTTCCATGGGGAAGGTGTGAAACGCAAACCGAAACTGGCCCCCGGCCGCAAAATGATCCCCTCAGTTCGACCCAAACCTCCGACTAATCGCGCACCTCAGGCCCCAAATGGTGGGCAGACTTTTGCCCGCTCCCACCAGGATCACCTCGGGGATCAAAACTCAGGAGATGTACTTACAAAAGGGTGAAAATACTGCAAGGGCCTAATTACACACCTGCTACTCCGATCATGCACAACATGCATCTAAAGGTTAAGAACCCCGCGAGCCCAGGCCTTCAGAGTAGATGGCACAAGTCCATAATTTGGGTAATGAAGGGGAATGACCAATGACATAAACTTGGACCATCTACTTCCACTCAACCGCAGTTGGATGTTCAACCCAGTTATGTTCGTTTTGATCATGGTCATAAGCGGATTAACCCCAGTTCTAGCCATTCTTAAGAGTGGCCTCCACTCAGCCCCGGTTCGCCCCCTGCTTCTGTAAAATCTGAGCCTGATAAAAAGCTTCATTAAGAGGTGTGTGATGGTGGTTTGGGGTTCAACCCCCAAGTTCAAACAAGAAACGCTCTAATCCCACTAGTCAGAACCAAAGTTGAAGCGCAAAAGCCTAAGAAGGGCAAGATGACAAACTGGCAGCACAAACCGATCCCACTAGTCCAAACCAAAGGTAGGAGTGACCTGAAAGGAATGCCAAAGTTCACAGCGAAAAATTACCGCGCACCCCGGCATCGGGTACGCACTTCTTGCCTCTGTTGGGTCTACATTGGCCTGGTCCTGATTTCCCCGGCCAGTTGCTCCTACAAGTCAAGATGGCTTGCCCCAAGAAAAGTGGTCCTCAAAAAGGGATCTGCACGGGGTAAAAGGCAATGCCCAAAAAATCACCGTAAGGGAAACCTGGCCATTCGGTAACCCAAGCCCCCCGTGGGAATCCCCTGAAACGAACTAAAACCCGTCAAAATCCGGGGACTCGCCAAAACAGCGATCTTCTTTTGGCTCCCCTTCAACCCTCAACAGGGTAACTATTAAAAACACAAGTCCCAGCCAGCCCCGAAAGAGTTGGCGTCAAAAACACACCCAAGCGGGGCAACCAATTCAAATCCCTACCCAAAAAATGAAGCACCACTGCAAAGAGAATCAAATCCTTTCAAAAAGGAACAAGGCAAGGATCTTGCGGATTGCCGTTGAACAGCCCGAAAAGTGGCCATGGGCCAAAAACGAGGGGCACCTTCTTGGGGCACTTGACTTTGAAGGGAAACTTCCAAAGAAACAAAAGGGGGACCAAAAGATCGTCACCACTGGAGGTCTGGGTGAATTACTTGTCTGTACCTTCCTCATTCTCTTGAAAATCCCTCTTCAACAAATAGGCCAACCCCGTGGGAAAATGGGGTGGTGTTCAAAATATCCCCAGCATGCTAGCTCGTGCGTCGGTTCATGCCCCCGCACGAAGAAAACTAAACAGCATTGCAGTCAGCCCTCTCGATCTTTCACAGGCAAAGGTCAAAACAGGTGTTCAGTGGCGTGTCGGGACAAAATCTACCTGTCCCCTTCCAATCTGACTGAAGGCAGCATGGGTATATTGGATTGTCTCAAAATTGGAATCGGAGCCCCCAACATCGTCCTTGTTGCTTCGAAGCCCTTTCAATCCCGGCCACGGTGCCACACCCGACCCATATAGCAACCCCTGGCCTGAACTCCTTGGATCATTGGCTAACTACCCACTTGTGGCCATGCGTGGACAACCGGCCCCTCTTCGGCGCTTTGGGATCGAGGAGCGGGGCCGGTAATGTCCAGGACCTCATAGTAGACCTTCGTCGGCGTCGGCCACTGGATGGCTTGAAGCAGATTGCAAACCTCCCACAAGGAGCTTTAGGGCCGTTTCAACCATACAAATCAGCAGTTGACCGTATTTATTTTATCGAGATAGTGTTCAATACTAAGTTGCTGTATCGCAAGCATATCGGACATTCAAAGCAACACATATCAATGGGATCGAGTGGTATCGCAAAGCTTGCAGTACCGAATCGCATTGTCATCGAAACAGCCCTGTTTACTGAGATACCCTCCCAAAAATAAACATAGAACCTGCACAGGGGGCCTGAACGACCATGTTCCTCTAAACTGGAAACCCAGCTGCAGGTTTGTCGATCTCTTGTTGGGAGGGCAAGTTGGGGGACCAACCTGTGTATGTTGCAATTGTTTGACTGGGCTTGGCTCAGTCAACCAAATGAAAGTTGCGAAGGTAGAAATTGTCTCATCACCAAAAGGGGGACCACCCCTGCTTAGCACGGTCGCCCAGTTTAATCCGAGGTTAACATTACATTCCTTGGACCCCCGTCCGTGGCCACAGGCAGTGTCCAAGAATCATTGGACTATCTTTCAAATGCTTTGTGAGGAAAGCCGATACTACAGTCATATTGTGGATGAACGAAATCCATTTCGCACCACCTAAGAAAGACTGAAATGATGGCTCCCCTGTAAATACCAACGAACAATAGTTTCCCATGGCCTGATTTCGCAACCATCCAGAGTGTTGTCCTTGCCATCCCGCCCCCCCCCCCCCCCCGAAAAAAAAATGAAAGAAAAAGGGACACCACTGAACACCAGCAGAGTGGTATGCCGACCGGGGATCTAAGGCAGCGACGCCCGGGAGAATCCTCACCTGAATCCGGAAATCCGCAGATAAACGAAAACCATGTCTTTCCGAACCTTGGCATGGAAAGAAAAAACCAAGCTTTTTGCAGCACCCACTCAAAATGAGCAGAACCAACAAACCTGAAAACCAAAGGACCTGCCAACAACAGTGAAGATTTCTTAGACGAATTGGACCCTACGGCCATTGGATTTTGCCGGATTGAAATGAAGTCCCTTGCTTGTTGGACGGAAGAGACCGTCGAAAGCAGCGAGCTTGGCTGAACATAGCCCAAGGCCAGCTAAGGTCCGCCAGCTGCCAGGTCCCATGAGGTCTAATCAGATGCCACATCAGATGCCGAAGACGCTGAGCCGGCAATAAGCTTCCCCAAGTTGGTGAGTTGAGGTTATCCATTTCGCCGGATGCCCCTGCAAGGCGTCTCTCGTCCGTCCGCAGAGTGGTGCTTTTGCCAGCTCAGTCAGGACTGGTCCTACTTCCCAGCTAGTGACCCGAAAGGAATAAAGGTACTATTTCTGTTTGCTGCTGACAAACGGTTAGTGGTTCGCTAGCTTTTTGTTAGAGGATCCACAAGGCAAAAAGGGAAGACCGGTGCCACTGGACAACTGCACGTCGAGGTCATGTTCACAACCACCCCTTGAGGGGAGAAACTGCAAGCGGCGGCCAGGCAATCCGCTCGATTCCGCTCGCGATTTTTTTTGTGGATCGCGTCTTCCGGCCTGGGCGAACTGCAGGAAAACCAACTCTGGGCTATCTGCGGCCCAGGTGGCCAAGCCGATTTTTCGGAATTCCGATTGGGAAAACGTCTCAGGCGCCTTCGATGAACATCACGTAGTACTTCCTGGGCCCGGCGGGGGGGGCGGGGGGGTAGACAAACCCCTAGGGGTGGATGACCATCCAACCAACAAGGTAGAGAGACCTAAGAGAAGATCTGTTGACCATGGCCCATACATCCGCATTGTTTACAGTATAAGTCTAATCACCTGATTTAGGTTAGGGAATTTGTAAGGCTCCGTAAGGAACAGGGAACCCTAAAAAAACCTATATACAATTCACAACTGCCCACCCTGTGGTAACGTACCCCCCTCCCTTGGGAATTCATACGTAGATCCCAAGGCAAGCGACCTTCATCAGCCTAACATGACTTGTGTTCAACCGCCTTCTCAAGCGGATGCTGCGCAGCACCAACTGCTTTTGTTGGACAAACCCAACTTCATGACCCTGCAATTCGGCAAGGGATGCGCTTCAGCCGCATGTTCCTCGGAGAAAACAAACACAAGCAAAAAGAGAGACAGAGAGAGAGAGAGAGAAAGAAAGAGAGAGAGAGAGAGAGAGAAAGAGAGAGAGAGAGAGAGAGAGAGAGGGAGGGAGGGAGGGACATGGGCCTGGCCCCATCACGAAATGTCACATAGTCCAATCACTCGGCAGAATTTCAGCTTCCCTCCAAAAGACGGTTTGCAGCCCGTTATTTTTTTGTGGTTAAGGAGGGGTTTTCCATTTACCCTCTACAAGACCCAAGATTTCAAATCCCCAAAGCACAAATCCAAGCCACCTAGTAAGAGGAACTTGATGATTGGCAGGAAGCTCAAGACAAATCAGGTTTCAAACAGTCCCCCCCGGCCGAAAAACAAGAACAAGGAAAACAAACGTAACAAAAACACCAATTTTGCAACAACCTCTCCCAACCTCTCCGAGCTCAAAACGTAACCCCAAGAACCCGAGCGCTCAAAACGGTTGCTAAGACTCCGTGCCTCCACCACGATGACATCCAAACTCTGGTCCCCTTTGCACCAGACTTCCCCTTCCAGAGCTCTCAGGGTCTGTTTGAAGAGGTCGCTTTGGTTCGGGATCACCTCGCTCAGATCCGATCCGTCGAAACAGCTCACTGGGCGACCAGCTGCTCAAAACCCACTTGTGGTGATGAGAGACCAAAGGATTTTCATATCTGGCGGAAGACCACAACTTGGATTTCTGCCGCATGCAACACCTCTTCGAGTGTATACCTTGATGTGGGGAGGCGGGCACGAAGAATCACTGCAATTGAACCTCAAAAGCCAAGGCAAACGGAAACACAAGCCCCAACGCCCTTCAAAGGTGTGCAGACCTTTGGAGGAAACTGGCCCCCGAAAAACCAGGCTTTGTTCATACCCCGTTGCCCGCAAGGCGCAAACAAACAAACCTGGCCACAGCAGCGGTAAGGGCCCAGGAAACTAACGCCCAGTTGCCAAAAAAAATGCCCCACTTCTGAACAAGTTCCAAAAGAGTCCCAACATGTTTGCTCAAAAAGTGAGAGTCCAGGAACTCAGGAAGTGAGTTGCAAGATATTGAAAGGGTAATGGACCGACCCAACTTGGTGCAGAATCCGAATCAAAGCTGAAGGCCCAAGCCATGACATCCGAAGGGACTTAATGAAAGCTGCGCGCACGTCAGCACACATACCCAAAAAACCCGGCCCCGTTTGATGGACCAAATCCGCACCCAAGAAACCCTGCGCAACCATGTTGGTATTTACGAATCGAATCATTCGGCTGGGCTTCTAAAGGGTGATGCGTTTCATGGATTTCGTCCATTCGTATGGGCGAGTGGATGCTCATGGCCCTCACTGCACTGAGCCTCTCACTTGGTTGGCGCGATCCATGGGCAAGGAGATCTGCAAGAGCAGGGACGCCTGCCGCGGAGGGTACGCCAAGCGCTCCAGCAGCTGGCAGATCCTGAGACAAACGAGCCGCAGGTTTCTCTGAGACCAAGGGAGGTCCATTCAGGGTTCCACGTGTTGACTACCCCAATGCAGACTTAAACCCAGGGGTTCCCATTTTGGGGACTTGGTGCAAGCCAATGTGGCCAAATATGGACGGGTAAGGCTCTATGTCAGCCGTGCTGACTCGAGCCCTCCCTTTGAGTAGTGCCTATTCCTTGTGGCCATATTGCTAAGGTTGACCCCGAATTAAAAACCCCATGGCTGATTAACGGTGTCCCCTTCTTAGTGGGGATTCGCGTTGCTGTGAGCGTTTAGGGCCAGGGATGGGCTAAGTCGCTCGTATTCCCCCCCTCCTGTTCGATGAGCTCGCTTTCTTTTCCAAGCAAAAATTAGAGAGTACCATCAGTGAGCTTCCCTCAAAAAAGGTGGGATTGGAGCCCGGTTTGGGGGTGTTCTGGAAGCGGGAAACCCCAGTTCCCCTCTGCAAGAGCCAGGGTTCCATCCCCAAACCGCTCAACAACTAGGCTAACCGACGAGGTAACATCACACAAGACAGCCGCCATCCAACGAAACATCGTAAAAAGGGGCGGTTGCAATCATGTAGGGATGCTTCCAACCAAGCTTCGCCCAACTCTGGTTCATCTCTGGTCCACGTTCCGTCTACCCTAAAATACTTGGGTTTTGTTTGGTTTTGTTGGAGAGGCCTAGGCTAACAAGAAGGAACACCATGGAACAGCTATATAACGCACAAAATGCGGAAAACAAAGCCAAGCCACAGCTTGGTAGGGAACCTGCCAAACATTTGTTTTACCCCTCCTCTCCTGTGCCCGGTATGTACTCGTAGTTATTTCTTTGTAAGTAGTAGTCCTCCGGTTTCTTTCCCCTCATCCGCTTGTTTGAGGGGAAGCCCCCAAAAACACCATTGACTGGTGGAAGGTTGCCGATCTTCGGGAAGCCGAGCCACCAAACTCGCAAACTTGGGCTGGGTAAAATTGCTGGGGTCTTCCCGGCATCCAACGAGCCGCAGCTTGGTGATGTTCATCTTCCCCGCTTTCAGCTGCTGCGCCGTGCGCGTCTTCGGCAGGAGCTCCGGCAAACCCTGCAGCCTTGAGAGAAGCCGACCCGACCGACGGAAGGCCGACGGTGAAGGAGGCTACCTGGGGGTGGTTTCTCTAAGCCCTTCCCAGCTCAGAGGCTTAAGGCCTTAGACATGCATCCCACATAAAGGGGACCCCACAAGCGCCCCTGATCCGCTTGAATCTGACAGTTCATAGTTCAGATTATTGTTTCAGATTTTGCCAACCTCAAGACGTAACATATCGGAGAAGACCAAAGCTATTTCCACCGGCCAGGCAGCAATTGTGCCACTTCACCACCCTTGCTGAGCAACGTCTTCAGCTCGGGACCTGCGACGATGGCTTGCAAATTCGTTTTTGGCGATTGGGCGGCAACAGCGTTGGCTTAAATGCCACAAGTGCCCCTGAGGCACAATCAAAACTGAAGCTAAATCCAGGGTCTGGAAAAATGCTAACCCCCTTTTTGCTTCTCTTTGTGTAATTTGAACCTGCGGGCTATTTAGCACTCAGGAAGCCTAGCCGGGAAATCTCTAGCTTGCACTGCCCCCGACTAACCTTCAATTACGTTGTTGGTTTTGGTTGTGGCTCGAAGTCGACTTGCAAAGGACATGGACTTCGGAAACCTTGACCAAAAAGTGGCTCCCCCTGGAAATCCAAAGGTCAAAGGGTCGATTCGGCTTGGGCAAATTGAACTCAGTCACGGCAACTTCCAACTTCCAACTTCCGCGCTCCGGGCAACTCGGGAAATGTGCAGGGCCTAGAGGCCAGTATGTGAGTACCGGGACTGAGGGCAACCAAACTCACAGTAGTGCTCACCCGGGCCGGGGGCCTTCTCCCTCAACGAAAGCTATACACGCCCGCCTTGGCCTTGGCAAAGGCGCAGCAAGGTCTCAACCGCCGACGCCCAGTTCCTGCACAGCTTGCTGAGGCTGGCTCACAGCTGAACTTGCACTGGGGTCATGATTTTGATTGTTTCTAGGGGTTGTCAAAGTCAGAAAATGGGGTTGTTTCCCTTTAACCCATCACTTAGGGGCTGACTTTGATCATGGTAAAAGACTGAGGCCAGTTGCAGTGATTGAAATCGAGTGGAGGGCGGTTGTGCTGGTTGTTATCCCCCCCTGGCAAACAACTCAACGTTTCAGAGGCTGGTAAAGACAACAGTCAGCTTCTGGAAAGTGAAAGATAGCAGGTTACACCAACGAGCAGCGAAGCAAACAGCTATCTAGAAATGGAAACGGGGGGCTTGTCATTCTGGGAAATGGAATGATTGGCACTGGCAAATAATTCGTTCTAAGCAAACTGACCTCAAAAGGACACCTGTGTGAGGAATTCCGACCCCGGAAGAACAAAACTTGCGGGCTAATCATGGGATGTGAACAATCAAAATCATTCAGGGCTTGATTGATCAACCAGGTTCCTATTCCGTCAGGGGTCCCTCAATTACCAGCTAGACCTCCATTAGAGCAATTTCTTTTGCATCTTGGGAGGGTGCTGCTTTTGACCAATCTTGGCGCTTGCGGTGTTTTAGCTTCCTCTGCAGTTGGGGATTTCAAGTCCCGGCCTCTTGGCCCCCCAGGGTTGGCTACTTCAGACCACCCGACCTGAGGACAAGCTTCCCCTGACCCCGCGCGCATCCAGCCTCGGCGGGGTGTAGTGGTAAATCAGCGCCGCGAGGCGTGCCGCGATGGACGCCCGGACCTCCTGACAATCGGAGCGCCGAGGCAATGGAAACTGGGGGGACTTGAGTGAGAGGTGGGGGTTGAAACATGCAAATTCCGGATTTCCGGGTTTTGTGGGGCAGGTTTGCGCTCTGGCGATTCTTTTTGTAGGGTAACCTGTTGAGGGGTGTATTGAAACGAGACTTGGACATTCAGGGAAGAGCATACCTATGGCAAACTAGAATTCCCAAACTGGAAGGGACACCCCTTCGGCAAAAGGACGTCCTTTCTCCCTGCCATGTTCTTTTCAGCCCAGTACAAACTACAGTAACTACCTTTAAGAGTTTGGATTGCAGGGAACTTCTGGAAACAGTAGAATAATTATTTAGCAAAAAATAGCAACACAATTAGCAAATTTAAATTGCACTGGAACTATTTTTTTTTGCAAATGCGTTCGCCAAGCGCTGGCCAAGATTAGCAAAAATTAGCAAAAGTTAGCAAACATTAGGAAACATTAGCAAAAAATAGCAGAAATTAGCAGAAATTAGCAACCCTCTCACAAAATGAGCTTCCAGGGGGCCAAAACCACGAGAGGGTTGCTAAATATTGCTATGTTTTGCAAATGCGTTCGCCAAGCCCTGGTTAAGATTTGCAAAAAATAGCAAACATTAGTAAAAAATAGTAAACAAATTGCTAACATTAGCAACCCTCTCGCAAAATGAGCTTCCAGGCGGCCAAAACTACGAGAGGGTTGCTAAATATTGCATTTTTTTGCAAATGCGTTCGCCAAGCGCTGGCCAAGATTAGCAAAAATTAGCACACATTAGCAACAATTAGCAAAAAATAGCAAGCGAGTTCAGTGAAGGAGGTCCATCATTGTTGCAGGAGCAATGCCATTCAGCATTGACCGTTGCTGCCGTCACTAATTGAAATTGCTAAATGAAAGCCCAGCTCAAAGCTGTTGCAATCTAGAAGTGCAAAATGGAAATCCACCTGACCTCGATTGCAATTCTCCTTTGCAATTCAATTACTATTTGTTGCTAAAATAATTCCCGGAGACCCCTTCAGTGGTTGCCAGTCTCCCAACTCTTGAAACTACCTGACAGTGCTGGCGGTTTCCTGCAAGGGCGGAGTATAGGGCGCCCATCAACAAGAAGAGGGTGTCTGTGTCTGTGGGCGTCATTTCCAGGGTTGCTCTACCAAGGGGAAATCACGTCGGTTCGCTTGGAGCGTCAAAAACTTGGCAAAGGTCCCAAGCCGAAACATGAATGTGTTCAATCACCAATAAATTGCAGTTTCAGGACTAGCCAGCTGCCCTGCTCAGTTGGAAACCAAGAATCCCCCGGCTTGGTAGCCATACTCCGCACCGTCGTCATGTCAGCGGTCAAAATGTCTTCCCAACGTGTTCGTAGGACAAATCATGCGTCCCAGCATTTTGGCCATGCTAAACAACAGCAACATGGGCTACTGATGGCTGATCCAACACAAGGACCCACATTCTGTCTCAAAAAGTAAGCCCCTCAAAAACAAGAAGCCACGCACCCTTTGATCGATTTTCTAACCTTCCAGCTTAGTCATCGCCACGAGAATCAGAGCCAACCTGTTCTAATTCGCACAGCCAAAGGTCCAACCAAAAAGCCGATCGTTCGTGTGCTTCGTGCTTCGGGAATTGGTATGCCAGCCGCAGTCGTTTCCTTAAAGGGGGGGTTCTTTGGTTCACTCCCAAACCCGTGGTTATTCCCCGAGGACAGCAACGAACCTCAAGTCAACACCATCGGTCCCTATCCCGACTCAACCACTGTAGAAACTGTTGTCTCATAATAGGTCCCAAAAATTGGTTGGTTCCTTTTGCTACTTGAGGCTTCCAATAGGGGAACGAGCTTCAAGAGGACAAGGGACAAAACATGTGGCCCCCTGATTTCTGTGGAACACTGCCATGTCCTTGCAACACTACTGGTAGCTCCTTACCTCCCTCTCTACAAAGGCTAGTTTGGAGAGCCCAGCTGCCTGGCTCCCTTCCAACCACTAGCTGGAAAATTAAGTGTGTGTCTCCATGTCCCTCCCAAATTGGCCATTGGATTGTTTGACCAAACCCCACCTTCGCCAAGTTGGTTGCCGTGGCTTTGAATGCGCCTGTTGGGAAAACCAGCTAGCGGGGATACTGGGGAAGCAGGAAGGCACGAGGATTCCCCGTAAAGGAAACCATGTCCAAATATGATGTTCACATCCCTGCTTCTTATGCCTGCTTGTTTGTCTGGAGACTAACTGGAGTTCACCAAACCTGTCCCCGCCAGCGACCAGCAAGAGGACACGGGATTTGTGTTCTTACGAAGTCATGTGGGTTTTGTGGGGCATGTTTCGCAAAGTCATGTGGTTTTGGGTGGGAACCTAGTATATACTTCCCCCTTGTTTCTTTCAAAGGGACCATAGCCATGTAAAGGAAAACCATGTCCAAATATGATGTTCACATCCCTGCTTCTCCTGTATTCCTGCTTGCTTGTCTGGAGACTAACTGGAGTTCACCAAACCTGTCCCCGCCAGCGACCAGCAAGAGGACACGTTTTTTGTTTTTTTTTTTTTTGTTTTTTTTTTTTTTTTTTTACGAAGTCATGTGGGTTTTGTGGGGCATGTTTCGCAAAGTCATGTGGTTTTGGGTGGGAACCTAGTATATACTTCCCCCTTGTTTCTTTCAAAGGGGCCATAGCCATGTAAAGGAAAACCATGTCCAAATATGATGTTCACATCCCTGCTTCTTATGCCTGCTTGTTTGTCTGGAGACTAACTGGAGTTCACCAAACCTGTCCCCGCCAGCGACCAGCAAGAGGACACGGGATTTGTGTTCTTACGAAGTCATGTGGGTTTTGTGGGGCATGTGTCGCAAAGTCATGTGGTTTTGGGTGGGAACCTAGTATATACTTCCCCCTTGTTTCTTTCAAAGGGACCATAGCCATGTAAAGGAAAACCATGTCCAAATATGATGTTCACATCCCTGCTTCTCCTGTATTCTGCTTGCTTGTCTGGAGACTAACTGGAGTTCACCAAACCTGTCCCCGCCAGCGACCAGCAAGAGGACACGTTTTTTTTGTTTTTTTTTTTTTTTTTTTTTTTTTACGAAGTCATGTGGGTTTTGTGGGGCATGTTTCGCAAAGTCATGTGGTTTTGGGTGGGAACCTAGTATATACTTCCCCCTTGTTTCTTTCAAAGGGGCCATAGCCATGTAAAGGAAAACCATGTCCAAATATGATGTTCACATCCCTGCTTCTTATGCCTGCTTGTTTGTCTGGAGACTAACTGGAGTTCACCAAACCTGTCCCCGCCAGCGACCAGCAAGAGGACACGGGATTTGTGTTCTTACGAAGTCATGTGGGTTTTGTGGGGCATGTGTCGCAAAGTCATGTGGTTTTGGGTGGGAACCTAGTATATACTTCCCCCTTGTTTCTTTCAAAGGGACCATAGCCATGTAAAGGAAAACCATGTCCAAATATGATGTTCACATCCCTGCTTCTCCTGTATTCCTGCTTGCTTGTCTGGAGACTAACTGGAGTTCACCAAACCTGTCCCCGCCAGCGACCAGCAAGAGGACACGAAATTTGTTTTTTTATCAAGTCATGTGGGTTTTGTGGGGCATGTTTCGCAAAGTCATGTGGTTTTGGGTGGGAACCTAGTATATACTTCCCCCTTGGTTCTTTCAAAGGGACCATAGCCATGTAAAGGAAAACCATGTCCAAATATGATGTTCACATCCCTGCTTCTCCTGTATTCCTGCTTGCTTGTCTGGAGACTAACTGGAGTTCACCAAACCTGTCCCCGCCAGCGACCAGCAAGAGGACACGTTTTTTTTGTTTTGTTTTTTTTTTTTTTTTTTTTTTTTTTTTTTTTTTTTTACGAAGTCATGTGGGTTTTGTGGGGCATGTTTCGCAAAGTCATGTGGTTTTGGGTGGGAACCTAGTATATACTTCCCCCTTGTTTCTTTCAAAGGGGCCATAGCCATGTAAAGGAAAACCATGTCCAAATATGATGTTCACATCCCTGCTTCTCCTGTATTCCTGCTTGCTTGTCTGGAGACTAACTGGAGTTCACCAAACCTGTCCCCGCCAGCGACCAGCAAGAGGACACGCAATTTGTTTTTTTTTGTTTTTTTACGAAGTCATGTGGGTTTTGTGGGGCATGTTTCGCAAAGTCATGTGGTTTTGGGTGGGAACCTAGTATATACTTCCCCCTTGTTTCTTTCTGTGAATCCCCGACTTTCATGGCTCAAGAAAAAGGAACCGTGCGGTTTAGCACTTGTAGGTTATGAGCCCAACGCTGCTCGGGTAGGCTCCCGCAATGGACGCTGGCATGAGGAGAAGGAGGGCCAGGTCGATGGATGCGGGGGACGAGGGCATCATGGTCGCCGAGCCCAACGGAGAGGTCATCCCCGAGGAGGAGGTGATGGAGGGCGAGGCGAAGAGGGGTGGTCATGGGGGTGCGGTGCCGGTGAACCCGTTTTGGAGCGAGAAGGCAAGGGCGGAGGCGGAGCTGCAGGCACTTCGGCCCAAGGACCTGCCGAGGGTTCCGGAGGGGGAGATGGCAGGAACACACCCGGGAGAACCACATGGACATGATCGCGATCAAGAAGGGTGGCACAAAGCGGAAACAATGAGTAGCAGCAGGTCGGAGTTCTGGAGCGAAGTGAAACGGAGCTTGCAGGAGGAACTGGAAAGGGAGAACTGGCCGAAGGGTGAGACAGAAAGGGGAGGAGGAAGCGGTAGCGATGGCCATCGTGGACATCCTGGAGGGTGGCCTCCTGAAGCTCGACATGGGGATCATCCAGGAGGGCATCGTGGGTGGGGTCGAGAATATGGCGAAGGACATCCTCGAGAGCATCCGGAACGAGGGCAAGCTGAACGCCGTGAACGAGGTGAAGGACATCATTGGGGAGAATATGAAGGCAATCCTCGGGGAGATTATGAAGGGAGGCCCACAGAACATGCTGAAGGGGGTCTTGCGGGTGTTCGCGGAGGTAGAACGGCGAGCGTGGGACCACATCCGGGAGAACGAGAAAGTGGACCCTACGGTCGAGAAGGCAAGGGCGGAGGGCATCGTGGAAGACATCCCATCTATGGAAGAGGGCATGCAACTAGGGGAAGCACGGGGCACTCTCGAGAAAGGAAAGAAGAAGGTCAAACTGAGGCAGGTCGTGATCATCCTGGCGATTCAGTTCCTGCTGGAGGCAAAGGTCCGGAACCCCGAGAAGGTAAAGGACATGGGGCAAAGGACGGGAGAGGACCGCAGCCGAGGGAATTGGAGGTGACGAGGGATGAGGCAAGGGCGGCAACGAGAGCGGGCTTCAGGTCAATGGAGCTCCACATGGTTTGGAACCCGGCAACGAAGACGTGGATTCCAGAAGGAAACCTACCAGCTGGCCTGCAATATGATGAGGAGGAACTCGTGCCGGACTATGACGACGGCATGATTGATATTCAAGCGGCCATGGAGAAGCAACTCATGCTGGCGTGCCGGATGATTCGAGGCATGGAGCAAGAACGGGATCATCTTAAGGGGAAGATGGCGGAGCAGGGCAGGTTGCTGGAGAGGAGGAACAGCACGATCAATCAGCTGTTGGAGCAGGTCCGGGAAACTCAGGGTCAACTAGGGAAGCCCAGGATCAGTTGGCGGACTGGAGATCATGGTGGGGTCGCTGGGAGTGGGATGGAACCCGGTGGAGGAGGCTTGAGGAGGAAGAGGAGGAGATCTTCCAGACACCTGCAGAACCGGGTGGAGGACATGGAAAAGGGGAACGGCGAGATCGGACCAGGTCCCCACATCCACCTCCGCACCCTCCGAGGCCAAGGACGCCAGAACAGCGAAGGACCCCAGGAGGGACGGAAGTCCCGAGGGGGACGCCGCCCCGCTCTGAGAGGGGAAAGGGTGGTCTTCGTCTAGAAGGAGGAGGAGGTAACTCTAGAAGGGAGGAGCCGAGAGAAGGAGAGCTATACACCTGGACCAAGGACTATGAGTCGGGTGGCCTGAAGATGGTACCGGCGCCGATGACCAGAAATGAGTGGGCGCTGACGTGGGAACGGGCAGATGCAATGGTGAGTGAAGCTCCGGCACCGCCTCCGGGATTGGAGGCCAGGGCCGACTTGGACCCGGAGGTGGTGGTGAGCGAGAAGACTGGGGACGTTAAGGGGATCATGGATGTCTGGCCGGAGGATGTGAAGGCAATGTTAGCAGCGGGACAGTTTCGGGAAGAGGCGATCAGAGCTGCGGAGTTGCCAAAGCTGCCGGAATTGGGGGCAAAGGAAGCTGGGCCGCTGGCAGCGGGAGACTGGTTGGCGGAAATCAAGCCGATCATGATGGACCTCAGTACCAGCGCGGCGGTCTGGTGGGAACACATCATGAACCATGCGGAGAGGGCCTATCAGAAATGGCTGGACATGCGGCCGGTGGATCGGCTGAATGTGGCACCGGAGGAACCCGGGTGGTTGGGGAAGTACCCGTTTTCTCGGGTGGAGCAACGTGGAGCTGGGCTTCTGCTCCGGGCGTTGCCTCAGGGACTGAGACAGGAGGTGGTGTCAAGAAGGACGTTGTCAGCGGCAGGAATGGTCTTCAAGGTGCTCACAATGTATCAGCCAGGGGCCTCCTCAACTACTTGGTGGAGCCAAAGGTTAATGGAAACACGGTGCCGGCGGAGGTCTTGGCGGCAGTGTGGCAATGGCGGAGGTGGTACATTCGTACAATGGAGCTGAAGCTGGCGATGCCGGATCCCTCGCTGCTGCTGAGAGCGTTGGATAGCATGACCAACGGGATCGCAAAGGAAGGAAGCCAGGTCCACTTCAGGCTAAGTCTCTTGAGAAACAGCCTGGGGGTGGATGTCACACCAACGCAAGACGGCATCATCCAGCTGGCGGAGTTCATCCAAGCGGAGGTGGAAGCGATGGTGGCCTCAAAGGCGGACGAGAAGGTGGTGAAGGTCAAAAGCATGAAGCCGACAGAGCAGTCTGGGCAGCGCAGGGAGGGAGAGAAGAAGCTCTGCGTGTACTTTGCAGGAGAACGAGGATGCCGGATGGGCCGGAACTGCAACTATAGCCATGACTGGTCGGTGGTGGAGAAGAAAGCAGATCGGTGCTGGATCTGTGGGTCGCTACAGCACCGAAAGGGGGAATGCCCGGTGAAGCATGAGGCGGCCGGCAGGACTGGGTTCAGACAGCAGCAGGCGCAGGGCGAGTCGCAGCAGCAGAACCAGTCGCAGCAGCCAGTCAAACCGAAGGTTGCAGCGGAAAAGGGGGTCGCAGAGGACTCGAAGGAGGCGTCTGGGTCTGGGGGAGCTGGACTGCAAGGTCAAAATGTCCAGGAGCTGCTGACGGAAGCGACAGGGCTGTTGAAGTCGCTGAGCATAGTCAAGGTCATCAGAGTTCGGTCGGTGAAAGTGGAAGAGGAGTTCTATGGCCTGCTGGATGGAGGAGCCACCCATGCTCTTCGTCAAGCCAGAGAAGGGGAACTCAAAGGAAAAGACGTGAAGGAGGTGACAGTGGAGCTGGCGGCGGGCACAGCACGGCTTTGGCAACACAAGAACACAAGGACGCTGCTGTCAGCGGAGAAGGTGGAGCCGATCGTGCCACTGGCGGGACTGGTGGAGATGGGCTACGGCATATCCTGGAACAATAAGGGATGTGTGGTGAAGCACCCGGCAAAGGGGGACATCAAGGTGGAGATGAAGAATGGGTGTCCAATGGTGCCGAGGAAGGAGGCGCCGACGACTCATCGGAGACTTGGAGCAGTTCCACTTGAACAGAGCAAAGATTTGCAGGTTGTCCTCGGCAGAATCAACGATGATGGAAAGGTGGAGGGCGAGATGGCCGGAAGTTCCTGTGGCGGGGTGGGAAATCATGGGAAGTGGTTTGGAGATGGTGGACATGAAGGGCACCTTCAAGCAGGACTTCCACAAGGTTCTTCCGTGGAACCGCAGGGCGAGGAGAAGGGTGGAACAGGCTCGTAGCGTGGTTCTGCACTTGTTCTCAGGAAAGGACCAGAGTTTTTGGCAGGATGCTGGTGAGGTGGTGCTTTGCCTGGATCTGCAGAAGGGCCAGGATGCTCTCAACCCGGCGGTGAAGGCCTATTTGTTCCAGCTCTGCATGGAGGGCAAGGTGACGGGAGTGGTCGGAGGACCGCCGTGCCGGTCGGTGTCGGTGTGCCGATATCAGCGTCCGGGGCCCGAACCGCTTCGGAGCCGTGGCGGAGGAGAGCGCTTCGGGTTGAAGGGGCTAGCTGCGGAGGCACAGATGAAGACCCACCAGGATTCAGCGCTGTGGTTGTTGCCCATGGTGCTGTTTGAGGTGACAAGGAGTGTGAGGGAAGAGAGGGGCTGGACTGCGGGGGGCGTGGATAGTATAGCCTTGAGAGCGACCCTCCGTAAAGCAGCCTATGAAGTGTGGAAGGTGGGGACCGTGGATGTGAAAACCGCGTTTCTCCAAGCACCGAATCGGAGGCAAAGACTGTTGGTGGTAACTCCGCCGAAGGTGTTTGGACAGGCTGGAATTACCAGGCCAGATGAGCGGTGGTTGGTCCTCAAGGCGCTCTACGGCTTGAACACTAGTCCAAAGGACTGGGGATGCCATCGTGACGAGACAATGAAGAAGTTCAGATGGTGGGTGAGCGGGAAGGAGTACAAGATGGCGGCCGTACAAGATGGACTTGCTGGAGGGGAACCTGTGGGCCATCAAGGAGGTAGAAGGGAGAAAGATCGTGGGAAACATCGTGGTGTATGTTGACGACATGCTGGTCGCAGCGGAAGACACGGTCATGAAGGGCTTCATGGATCGGCTTCAGCAGGAATGGAAAACGTCGCCTCCGGAAATGGTCAGTGGAAAGGAGCCGGTCGTCTTCTGCGGAGTGGAGATCTGTGAAAGAGAAGGTGGTTTCTGGTTGGGCCAATCGGCGTACATTCGGGACTTGGTGGAGAGACATCCAGATGTGAAGAATGTGGACGTCTAGCGGCGGATGGATTGACCAAACCGTTGGCGAAGATCCAGTTTGAGAAGTGCAGAGGAGGAATGGGCTTGGAGGTGATAGAGAGGAAGAAGGTCAAGAAGGTGTTTGGGGAGAAGGTCATCGAGAAGGTTGGAGCAGCAGGGTGGCTCGCGGTGGATAAGTTGAAGGCTGTCGTGGGCATGCTGAGTCTGGTGGCGGTGGCAAAGGCCGAAGATGGGGAGGAGCCGGAACTGGAGGGGGTGTCGCTGGAAGTTATCCTGACGGTGATCGCCATCCTGGTGGTAGTGATCTGGGAACTCACCAAGAAGGCGTGTGGTCTGGGAATGAAGAAATTGAAAAGACCGGTTGAAGACCCCGATAAAGAACTGGCAAGACCGCATGAAGAGGCCAAGAGCCCACCGAAAGAGACGGCGGAAGGCGGCTCCGTGAACATCAATGTTGCTAATAGAAAGAAGGGGCAAGTTGTTGGTGTTGACAGAGCTACCGGCAGCTCAAGAGACAAGGACTTGGGGACGGACAGGACAGGGACTGGAACTAGGCCCTGGACGGGTGCACCTTTGCCTAAGCAGGCACCCAAATCCTTGAAGGCGATCCGACCTCAGGCAAAGGCCTCGAGGGACGATCTGGTAGTAGTATGCCATGTGCGAGATGGGGCTGGAGGTCGAGTTCCGGTGCGGGCAACAAGAGCGGTGCTGGGGACGGAGAGGATGGAGTACTACCGCGAGATGGAAAGAAAGTCAGAAGAGCGGTGGGAGTTCCTTCAAGCTCGTGCTCGAGGTGAACCTCTTGGGGGTCTTCAAGGGAGCCTGTGGAGGGCCGATGTGCATTTGCGAGGAGGTCCCATCGAGGTGGTGGAGACGAGGAGCCAGCCGCCTGGGCAGAGCTCGGGTGAAGGAAGGTCTGCAGAGGCAGGCAATGCCATCGAGGAGGAGGAGAGTCAGCCGCGGGGGAGCTCATGCACAGCAAGAGCGGCGGCGGCTGGGAAGGTGGTGCTGGGCGAAGACAAGGAGAACAAGAAGGGCATGGAGATGCCGAAGTGAGGACCGCACGGTCCGGAGGCCGCTAGGCCGTTGTGGGTGCAATAGACACCCAGGGGAGTGTGAATCCCCGACTTTCATGGCTCAAGAAAAAGGAACCGTGCGGTTTAGCACTTGTACTTTCAAAGGGGCCATAGCCACTGCCCCGGTCTCCTGCGCGGTGCGGTCCTCCGAAACTGCGGGGGGCAGTTGACCCAAGAGCAGGTCGCAGAGGCCGTCGGGCGAGGGCTCCGCCTCCAAGAGGCAGCTGGAGGCCTAGCCCAAGTCAGCAGCTGGGTGACCGGGGGGTCGCTTGGTTGCTGCAACGGCCCCCCTGCAAGAAGTGTTTGGTAGAAAACACCTTTCTTTCCCAAAAAGTCAAAGTCTAAAGATCCGCTACCCAATAGAAGTCAAGGGTGTGACGAGACTTTTGGGTCTCGTCAAAACGAAGGAGCCACCCCAGATCGCCACCCACGGAAGGAACACGCGTCGCTTGTTTGCCAACTCAACGATAGAAGAGTAGGGGGAAGAGAAGGAGCATTCGACCTTGGTAGTATATGAGGCGTGTTTTATTGGATGACGCCAAAAGCAAGATAATTCTCCCTGCAAAAACCATGTGCATGCCCGGGCTGTGGGGCTTTGTTGCCCACTGTCACCTGCCCTCGCCTGCCCTCACCGGACCTTCAGAAGGCGATCACCTCAAAACACCATCGACTTTGGAGAACTGAGTTTGGCTTTTCCGGGCCTGGAACAAAAATTGACCAGAGTCCCCAAAGTGCCAGGAAGATGGTTGTAGTTTTCAACCTCTCCCATCAAAACCCGAGGGAAACCCGCAGAAAACTGATGGACACCCGCAGGAAACTGGCAGGAAACTGATGGGGTCCCGGCTCGCCTCCCTGCACCGCAACAGGTGCCGCAAGCCAGAGAAGAGGAAGCCCGAGTGCGCCAGGGACTCCAGGTGGCTCAGGGCCAAGATGGGGTTCGGCACAGGGGGCACCAGGTCCTGAGGGAGAGAAGCCTCGCTGGATCTATCAAAACGTCCTAAAAAGGACATGAGAAAACATAAAATCAAACAGACCTACAAACAAGTAAATACGTAACACATAAACAAGTAAATAAATAAACAAAGAAGTAAACCAGATAGATAATTTACATAACAAGTAACACAAATCAACTAAGTAAAACAAATAAATAATAGTTACAACAATAAATAGTTAACATAACAAGTAACAAAAGAGGGGGTCCAATGTTTATTTGGACGTCTTGTCAGCTCAGGTTTGACAGGGTGACGCGGCTTGTACCGGTGTGGAAAGAGGGTGTATGGGCAAAGGTTCCCAAGCAAACAGAACTAATTGTCAACCCTTGGACGAGATCCCTGGCATGATGAGTGCCCTGCAAATACGAATGAACAACAGTTTCAACCATGGTTTGAAAGTGGTGCAGGCAGGATTTCGTCCACCCACAGTATCACAGAAAGTGATAACCCAAAACCCTAGAAGCGCAACAGGATTTCTCCCAAACGGTTGATCAACTCACCGGGGTTCCGATGAACCTGCCACTTTGGCCCAATCGCAGGGTACGCCCAAAAAGACATATGCTCAACTGTCAAATGAACGCAGCATGGAGGGCACCTCTAAATTTGGGGTCCTCTCTTTAGAGAACCCCCCCCAACAAAAGGCGCGGCCTCTACTTGGTGTCTCCCCCAAAAAATGAAGAAAACAAAACGAAACTGGGGTTCTCTCCCCCCAACAGAAGGGGTGGCATCTCTCTTCGTGCTTCCCGAAAACCAAAAAAAAAACCGCAGAACACGCCCCCAGCTTGGGGCGCTTCGCGGCGACTCCCGACTCCGACTTCGCGGGCTCCGCGGGCTTCGCTCCTGGCGCAGGAAGCCCTCCCCCAGGTTCAGCGCCAGGCGATGGCCGCAGGCCTCCCGCACGCCTCGCGCGCGCTCAAGCGCTCGCGCTCCGGTGCGCGCGCGCGCGCGCGCGTTGCGCGGTGCGCCCATGGCGACCGCGAAGGCGGTCGGAAAAAAATATTGCGGAATGCGTCCCGTGGAGGAGAACGAGGACCGATTTGCTCTTGTTCAGTCGTGAAATCGATTTCCTTTTCGAAGAAAACAAGAGGGGACAGAAAAGAAGACTGACTGACATCGTCTCAAGCAAATGGAAGCTGGTGTGCAAATGTGTCCAAAACCACTACCCCAAAGCGTTGTAGAACAAAACGTGCGATCGGTTCGATCGAGAAATGGAATGAACGCTAACCATCCTAAGGGGACCCTGGGTTGATTCCCACATTCCCTATCATTATCGCACCAGCAAGAAAAGGTGAGATCACCGAGTCCCAGGAAAAACCCCTCAGAGGTGATCAACTGGGCTCTCAAACCCAGGGTTTTAAACGCCTCCCTGTTGCTTGCCAAAGCGGATTGGATTTGGTGGGGTGTTGATGAAATATCGGGAAATCCCTACGCACAGTAGGAAAACAGAGTCCGTGTTGGTTAACAAGCAAAGTTGTTCCCCTGACCAAACCGTGACCCACACCTGGGTACCCAGAAAATAACATGTTCCGACTCTGTTCCATATTTGGTCTATTTGCTCTAAGCTCACTTGCCAAGAAAATTTGGAGACCTCCACCCACCGGGTCGTCCGACAGAGGCGCTCTGCAGGTGCAAGCGCGAGGCCCAGCTGAAGCGGCAGCAACTGGGCGCCGGCAACAGGTCCACCGCCCCCAGCAGCCAAGCCTCACTCAGAGCCGGGGGGGGGGGGTGGTTGGTTCGCCCACCTCCCGAAAAACGAGGTGTAAAGGTCATGATTGACCTATGGGTTTAATGGCCAGCACCCCCAACCGCTGCTTTTTTGCCATACTTGGGATTGTGGACATGGGGAGAAGCAGTTGTTGGGGGTGCTGGGGAAAGCCAAATTCGTTTGATGCTCTCCTTTTGGGCGATTCGGTTTTTGAGATCAGACCGCCTTGTTTTGGGTGGGTTGGCCATTCCTAGAAGGATTCGCCAAACAACAAAGGGATTTAGATACTTAGAGATATTTACAGAGTGCCACTGAACAACTGGGTTTCTGGGGTCAACCCCCATCCATTGAGTCAAGGGTCTATTGAGACCCTTGTAGGCAACCGCAATTTTGAATGGAAGCAACCGCTACACGGGCTCAAACAATTAGAATGGAGTTGCGGGGCGCCATGAAACTCGATTCCCTCATCATGGGGAACTTTGTTTGTACTTGTTCAGTCTCTTGCATTAAGCACCATCGTGCTTGGTTGACGTTGTAAGGGGAGCAACAAATAAATTTTAGCAGTTAAGTGGGGATTCCCCACTGAACCACAATATGCAAAAATATAAAATGTTTCCCAACAACAAGCATGCTTGCACCACTCGGTGGTGTTTCCGCTTCGGGGCTACCTGGGTAGCGCCACCCTTTGGTGTCCATAAGGAGCTGAGGCTCGAATCCCCAAAGCACTACTCCAAACCGCTGAAGAGCCAGCTAAACTTCGGCCGTTTGATACCAAAGGCAGTTGAGAGAAGCAAAACAGGTTTATGGCTTCCGGGATCCTTGAACTGTCCAACTCAAACGGTATGTTAGCCAAAAAGGACCGTTTGATGCAGCCCCAACCAAATGAACAAATCCAACAAACAAACATATTCAAACATGCTCAGAACAGCGGGTGTAGCACTCACGCTTGCACCACCTGGAGTTCCCTCACACCCAACTGGCAGTCACGAGTGCCCATCTGGTTCCTACGTGCCCTTTACCCAAATGTCACTTGTCTCCTCAGGGCCTCTCAGAAAGGTGCCCTCCTAAGCTTCCTTTTGCTTCAGCCCCCTGGACCAAATATGAAATCGATTCCCTTTAAGACCAAAAAAGGGACAGCAACATCCACTTTTTGGCAAGAAGTGAGCTGACTTGAGCCCGACCTAACCTTTCTCCACTCCGAGCCGCCGGAGGACAACCACCTGGGACGCTGGCGACGGCAAGCAGCCACTCCTCCGACGAGCGCCCCACCGGCGCCTCACCTTTCGGATGCTTCCGCCGGCCCATGCGACGCAGCCCTCAGACATTGGGCAAAAGCGGCGAGTAGCAGCGTCTCTCCCTTCGAGGCTAGCTTTGTTCTCCAACCCAATGAGTGTGGCACCCAAAACCCCTTCTGAAGCTTGTGAAAAGGGTCCAGTTTCCCCAGAATGGGTTGTTTTTTCTACAGGCGTGGTGAGTTTCTCTAAAAACAGGCAGTAAAACAGGCACCCTCAAAAACACAACTCGAAAGCCTTGTGCGTTTCATTTCCTGATCTTCCCACGCTTTTGAGCCGGTGTGAGCCACCTGTCCTTTTAAAGGCCACTCACGCAAGCCGTCCATGCCATGCGTCCAGCAGGCAGGCCTACCTGTAGGCAAAGGGGAGAAGATCAGCAAGCTGGAACATGAGCTGGTACACACAAGCATTTTTTGAGAACCCCTCAAAAAATGTCAGAATGCAACCACTTAAAGGGACATAGTACTCCCTTCGCAACCCCTCCAAATGACAAAGCCTTACAGATTGGATTGCGAAGGTGTTTCAGTGCCTCCCACTTGCCCATGTTGACCCAGGATTCATCAAGTTCTGGTCCACGAATCCGAGGGCGTCCCCTTTGTGGGAGGATCCCTCACTTTGGAGGCGGCGGAACTAACCCAAGAAACCTGCGCCAGTGGCTTGCATCCAGAGTCAAAGTTGTCTTCAAGCACCTCTGAGCCCAACGTGGCCCCCCAAAAGCTGGACATATCTGGTAAGGCTATTAGGGGCGGCGTGCACTGTCACTATCACTTGAACCTATTTAACACCAGAGTCACATCATGTCCAATCGACTTTAAGGCGAGTTTCCAATTCTTGATCCATGTCCGACAAAAGTCCTTGACGGTGAGCCTTGTGAATGAGGTCCTCTGGTGGGAGGGGCGGGGTTGTGATTCAAACTCTCAGTGGGGGATCCACTTCAAAAGAAGATTTAGACAACTATTCATGGCTGGGGCAGAATGCCATGGGTTTCTTTTTCTGGCAACCCAAGAACTTGTCGTTCTCTAGGCCCGCCGCCAAGACTTGCTTCTGGCTCCCACCGCTGCCGCTTGGCAACTCGGCGACAGGATCAATCACGGGTTGCCCGGGCCCAGAGACAAAATGGCCATGACTCCTAAAACCGGTACCAAAATGGAACCCTGGTAAGTGGAAATATGGACCAAAAACCAGCGTAACCCCCCGTGTTTCATTTTGAGCCACACCCAAATGAAAACCTTGAGCAAAAGTGGGGGGTGCGGTTCTTGCGCGTGCCCGGGAGCAGGGAGGAGCGTCAAGAATTGGTGCAAGCCAAGCTTCTTTGCTGATGTGTTTGCTGAGCTGTTTGGCCGATGCCCTGCGGTGGCTCATTGGACCCGCCATTTTATACCCAACTCTCAAATGGCGAAGCAGGGCGAGCTTGGCATGGCATGCCATCAAGTCATGCAAAGCCGATGGGGCCCACTGCAGGTAGGCAAGGCTGACTGAATGGACTTGTTCCTGAACCCATTGCCATTGTAGGGCCTTTTGGTTGGTTGCCCATGCGAAACTGATGAGCAATTGACCCGTAAACAGGAATTCATGCGCAGGCGTCATATAGTTCGCACATTCAGCCTATACAGGTCCAAATGGAACATGGGAAAGCCTGAGGTTTGCAACGCAGCCTCGAGTTACATGACAACGATCCCCTCGGACCTATCTCGCCCCTGAAAACCTGACTGCCGTGCCTGCATTGCAAGGGAGCGTAAACCTGCTCGACACAAGTTCCTGGCTTGTAGGACCTCGTCCGTCACTGGTTTCCTGTTACACTCTCCAAAGCAGTCGCTTTACTTTCTGCGCTCTTGTGAGCGCGTTCCACACAAAAGCAAAAGGTCCACTAGAAGATTCCCAGGCAGGGTTCTGAGAATCGCCTGCTTCCCAATGCCACGGGGTGATTTCTTATTCAATAACTCTTCACCGACGCGGTCGGGGTACCCTGGAAGGAACTCCCGTAACCCGTTCCGACCAGACCTTCTGAGACCTTCTCAGAAAGATTGTACAGAAGTGGCATGGTGAATTCCAATCTTTCTTTTCACCCATCGCCCATTTTCGACACCACAGACATTCCCTGGTTTTGGACACTCCATTTCTGAAGGATCCCTGACTGGACGTGAAAAGTCATATTGGACCCGCTGTAGATGGGGCTGTGAGGAAGTCAGGGACTGTTTTGAGGAGTCCGCGAAAGAAACCCACGAATAAAAAGAAGAAGAACAAGAAACAAATAGCACCCCCAACAGCCCAGAACCCCCTGGAACCCTCCAGAACCCTCCCTGAAAGCTGCCCCACACCACCCTGGCAATAGATGCAACCATCTAGAATGGGTCCCGATTTGTTTTGGGTTTTTTTCCGGATTCTTCTTGGAACTGGCAGTTGCGATCTCCCTTGGTTCTGCAATTGGCAATGCGAAATTAAGTGCTGGGAATCTAAGACTTTTTTTGGTCTCGGTACTACTTGAGCACTGGCAATACTAATTGAGAACTGGCACCCTCTTCCACTTCAGAGGGGCTCAATAAGATTTTAGAGCAGGTCCAACATTGAAGCTGGAAGTGGGACCAACAACTTCTTTTCCACCGCAACGCAATCACAAGGGCAGAAAATAGTAGAATGGGTCGGGCACGTTGAAACCAATTTAAGCCATGGTCACAGGAGCTATATGCGAGCAATCCTAGCTGAACAAGAAAACAAACGGGCATATTGAAAACAACGCTGCTTCTGCTTCATATGAAGCCCACTCCAAAATAGAACATAGTTCTGGAGGAGACCCTTCTAGCTGTCCTTTTCGACATGTTGTTAATGACCCTGATAGATGGTGACAACCAACTTGACACCGGTGGAACCCATCTAGTTTCAACGAAACAAAACAAGGATACAAATTCTGCCCAAACCACGTTTAGTTTGCCCCCCAGTTGACAACGTGTAAACCTTTGAAAGCTTTCCCCCCGTTTAGCTACCCCTCACAGCATGCAAATGGAGGTGCGCCCTGCTTCGAAGGGCTCCCAAGGCAAACCTAAGCGGCGCTGAGGCAGGCACTGCAGAGGCGATGGTCGGATACAAGGCGGACCTGGCAGCCCAAAAGAAAAGCAGCGCCGGGTAGCCGTCAAGAGAAAGGTTCGGGACTCATCCATGGGAGGTAGCCCAAAGTCATTTGAACAACCTGTTGTTCCCCAAGGCAAAAAATGTACATATTTAAAAAATAGAAACACTCACACATATATATATATATAGATATATATATATATATAGTGTATCTATATTTTATTACTTATTACATGTGAGTGCATGCAAAAGGGAAGCCAGAATGAACCCATCCAAGGGGCGAAGAGTTGGACATCCCATGTAAGCCTCACGAACGGGCCCTTCGCTTGGGCAGGGCTAGACTTCGACCCGCGACGGTGTTGCATCTGTTTCGCTAGCCGCTAAGGGCAAATGAAGGAACTTCAAGGATCACAAGTTAAAACATAGGTGAGCACAAGTATGGCAATGAATAGACCAGAATGGATCACCAAATGCAAATCCCTATAAGATTTAGATTTCGTGGCGTCGATGAGTACCTTGCTCCCAAGTCTGGCGAGGGAGTGTCCCATTTGAGTTTCCACACGGTTGCTCCAAACCACTGGGCACAGGCCCAGCTCGAAGCAAGCATGTGGCAAGCGGTCAGAGAAGACCGTCATTTGTTGGCGTTCAAGGGGCGCCAACAAAGATAAACAACGGATTCTCAAACTGAGTTCTTGAAAAAAATCCCTCAGTTCATTCTAGAACCCTCTCCCAAAACCGCAATACCCATTTGGGCGTGTCTCTCTTGTTACAACTCGCCCCCCCCCAAAAAAAAGGAACAAGAGGAAATCAACAACGAAGAATGGTGACTTTCCAAAATGGGGGGGGGTGCCCCAAAAAAGGACAGACCCGTTTTGAGACGTAGCGCTTGTGGTCGGTTCCGCGCTGCTTCAGCTCCCCGGTTCAGATCAATCCGCCCGAGGCCGCCGCGGCACAGTCCTCACCTCCGTGGCGCCGGCGACCTCAGCGCAGCTCGACGCGCGCAGAGAGCAGCCAGCCGACACCCCATGCGGTTTTTCCTGTGTGGGTATGAACTTTGACATTTTCTCTCTCTCTCTCTCTGCCGTTGCGTCCAGAGGGTCTTGACTCAGCAAGGCAACGAAGAAGGTGCTCACTGATATTCAAGGAACTTGTTTTGCTTGCGCTCTCTTCAGCCTTGGAGCTAAGGACCCTTTGGTGGACATCATTAAGTGGTGATTTTTGTCCACCAACCACTTTTCAGGGGGAACTTCCCGTCAAATATTCATAGCCGTATCAACACCCGCCAGGAGTCAACTCCCTCAGTCCCTCTAGGTGGTTTGGAGCCGAATCCGTGGTTTGGTTGTGGGCTGGTTCCCACTTACCCACAAGAAAAAGGGGTTCAAATCCAAACCACCGATATCCAAACCATGAATTAATTACGGGTTACCTGAACAATATGAAAGGGGTTTCGCAGGTTTTGGTCTTTGATTCCGGTTACCAAGGTGCCACATGTTTGCGCTCACCAGTCAGCCATTGGGGGGTGCTAGATTGTTTTTGTCCCTGCCAGGGGCCTGGACACTTAGAGTATTTTCTTGTAGATGCAAGCCCTAACAATCCATTTCCCAACAACCAGGTTGCAAGACAAACATTAAGTGGCCACCACGGGGGGGGGGGATGAGGGTGAGAGTTTGTCTGAAATTAATCAACAAAGGTGCCCTTTATAGCCACTCGAGAAGGTCTCGGTTTGGAACCCAACCATTCCGGCGCCTTGTCAGCTGACGGCCACAAAACAACAACCCCCGCCCCCCAACCCACCCCCAAGGAAAAAGTCGTGAGTCTCCATACATTTGTCAGTGCACCTATACAAATGAACATGTATGGGAAATTGTTCTTGATTGAGGCTATGGCACCCCACCGCGCACCCCTTCAGGGCCGAGGATTGAAGCCGATACGTGCGAGATCTTGTTGGTTTGACCCACTAAGATGCCACCAGGGCTTTGATCCCTGCACTATCGGGGTGTGATTCGCATCCTTCGCCCCGAGCTAGTTCTCAAGCTCTGGAAGGGGAGAGAAACAACATAGGAACCATTCTGCTCGGCTTTTTGTTTGAGGCTACGCTTTTGGGCCTGCGAGCATAGCCGCCTTCCAATCGGCCGTGGCCCAGACGAGGCGGACAGGTACAAGTGCCTCTTAGCATCCAAAATGTCAACTTGTTGCTCGTTGAAGAGCCAGGGCAATGGCAAGTCTGAAAGTATTTGATCAAGATCCCTTCAAGAGACTCAAACACGAAAGCTTGACCTGGCAACGATCAAGCCCCACTATTCTGCCTCCAACCTTCTATGGACCCAATGGATGTCTATGCAGGAAATGGCCGTTGTTTGGCACTTGACTTTGCATGGGCCCAGCAAAAGAAACCAAGGAACCCACTGCAGTCACTGGAGGCTTGGGGATACAACACCACACCGGAACATCAATTACGCGCTCTTTTAAGGGTGCTATATACCAAGCCGGTGCAACTTTATTGCATCTGTTTTTGGGAAACTCGAAAGCTTCTGTTTTTTGGGCTCAAACACATCTCCCCGCAAGCACGGCAACGCCCACGGCCATAGGTGGCCTTTTGGAAAATAGGTGGCCCTGGTAAATGGAAGAAACCCCACAACCAGTGGAACCCATCTACTTTTAACCAAACTAACCTAAGAAGGACACCTATGCCCAGCGTTCTTCGTCTTTTTCCTCAGGCGCCCGGCGGCTCGCCCGGGCGTCTCCCGCGAGAAGTAGCCCTCCGGCGCCATGGCCTGAACCGGCGGCTTCGCTTCGGGCGAAGAGCTCCCCTCTGGTTGTGCTTAACAGGAATGAGGAAGGAAATGAACCTGGGGATTTCCTTGAAACCAGAAGGGATGGTTTATCTGGTTGGGGGGGTTGGATTGGGATTCCCTCGGGGAAACCAGAAGGGATGGTTTATCTGGTTGGGGGGGTTGGATTGGGATTCCCTCGGGGAAACCAGAAGGGATGGTTTATCTGGTTGGGGGGGTTGGATTGGGATTCCCTCGGGGAAACCAGAAGGGATGGTTTATCTGGTTGGGGGGGTTGGATTGGGATTCCCTCGGGGAAACCAGAAGGGATGGTTTATCTGGTTGGGGGGGTTGGATTGGGATTCCCTCGGGGAAACCAGAAGGGATGGTTTATCTGGTGGGGGGGGTTGGATTGGGATTCCCTCGGGGAAACCAGAAGGGATGGTTTATCTGGTTGGGG